>JADRCH010000155.1:5231812-5313885 GCA_019843965.1 Rhynchomys soricoides | reverse complement strand
GGGGGGGGGGGGGGGGGATGAAGTAAAGGAGGGATTTGTAAGGGTGGGGCTGGAAGGAGAAGAGGGATGGGGGCTGTGATCAGGGTATAAAGTGAATTTAAAAAATGATTGAAAAAAAGCATGATATAGTAAGTATATCTTGTTTTTAGCTTAAAATCGTTAAGTTCATGAGTGTCTTCTGTCATTGATAAACTCCTGGTCTTGCACAAATTTCACTCCTGAATATGCTAATGGGATTATGGGGTGCCTGAGGCAAGAAAACCTTTGAATGAGTTATAGAGATGACTTAGAGGTTAGGGTTGGGATTTGTAGACTCACCCGTTGGCTTCCGGGAAGCTGGGATGAGAAGCTTAGGAGCCTATAAATTCCAGGTTAGTCTGCCTTCAAAGAGGTTGGTACAAATCAGCAGACAGAGGTTTGTGTTCCTGACTTGGCCAGAACCCAGCCTGCCCTGTGTACCTCTCCATTAAACTGCTCATTGTTGTGAGAGCTGCAGTAAGCTGGTAAGTGAAGCTCTGTGAGAATGGGAGCAAAATTTTAAAGATAAGGGAGTCCAATCTGGCTAGTCGGAAAGACCCAAGGTCTGGCCTTGTGTTATCCGAAGACTGACAAAGTCTAGGGACTGAACGATTAACTGGTGGATCTAACCTTAACTCAGGTAGATAAGGTTGGTATTCAAATTGCAGGACACCCAGTTGATGGGAATTGGTGTGAAAAATAGAACATTGCATATCTGATGTCAAGTATTCCCGAGTGAGACTAGGTGTACTGGGAGGACGCTGTAATATCAGAGACAGAAAACAGGATTGTAAGAGTGATTCACAACTATATGGGCTTGAGGCCAGCCTAGATGGCAAGACGGTCAGTAAAGGTTGGATCCCCTAAAACTGGAGTAAGTCACCATTCAGATTCTGGGAATGAAACCCTGGTGCTCTGGAAGAGCAGGCAGTCCTCTGAATCAACAGGCATCTCTTGCTCAATCTTTCCTTTCCTTCCTCTCTTCCCTATTCTCTTCCTCCTCTGAGACAGGGTTTCTCTGTGTAGCTCCGGCTGTCCTGGAACTCACTCTGTAGACCAGGCTGGCCTCATACTCAGGGAGCCTCCTGCCTCTGCCTCCCGAGTGCTGGGTGGGGGTGGTACACGCCTTTAATCCCAACAATCTGGGAGGCCAAGGCCAGGGGATCTCCGAGTTTGAGGCCAGCCTGGTTTATGGAGTGAGTTCCAGGACAGCCAGGGCTACACAGAGAAACACTGTCTGGGGAAGAAAAAAGTGAGCACCACCATGCCCAGCTGGGATTTAGCTTTTGTACAAATCTGGCTTCTTGCAACAAGAGTGCTATTAGTTACACATGACAGATTAAGATGAACATAGAAGGCAGTATTAAATCCAATGTAGACTTATTAGGATTGCACACAGTACTTGTGGAGAATCAGTTAATTCAAGTTCAGTTCATCAAAGTTGCCTAGTGTATGCTGAATCTTTCCATTTTCCCTTGTTTGTGTCTGAATGAGTGTGGAGATCAAATGGTTAAGTCATGGGATTTATTTCTCTTCCACGAGTTCCAGAGACTGAACTCAGGTCCCCAGGCTCAGAGGCAGATGTCTTTACCCTCACCTCCACTCACACAGCCTTGTTATTGCTTTGACAGGGTCTCGTGTAGCCCAGCTTGGCCTTCAGTGTGTAGCCAAAGATGACTAGGAACTCCTGAACCTCTGGTCTCAACCTTCCATGGTCTGGGATTTCTCCCTGTGCAGGGATTCTGGTCCTATGCCAGCACACCCAATGCAATGATCTTATTTTAGCAGGATGTAGAGGCTGTACTGCTCAGGTGTGCAGGCTTCCCTACTTGACAGCGTGATTTCTAAGACCTGAGTAGATGTCTGAACCCCCCAAGAACATGGTAAACACAACTTGCCAGATAAATACAATATGATCAGTTAATGAATTCCAAAAAGAATAGGTGAATTTTGAGACTATGTCTCAAGTACTGTAGTGTCTGAGAAATCATCTTTCTCCGAGACCTTCTACCACGCATCAGTAAACACCTTTAGATTAGTCGTTTCAATCTCTCTTGAGGCAGGTATTATTCTCCTATTAGCCTTACAGACGAAAATCTCAGGAGTCTTTCACACGTTCCACTCGTTTCTCCGTAATTTCTACATCCGCCTTGCCTCTCTCTTTTTAGCCACAGCTCACGAGCACCACCTTATGGACAGAAGTGGTATCTCTCTTCCTCCAGAATTAAATAATTTTTATGTAGGTGTTTGTGTGAATGGGTAATGTGAGTGCTAGGTACTAAAGTCAGGTGCTGGGTACTGAACTCAGATTCCCCGCAAGAGCAAGAAGTGCTCTTAACCCCAAACCATCTCTAGTCTGCCCTTCCTGGAGACAGAATTCAGGGCCTTGCATATATGAGGCAAATGTTCTATCACTGAGTCATGTCGCCAGCTCCCCTCCCTCTGGAGACAGGGTCTTTTGTAGCCCAGGCTGGCCTGGACCTTGCTATAAGGCTGAGGACCTTGAATTTTTGATTCCCTTCCCTTGACCTTTGTACAGGCGTGCATTAGCGTTGTTGGTTCAGTGCTGGGGACTGAACTCCGGGCCTCCTCCGTGCTAAATTACCTTTCCTACGGTAAGGACTACACTCTCCTTTCGTATGTCTTAAAACTTTGAGATGGAGTTTACACTAACTTGCCCAGGCTGACTTTGACCTCACTCTGTAATTCCGACAAGTCTTGAGTTTTTGCTCTGCTTGCCTCCGCTTCCTGAGTAGCTGGGCTTACTGGCCTGCACCAGGCTGGTCACTGGACCCAGCTGTTTTTCTGGTTTTACCCAGATAATCTCAATGCTGTGAACTTTAACGCTGTCTCCCTCTCTGCATTTACCTTTCCAACTGCATGTTTTCCCTCTGCTCGTCTCGGCCCCACCCGCACCTCCCACCCCCCAAGCTCTTTAATATATTTAAAGCTGAAGAAATAAGCCAGAGCAGATTCTGTTTGGGACTGCCCTTTTTTGCTAGATTAAGTTTCCGGTCCAGGCGAAAAGAACTTCGAGAAACTATGGCCTTGCTTGAATATTAGTTGGGAGATTGATGGATGGCAGGCGGTTAGAACCTGGAAGTACGCGAAGGGGAAGCAGAGCCGCTGCCAGGCGGCGAGTGGGGAGGAGGTGTCTGGAAGAATGAACCAGTCAGAACGGCTTAAGGAATGGGTGGAGAAGCCTGTGTTTGCAGCCGGCAAAGACCCTTCTGCAGACATTGTGCCTTTGTGAGCTGACTGCAGAGGCCTTGTGTAGGCAACGTGTATTCGAATGTATGTGTTGTTTCTTTGTGATCATGGGTCTGTGTGAACTGCTGACCGCAAAAAAAAAAAAAAAAAAAAAAAGGGCAGGAATGGATTGTTGAAAAGATTTGCAGTCCGAGTGCTTGTTTGTGGTTGTGTGGTATGTGTGTCTGGCTTTTTGCCAAATGCGCTGTTACTGGTTCCAGCTCTCTCAGAAAGTTAGTGGCCGACTAACAGATTAAGCCAAGACACAACAAAAGTCAGTATTTAGAAGAAAATACAGGGGCGGTGTGAGGTGGAACCAGAAGCTGGCGCAGGAAGAGAAAGAAGGAAAGGAGACTTAGAAAGAGGTCGAGAAAGAGGAAGATAAATAACATCCGGTCCTTAGGAAGTGGGGGTAATGGACAGCTTTGCACACCTCAGATACCGGTGCGCTACAGCTCCAGTTTTTCAAACTTGGGGGTTGGGACGATTCATCTTTCTTGCCATGCTTTATCTTGAAATGTGGCTGTTATGTGTAATCTTGGTTATACCGGGGTGTTTAAAGACCTTAATTATTCTGAAAAGGGTATAAATGGTTCTTTGTTTTTTGATTGGTCAGTTGGGTTTTGTCTTTCAAGACAGGATTTCTCTGAGTAACAGTCCTGGCTGTCCTGGAGACCAGGTGGTCTCTAACTCAAAAAAGATCCACCTGCCTCTCCCTCCCAAGTGCTGAGATTAAAGGTGTGCACCACCACCTCCAGGCTAATATATAGCTTTTAGAGGGTTAAAGTCTTTGGTGACTTGGGAGGGTTATTGGAAGCAGTGGAAGGGTGTTGATTTTGATCTATGACTCACGGAACAGGGTAGAGAATTGTTTTCGTGATGGGTAATGTGTGAAGCATTCTGCTTTAATTCTAAAAGCAGAGAGAACCGAAATGCCTCCAGTTCAGGAAGTGGCATTGCTATTATAGGCAGTTTATTTTAACAGGGGCTATCTAGGTGGAAGGAGATGTATGTAGTCTAACACTGGACAGTAACCACAGGCCAGGGTTGAAGACAGGGGTCCTAGTTTTGTTGGGGTACCTTTTTATCAGACTGCGTTTCACTGTGTAGCCCTGGCTGGCCTGAAATGGGCCACGTGGACTAATCTAGCCTCAAACTCAGATCCACCTATTTCTCCTCAGGTGCTGGAAGTCAAGGTGAGCGCCACCCTGGCCAGCTAGCTGCTATCTCTATCCTTACTATCAAATTTCAGCCTCTATGGTGTCTTCCTTCCCCAGCACATCCCCTTTGTTTTAAACCGACAGCACTAGAGATCATACAATCCCCAGGCTGGGTTTTGCTCTGCTCCTTAGTCTGCCTCTTGTTTCCTAAGCTTTCCTTCTACTCTCCTGTTTTCTGGGTTATCAGTTAATCCATTTTCTTCCTCTTTTATTCACCACAACTCAACTCTGCAGGTTTGTCTTTCTCACATTACTTTCTTGGAGTCTTTGTCTCCAGCGGACTGAACGGAGAGGCAGGGTCAGGCCTGGAAGGCAGAAGGGGAAATTTCTCCGTCAACCAAAGGCTGACTTAAAGCCATCCTGCACATCCCCTCCTCCTTTCTGGAGGTCTCAGGTCTCACAAGTCTCTGTTTCCCCACCTTAAACTCTACCCTTCCCCCCACTTATCCCGTGACATCATTCTCCACCAGCTGTGACTGTCAAGGACACTGACCTACTTCCAGCCAGTCTGTTAGACACTAAATCCTGGTTTTTCTACTCAACTGGATTTTCTACTTAACCCTTTCTGTTCCCCACGGGTCAGCAGGTCCCCTGACACCTTGAAATATTTTATGGTCTCTGAAAAAGTTTTACTTTTCATATCTGAAGAGCAAAAGCCATAATGATAGGCACAAGCAAATCCCTTAATGAATTAAATGGATTTATTTTATCATCCATCAAAACAGAACCTGTACATATTTGAAGAATCATTTTTGCTGAATTGTTATAGGTGATGCTTAGGCTAGTGGATTCTTTTCCTTGTGGAAAATTTGAATTATACAACTTTCATATTTTTAAATCCCATTATGCTCAATTACACAATTAAACTTAAAGATGTAAAAAAAAAAAAAAAAAAAAACCCCAAAAGCATCAAGTTTGCAGTCTTGGAATTGATGGTAAGAAGTGGAATAAACTATAGCAAACTTGGCTTTGCCACTTATCAGCTGTGTGACTTTAGACAAGATACTCAACATCTCTGTGTCTTGAACTGTTTATTTGCAAAATGAAGATATGCAAACCCAGTAGGGTTGTTGAGACCTAAAGGACTTAATGTATATAAAAGTTCTTAGAAGATTCCACATCCTAAAATAGGCTTGTTGTGACACAGGGCACAGGGATCACTATGCAATCCAGATATTTACGTGATCCTCTTGACAAGCCCAACTCTGCACTTACTGTTAAGTGAGCCAATATCTAACTTGTGTGCCTAGCTGTTTAGAAACGTTTTGGAGATAGAAGTGCCCTAGCAATTCTAGCATTTCTATCCCACGAGTTTCTTTTTCTTTTGGAGTCAGGCTTGCTTCAAACAACCTTAAGATGATCCTGCTCTTCCAGCCTCCTCATCCCGAGTACTGAGATCTCATGGGCATTTGCCACGACCTCAGTATTCCTTGTACGCAAGGTGAGCACCACACCAATTGGGCTATGCCCTCAGCTCCCCTCCAATCATTTTTTATTAAAGATTTACTTTTATTTCATGTGTGTGCTATCTGCACTGCATGAATGTTTGTGTACCACATGTGTACCTGGCATCCTCTGAAGGAGCCCCTGAAAAATGGAGCCACAGACAATTTTAAGATGGTTTTCTGGACCAACAGCCAGTTCTCTTAAACACTGAGCGTTGACCCTGAGATTACAGGTGTGGCTAATCCTATTTAGTTTTTCTCCATTTAATGCACACTTGCTTTGTTTGTTTGGCACAGGATATCTTTGAGGTAAGTTAGCCTCAAAGTCATTAGGGTGGGGAGGGTGACCTTGAACACACACTCTCTCTCCCCCACACACACCCCCCAGCCTCGTTTTTTTTCTCACTTTTCCCTTTATGTCACTATCTGTCCGGCTTAGCATTTGCCTGTTTAGGATAAAACTCTAACTGAAAGAGAAGAGAAGCTAAGAAAAGAGGTAGTCAGAGGGATTCTGGAGTTGGTCAAAAAGAGGTAGTCAGAGGGATTCTGGAGTTGGTCAAAAAGGAGAGGGGAAAATAAATAGCCCAACGGTTTTGTTTTTGGTTTTGTTTTTTTGAAGATAGGAAAGTAGAAATGATTTAAAAATGGAGAAATAGAGCAGTAGTGAGAATTTGGGTGCATCTTCAGTCCCAATCCTTGGGAGGCAGAGGCAGGAAGATCTATATAGTGAGACCCCCCCAGCCCCCCTAAAAAAAATTTGGACAGAACAAACTTTCTTTGAATGAAAGACAGAGACATGAACTTCAGCAAACAGCATTCTCTCATTATATTGTTTCATTGTGATTGTGTGTGGACTAGTACAATCATGGTGTCTCCAGTCCTTACAGGACGCTTGATTACTCCATATGTTCATTACCATTGCCTGCTGCTGGGGAAGTAGATGGGCCACAGATCTGCTACAGCTGTTGCGTGCTTTGAACGTAATCCTTTCTGTGTCCATCGGTGAATGGTCTACCCAGTCAGCCCTGTTTTCTTGCACCAAGCGAGTCCTCGTTCTCTTTCTTTGTTCGTTTCTTTTCCTTCCCTCCTTTATCTGGCATTACCTCTTACTAGGAGAGAGCATGTAGCCTTTTAAATGTCTTCACTCAATTGTTTCCCTCAAGTCGTCCAAAATTTGATATACTAGAAAATACCTCGGATGAGCACCAGCAGGCAGGAGAACAGGAAATTATCACCAGTGATTTAATCGCTTCGGCTCACCTTTCTCCTGTGGGAGGGGCTAGCAGTATTTACTCAACTTTATGAGGTTGCTGGAGGCTCCAGTAAATGTTGAGTGCTTTCGAAAAATAGCATTTGGTAAATGGTTATCTCGATCTTTTTAGCAACTTTCCCGTGCGTACTAATCACTGGCGTGGCTATTTTTTAAAAATGCAGAACTGGGAATAGCTTTAGTGGCTCAAGAGCTGCCGCAGACTCAGGTCGGAAGTAGGGACCGCACACAGCCCGCGTTTTAAACAAGCAACCCAGGTGAGTCCTCTTGGGGTGTGTCTGTGTGTGTGTGGGGGGTGGGGGTGGGGTGGGGTTGCGAGGCAATTAAAGGGAGGGGACATAACCGGGCTAAGATTTCCATTCTTCCAACTTTATCCTTCTGAGATTCTGACCTCCGGAACTCTTTCCTTTCCCGGCTCACCTCCCTTTGTGTCCGCTCGGAGTATTAGCATAGTTAGAAAGAGGTGCACAGTTTAATGTGCTGAAAAGGGAAAGGAGGAGGAGTGTGGGCGGGGCAAGGCTTGACCAGTGTTTAGCTATTCTAACCGCGAAGTCGGCCTGGCTGGTTCTAGCCGGCTGACTCTGGCAGATGAAGCCGCAGAGAGTAGGGGATTCAGCAACTCCTTGTTTGCCAAAGGAGGCTCTGACATAAGGCACTCAGCACTTTTTCTCTAGCCAGGTGACTTTTGCAGTTAGACATTCCATAAAGAAAACACTTAGGTGCTGGTAACCACCCTAGGATTCAGAGAATGTATGCTACTTTGCAGCTCTCCTTTGCTATTTTGAGCCCTTCATTTTTAATCAAATCTCAGCTTGTGTCTTGAACCTCAGACGAAGATTTGCAACAGATGGCGCCTACCGGGCACTTTAGATTTTTCCCTTGTTTTACAAGCTAGAAAAAAAAGAACCCACAAATTTACTGTCGATCTGTGTGTGTATGCGCGTTCATATCAATATACACAAAGCAGAGAAGTAGAACCCGGAGTTACCAGGATCTGGGTGGGTGTGGTGATCCATGCCTGTGATCCTTACCTTTACAGGGAGTTCGAAGTCAGCCTAGGCTGTGTTCCCTCCAAGACCTTGTTCCCTCTAAGACCTTGTTCCCTTCAAGCCAAACTAGCAACAAAACAACAAAAAACAAAGTAAACATACACGCATCCGCACTCAAATCCAGGCTTGAGCCCAGTGTTTTGAGGCACCCCTATAATCCCAGCACTCTGGAGACTGAGGCAAGAGGATCATGAGTTCTAGGAGAGCCTAGGCTACTTAGCTGTGAGACTCAGTCTCAAACAAAAAGTAGTGACAATAAAAACAAGAAAAGAATAATAAGAGTCATCTGGGTCTGGGCAGATAAATCTTATTTGCTAATGAAGAGAGATCCAACGCTATGGGTAATATTGAGGTGTACTTAAAGTTCATCTTTCCTTTGACCAAGTACTTCCAAACTTACTAATGTCTTCACAGCCCAGGGCACACATTCAAATATAATTATTTGCATTACTGTCACATACCTATCATATTTCTCTTTGATTACTACTCTATTTTGATATCAGCTTGAATACTGGCCAATATTTATTGAGTTATGACTATGTTTGAGTTATGCTAAAATGCATTAAGTTCTGATAACTTCATTAATCCTCACAAATAAAGCAGCACTAATAAGATCTTTATCTTTTTTGATGCAAAAAAAGTGGTTTCCGGATGTTAAGACTCCCAGACAGCTAGTAAGTAAAGCTGAGGTGTTAAGTAAAATTCATCTTACTCCAAGGGTGGACAGTATCACCTGCCAAGTATGACTTGCCAGGGGATTCAGCTTACGTAAAACCTTCAAAGCAATGTTAATTCACCAGCTAGGAGGCTGGTGACCCATTGCTCCTCTTAGCTCTGACATGAGTTCAATTCCCAGCACCCACACTTTGACTCACAACTATCTATAATCCAACTAGGACTCAGGTAGTACACATGTAGGCAAAACATGACCATAAAAAAGTAATAGTTTAAAAAAAAAACAGTGGGAATACAATTAATACAAAACAATACAAAATACTTACAATGTCTATTTTAAAGATCTGAGATGAGAGCTGTCCAAATATATATACCAACCATGAAGCAAGCCTCTGCGTATGGCCATTCTTAGCACTGGGTTCACAGATAGGAAAGGTGGAGATTTCAGTACCATGACATCATTCAAAAAAGTTAAATGATTATGTGTTCATGTAGCACTTAACCACAGTTCAAAATGAGCCACATCCTTAGATAAACCCGAGTCAGGGTAATCTCTAAAATTCCACGAAGATGCTCTAGGAATCCAGTTTGAGAGCTGACTGTTGTAAAGTTGGGTACCACTTTATATGAAGTGTAGGTTACATTAAGCTTAAGGACTATGATTGGTTCATCTAACCCTCAAAGGATTTTTTTTATGGGGCTGGAGATTTGGCTCAGTAGTTAAGAGCATTATTCTTCCAGAGGTCCTGAGTTAAGTTCCCAGCAACCACATGGTGGCTCACAACCATCTGTAACGGGATCTGATGCCCTCTTCTGGTGTATCTGGAGACAGCTACAGTGTACTCATATAAACAAATCTTTAAAACATTTTTATGAACATAAAATATATTTTGCTGTTCAGACACGGCTAAGGAAACGTTTTAAAGGCTTTAGACCAGAATTCTGGCATTCTCTTTTAGAACTGAGCTTGGGGGTGGTCTTTGCTTTATTTTGCAGTCTTTCCCAGGTCCCTAATGTGTGCCTTGGTTCTTTCTAATGCTAAACACTGAAAATAAAGACAAAAGGCCATGCATTGGCTTTGATTTCTTAAAACACTACTCCTTTTTGTCTCTTCCATTAGCATACATCAAAGCCAATATTGTTTACATTCAGAAGGTGCAGGGAGGGGTAATATGGTGGATGATGGATAGCATTTGAATATTGCAAGTGGCCAGGGAGTTGATAGCATACCTACAGCTCCACCTGCACAACCTAGTTTTTCTGGAAGGTGTACTGTTACTATCAGTTGGATTCTGTTACAATAGAAAGAGCGTGTTCTCTGCATCTTCTCTGCAACCCCCCCCCCCCCGTATATATTTGTGATTTGAGTCTGAATGTAGCATGTGTATTTGTGATCAAGTGTCCCTTTATTACAAAATGCTTTTAAAAAGACATAGTCTTTGATGGAACATGCTTTATGTTCCAAGAGGCTGACTATCAGAGTAGTTTCTTCCCTGTTTCTTAGGCAGTTTATCATACTTGGAATTGGCTCCTCTAAATGTGTACTTTGTGAATGTGTGTTTCGGGAAGAGCATCAAACCCTCTTCACAAAGGTTAGCTTAGGCTGCTCTCAATGATATAACGAAAAATAGCATAGCCACACACAATTAGCAGGTGCTGTGTCAGGCAGTGCTATGTACATACACTCAGACTTCATTGGACTTAACCAACTGTAGATTAAAAACAATTGGAAACATGTTCAGGTGTTTACTCTCATCGTATTCAGTATGACATGGTCTAGAGATGGTTTAGGAAGTGTGTAGGCTCTATGCAAGCATCACCTACCATTTTCTATATACAACTTGAATATCCCTAAGAGTCCTAGCTCCAGTTACCATGGATATTCAGGAACTGCTGTGCTTACTACTGCTTATGACAATTCTAAATAAAGTATGTGTGGTGGCTATTCCTGGTTGTCAACTTGAGTATAGCTGGAATGAACTACAATCCAGAATTGGAGGGCACATCTGGGATCCAGATTTTTTTTTTGTTTTTTGTTTTTTTTTTCGAGACAAGGTTTCTCTGTATAGCCCTGGCTGTGCTGGAACTCACTCTGTAGACCAGGTTGGCCTCTCACTCAGAAATCCGCTTGTCTCTGCCTCCTGAGTGCTGGGATTAAAGGTATGTGCCACCACTGCTCAGCTGGGATCCAGATCTTGAGGCTGGAAGACACAGGTTTCTGACCTGGATCTTGACATGGAGACCTTGAGGTATACGGGCCATGAAAAGCTTAGGCTCAGTCAAGGCAGTACATACACACCTTTAATCCCAGGAGACTGAGGCATGGAGATCAGCCTGGGACAAAGCTCCAGATCCACATACACCTTTGATCTGGGCCACACCTTCTGCTGGAGGTCTACATAAGGACATTGGAAGAAGGAAGATTCATTCTTCTTGCCAGTCTGTTGGAGCCTTTTTCTACAGGAGACCATCTTAAACAACTAGCCTCATGGGACTACTAACTAGACTCATTCACGGCTGCCCATTGTTGGGTTAGTTGGACCATAGACTGTAAGTCATCACAATAAATTCCCTTAATATAAATTCTATAACACTAGAGAACCCTAATACAGCAGGTAACTCCTAAAAGTCACTAGGGAGGCAAATTTTCTTCAGATCTCACAGGTGGTGGGAGCAGCCATCCAATCCTAGCTGTGTGTCTTCAGCAGGTCCCACCCTAGGTTCTGGTACAGCTCTTTTTATATAATCTCTACACACATGGGGAGAAAGAGGTAGTGCTAGATCACACTTGTGGGAAGTGGTTTTCTGGCTTGGCAGAGATTTTCAGGTGCCTTGTCCTCTGAGCCTTTAAAACAGTTCCCGATACTGTGGTTGGTGCCCCCCAACTGTTACTTCATAACTGTAATTTTGCTACTGTTATAAATCGTAATGGTCTGTTTTCCATGGTATTAGGTGACCTCTGAAAGGGTGGTGACCCACAGGCTGAAAACCTATCTGTGCTTCCGGTCTTCAGGATTCAGTATCTGAAATCAGCAGTTATGATGACCATACTCTTCCTCCTCCTCCCCCTCCCCATGATTAAGAAGTGAGAAAAGTTGTTAGCTGAAGTGACTTGACTCGATGTACAAAGTGCTGGAATTGTAGCTCATTTCTGGGATCTCTGACGGAAGTTATTTAAGAATGAATTTTCAATGTAAAGAAGGAAGTCACTCCCGATCCTTGGTTTCATTCATGGTGTAGAGAAGGAAGTCTAGTAGCGAAGTGTGGTCAAATGTTTCGCCTCTTCTTTGGACGATTTATTAGAAGGTTTCAGGATGTAGGAAATGCTCCTAAAATATATGATGTTTTTTCTGACTCGCCGAGCTGGCTCTAGCTTCCTTGTCTCTTTGAACCTGCCCAATCCACAGAATTTACTTCGCTTATTTTCTTTTGTGGCATAAGGTCGCCTGTGACCCTCCTGCCTCAGCCTCCCTTAGCGTACCAAGCTCGGCTGAGGCTGTAGTTAACGAGCCTTTCCATACAGAGGTATTGTCTTCAGTGCGTTCGCAGCTCGGGACTATTACAGTTACCATCATCTTTGTCCCCAAATATCTGCTTTGTGGTGAGGCAGAACGCCCGGGAGGAAGCACTGCTGGCCCCACTGCGGGCGGCGCGAGTCCCCTGGCCAAACCTCGCGCGGGAGGCTCGGCGGGGTCGGCGGGCATCAAAGCGTTCACGGCCGCCAAGGAGGGGCTGCGCGGGCGGGAGGGCGCACAACGGCAGGGCCTACTCTCGCGGTGCCGAGCGGAACAGACCTCGCCCCCCACCCGTTTTCCACGGCTCCAAGAGGACGGTTTGGGGGCGGGTGGCGAGGCGCGTCCTTGGAGCGGCCGCGTGCCTCCCCTCGCAAGCGCGCGCCCAGAGGCTCCCCTCGGACCGAGCCGCGGGGCGGTCTCCTCGCAGGTGTCAGTCCGCGGAGCGCGCTCGCCGCCCCGCCCCCCGTCGCCCCCCGCCCGCGAGTGCGGCGCTTGGGGGCGGGGCCGCGCGGGTCCTCGGCTCGGGCGGGGGGCGCGCGGCGCCTCGGTCTGGGGGACGCGGGGCGGCCTCGCCGGCGTCGTGCGCTGTGTGTGAGAGCGGGGTCGCGCGCGCGCGCGGTCGAGCGACAGGCGAGTGAGGGAGCGAGCGGCGGCCGGGCGTGAGCGAGTGTGTAGGAACGGGAGTGCGGGCGTGGGGAGGGGGGGAGGGAGGGAGAGGCCAGCCGACCGCGAGGCCGTGAGAAAGTGGGCGAGTGGGTGAGGACGCGCGGCCTGGCTGGGGGAGCCGGCGGCGAGGAGAAAGGAGGCGGCTCCCGGCATCCCGCCCCCTCCCCCTCCTCAGCGGACTTCCCGCGGCCCGCGCTTGCTCCTAGGCGGCGGCTGGCCGGGCAGGCGAGGGAGGAGCCGGCGGCCAGGTGAGCGGCAGGCCGCCGGTGGCGGCGGCGGCGGGGGCGTGGGCCGGGGGCGCGCCCTCGAGCCGGAGGCTTCGGCCGCGGGCCTGGAGCCGAGCTCGGCGGCGGGAGCGGACGCGGCGCTGCGCGGGGGCGGGCGCCGGAGGCCGGTGGTCGCTGGGTACCACAGTCGGCGGAAGCTGAGAGTCGGCTGCGTGCGGGAGGGGGCGTGAGGCGGCGATCGCGGCGTGAAATTAGTCTGCTTTCCCGTGTTGCCGAGGGGGTGTGGTAAGCCTGGGAATGCTGCTTAGAGTAAAACCTGCCCGCTGCTCGGCTGGCCTCAGGGGTGTGGTTGTCGCCACTGTCCTTGTTTCCTCTGAAGAATTTGATGTGACCGAGGCAGGAGGATGCTGCGAGCCTCACCCAGACATTACTACGTCCCTCCCAAGGTGTAAAATTTAGAGTAGTGATCCGCTATTTCCATTTTTTTTTCTTTGACAACCTTTGGAACAAGAAGGAAGGTTACCAAATAATTGAATGTTTGACTATATTAGACCCCCACCCTCCCATCCAAATAGAGAACAACTTCACTCCTATTTAATGTTTGTAATCCCTGTACACTGTAAGGTTTGTATTCATATATAGAGACAGTGTTAATCAATGAGGTTTTTATACTAACTAAGCTGTATGTACCTTGAATATAAATTCTTTCAATGTTATTTTTCCAACAATTCCCTGCAGTTCCCTATGTCTCTGAAGTTTGGGTTAAGTTCCAAATCTATGTGGAAAGTAGATCAGTTGAATATGGAGGATTTTTTTGTTCGACTTTTTTTCCTTTCTGGACATTCTTAAATCATTAACCATAAGCATGACGATTTAAATGCCGTTTAAGACTCTTCTGTAGAATAGATACTTTGGAGGTTATTTTTTTCTTCTGTTTTAAAACAACAGGCAATATTTTTTAAAGATACTTGGAAGAAAACAAAGAAATTTCAGTCATGGAGATTTGTTGATCTTTCCTAGTAGTTCCTTGTGTCATTCATTGCTTCTTAGTTGTTAGTTTGGAAATTTTTTTTTTCCATCTTCCTGTTTCTTTCCGTTTGTTGGTAGCCCCTTTAGGTACTGCAGTCTATGTGTTTTGTCCGATTCTGACAACAGCTAAGAGGTGAAGGTTAGTCCAGTCACAGTCCTCACTCAGTCAAGAACCACTGCCTGGGTCCCCTTTCTTCCCACATAGCTTAAGAAACACAGTGTCTAACCTACATTTAGCCTGTTGCCCACCAGCTACCATCTGGCTTCTGGTAGTTTCTACTGGACAGTTTTATGGGGAAAAAATGGAGTCCCTATTGAATATACACTTCAGTAGTTGCATGGGGTTAAGGATGACAAAACAAAGTTATCTCCCCCTGTCCCCATTGAACTGCTGGGTCTTGAACATTGAGGCAGTTACTGAGGGCAAAGAACAGATTCTTCACTTAGAGAAGCAGAAGTAGTTTTACTCAGGGCATAGCATGGTAAACTGAGAAGTGGGTGGAGGAAAAACTTTGTGTGAAGAGTGAGAGAAAAAAAGCAAAAGAGGATAGGTTTTATTGTAAGTTGCTGTGGGCATGTTAATAATGTGGACTGTAATCCCAAGTCACAAACATTAAAATGAAGAAATTACAGTCATTATGTTATTTTAAAATGTGAGGGAGAAAAATGTTAGCTGTGCTGACATCCAAAAGAAGCTGAGTAAGGTTAAGTACTGATTTTAGAGAAACCGTCTTCCCTTACTAGGAATTTTCTTGCTTGACATTAAAATTATTGAGAAATATGGAACCTCCAAAAATTTCTGTACTTATGCATTTTAGATCCATGCTCCATATGTATTTGTGCAGTTTAGGTTTGTAGAAAGGACTTTACTTCATTGTAACAAATGCCAGGCTGTTTTTAACATTTTTGAAGTATTTTCTTCTCCTCCAAATTGCCTTAGACACAAAAGCTGCAATCTGGTTACTCCCTATTTCTTCTGAGGCTGGAGTGAGTGGAATCCCCTGTGTGTCCCCTCCCTTTTGCTAAAGTTTTGTTTTTGTTTACACTTAAACGGTAAAAACTATTTTACCGTTTTTACTGATAAAGAAAGTGTCTCTTTCTTTATCCCAGCTACTATGCTAGCTGCTCTGTTCACCTACCCAGTGCTAACGATGTACCCAGGGCTTTGTGTCTGTTAGTGACACTATCACTGCTGCTGGAAAAGGAAAGAATGAGCATTGGCAGTATACTTAACAAACTACCTTTTTTTGCTAAGGTGACCAAATACCTGACATGAAGCAAGTTAAGGGAAGGAATTTAATTTGGCTTATAGTTCTAGGCAGTGGTTCTCAACCTTGCCAACACTGGAACCCATTTATGCGGTTCCTCATGTTGTGGTGACCCCCAGCCATAAAATCATTTCATTGGTACTTCATAACTGCAATTTTGTTACTGTTATGAATTGCAATGTAAATATCTGTTAGGACCCCTGAAGTGATCTCAGCCCATAGGCTGAGAACCACTGCTCTAGGGAATCCAGTCCCTCATGGTGGGGAGGCAAGGGGACATTGTGTGTGGGTGGGTGTGGTCAGATGTTGTGAGATGAATGCTGGGGTTCAGCATAGAACACTCCTGCTGCCTCTATTCAGGGTAGTTCTAACCTCTTCAGGTGAACCTTTTTGGAAACATTCTCATAGACACACTGAGTTGCATTTCCAGGGTGATTCTAAATCCAAACCAACAATGAAGAGTAACCATCAAAGATGGTTAGGTTACATTTGAATTTTATGGGATACACATTTGTCTGGTATTTTGTATTTGACACAGCTAACTCAAAACATTTTTCTCACTTTTTTCTGTCTACACTGTGTGGGGTGTAGCAAGTGTGTGTGGGTACTCTCAGACAGAGACCGAAGAGTGTGTCAGAACTGGAGCTGGTTACAGGTGGTTCTAAGCCACTTCCCACATGAGCACTGGGAAAAAAAACTCTGGTCTTCCAAAGAGCAGCAAGCACTCTAAACTACTGAGCTCTCCAGCACCCTGACACATAGCCAGCTTTCAATCTTATCCCTTAACTGGTCAGTCTAATATATACCATGCTTTGTGTCACCCACTGGGGATAACAGCAGAGAGCAAAACAGATGTGATTCTGTCTTCAGAGTTTACAGTCACATTTCGTTGATCACAGTGCTAGGTTTTTTTGTTTTAGTTTTCTAGTTTGAGACAGGGTTTTCTCTAGCCCTGGCTGTCCTGGAACTCACTCTTTAGACCAGGCTGGCCTCAGAGATCAGCCTGCCTCTGCCACCACAACCCAGCTGATCATGGTACTTTTTTTTAAATCTGCCAGATTTCCCAGCAATGTCAAGTTCACATGATACATACCAACTCAGTTGATAAGCTGGTAAACGACCTTATGTTTATGTGCAATTTGCTTGCTCCCACAAAATGTCAGTATGACATTAAAAATGTACTCACCCTTTCTGATGCTACTTAGCTGGTTCACGATCTTAACACAGACAGAAAGTCTTGAAACAAAACCATGGAATTGCTTTGTAATCTAAGGTCCCTTGTACTGCTTTGTTCTCCCATTTGGGTAGTATTTCAGTTTTTGTAATATCGGAATCTTATGTAAGTTTCCCCCAACAGTATTAGTAATTCTCTCATCCTGTTGGGCTCCAGTACATGAGTAGCTTTCAAATTCCATTATTAAAGCCGGGAATGTCTGCAAAGGAGATTTGGGGAGGTTTTGACTTAAATGTGAGGAACTTTGAGTTACACTGTGCTTTGTACCTCAGAAACTTTTTTGAAACTTTGTACCTCTTGTAGAGATACTTTGTAACAATTCTTTGTTTTGACTTTGGAGTTCATTTATAGTTGCTATATATAGATGATAGCCCAAAGGCTGACTAAAGCTTCATACAATTTAAGTAAAGGGTAATGTTTTTTCTGATTAATGTTGGAACTGTGTAGGAACTTGCAGTTCAGTTGTTTTTTTTTTTTTTTTTTAAAGATTTCTTTTCTATAAAGACATAGTAATTTTCATTTTGTTTTATGAGTGTCTTACATGTATGTATGTGTACTGTATGTGTATGTGGTTCCCCATAGAGGCCAGAAGAGAGTGCCAGATCACCTGGAACTGGATAGAGAACCTCAGGAGCTCCCCCTAGTGAGCCCCCCCCCGTTTTTTGTTTTTTGTTTTTTTAGAATTGTACTATACTTTTTCATTTTCTTGGTATTTAAGTTGAAGAAATCCATTACATTCTTCAAATACTAGCCAGAATGCATCAATTGCTTATTTTACAAGAAACTTAAAAAGTAAGATAAAGACTCAATGTCTAAGTTTAATAGATGCATTGAAAATTAAAGGAAAGAGGTCCTAGGGTACTGGTCCTCAACCTTCCTAAAGCTGCAATCCTTTAGTATTTTAATACTTTAATACCTTATGTTGGTAACCCCAACCATAAATTTTATTTTTGTTACTACTTCGTAACTAATTTTGCTGCCATTATTAGAATGTAAATACCTGTTTTCTGCTTATCTTAGGTGACCCCTGTGAAAGGGTCTTGACTTCCAAAGGGATCAAGACCTACAGGTTGAGATCTACTTTCTTAGGTTCCTGGACCCTGGCTTTACACAGCTGTCGAGGGTCAAGCTCTAACACAGCTGTGGTTTGTCAGGGTTGGCCTCTCCTCATTCAGTGGGCTGCCTGTTCACCTGTCGCACGCAGTGTCTGTATTCTGGACGCACGGTGGAGGGAGAGGTAGAGGATGGGCGTGTGCTCGAAGGATGACTTAGAGAAGTTGAAGTACTGCTTCAACCCATTCAACCAAAAATTCAGCCAAAACAGTAGGACTCTATCTAGCCTCAAGGAAGCCTAGAGAGCCTTTTGTTTACGTGGCAGTCTGACCCTTTACATCATTATTCCGGCTTGTCTGCTAAACATCTCTGCTGTCAGATGAAATCGGCACTATGTCAGAGGAATGGTTTTGTTGATTAAATATTGTAAACTAGCATTGTATTGGTACATATAATAACCATTTTTGGTATAAAAAAACCAAGTGAGTTTTTCCTTCATTGGTAGATTTTTTTTGGGGGGGGGGGGGGAGGGTTTCGAGACAGAGTTTCTCTGTGTAGCCCTGGCTATCCTGGAAGTCACTCTGTAGACCAGGCTGGCCTTAAACTCAGAAATCTGCCTGCCTCTGCCTCCCAAGTGCTGAGATTAAAGGTGGACGCAACCACTGCCCGGCTGATTGGTAAAACTTTTGTGTATAGTAAAATGTGAAGAAAAATCTGGTTTTTAGTGAAGGGGGTGTAAGGGAAGAATAGGGGAAATAGTGGGGAAGGAGCATTTGCTAAATATACTTCAAAAATGCTGAAGCCAGAAAACCTTTATTCCTGGCTTTATTTCATTGTAGCATCTTGGATAGGTTCTTGTAATACTACACACCCCTTTTCGTCTGTATTATATTTATAAATCTTTTTTTTCTTATTTATTTATTTTTTTTGGAGACAGGGTTTCTCTGTATAGCCCTGGCTGTCCTGGAACTCCCTCTGTAGACCAGGCTGGCCACAACTCAAATCTGCCAGTCTCTGCCTCCCAAGTGCTGGGATTAAAGGTGTGCGCCACCACTGCCTATGTGTATAAATCTTAAACGAGTCTGGCAAGTATTACATCCATGTTTCACATCTTGATCTTGTACGAAAGAGCAGGTAATTGTCTGCTTGCCAGATCTCAGTTACCCTTTGTGGTTTTTATAAAGACTTTTGATGTTGGATTTGGGTAGGAAAATGGTCACGTATAAAATAAGATAGTGTCATGAGAAAAGCTTACGAATGGACAGGCCATGGAAAGTTGGAGGGTCTGTTTTTGTGAAGTATACTTATGAATATTAGGAGACAATGGTGATGAGATTTCCGTCACTGCTAACGTCTTTTTAAACCATACTGTCTGCCTTGAAGTGTATGAGGTTGAGTTTTATCACTCAGGACATGGAAGCAGTGATCCTAGAAGTGAGGATGTACGAATTCCCTAAGTCAGAGGAGGATGGCTGAGTGGTCTATGGTGTGATGGTTTGAGAGCTTTCTCTACACAACTTTAGCTACTTTATGCCTGTATTTTTATTAAGAATTACAAAGAAGGGTGGTGGGGGGCACACACCTTTAATCTCAGAACTCAGGGAGGCGGAGGCAGGTGACTCTTGGAAAAGGCCCACCTTTCCCTGGCAGCCAGGGCTGTACAGAGAAGCCCTGTCTCAAGAATTACAAAGAAATACATCTCATGCCCTTCCTGAGAGTGTTTTTTATTTTTTATTTCATCTCTACACTATGAAGTCCCTTTTTCTTTTCAACAGAAATTCAGATCTGCCTTTGGAAGGTGGGCCTGGAGATTGTACCCAACACCTTTAGTCATGTTAGGCACAATGAAAATACTTCACCATTGGAAATATATATACCCAAGTTATGTCTGTGATTATGATCAGTCTAATTTTATGTGAATTCTAAATTGTATTTTTTCTGGGTTGAAAGGATTTGTAGACATGAGTATCTGTTGAATTAGGGAGAAAAAGCTTTGATAAACAGATTTGACTAAATCTAAAGTGTAAAAGATAAATTCTATTATCAAGTAAATTACTAGACACATAGTGTGATTAGGACAGACTCTTTTGACACTTAGCCCTAAATTCTCTGGAGATATAGGCTCAGCCGATAAGTCTCTCTCTTTCCTCATGTGCTGGATGTTTATTTAACCTAGGCCTTTTAATCACCTGGTTATATCTTTAGTTTCTTAATCTGTGATGGCTGTCATACTACTGACTGATGAGTTGAGATAGTGTGCACAAAACCATTTCTTAGAGCTGGAGATAGGTAAGTTGTATGGTGTTTGCATAGCAAAAAGCTAGAGTTCATCCCCGGAACCTGATAAAATCAAATGCATTTAATTATTGTGTGCCAAGCCTGAAATGGGAAGGGGAGACAGTCCGTCAGCTGAGGCGGTTGAGGCATCCTTGGTGCTAGACTCCTGCCGCCTGTGGTGTGAGCATGGGAGTTAGGACAACTTGCAGTTTTCCTTTGCTCAGGGTTCCTGGGATCAAGCTCAGGCTGGGGATTGAATTCAGGTTGTCAGGGTTAGGCTTGTATTGCATTTTTATCTGCTGAGCTGTTTTTGTTCTTTTTGGTTTTTTGTTTTGATTTGAGTCAGGGTGTTTATTGTAACCCAGGCTCTCCTGGAAATTGCTGTGTAGTTCTGCTGGCCTTGAAGAATTGTAGACTTGATACAAATGACATGAGAAATTCTTTTTATAATAATTAACACGAAATTAACTGTGTGTGCTGTGTGGCTTATCTGTGTGCTTGTCTGTATATTTGTATGAAATCTGGGTATCTTCCTCTTGCTTTCTACCTTTTTTTTTAGTGCTGGGATCTCTCCTCCAAGTAGCTAGGCTCACTGGCCAATATCTGCCCATCTCTTTTCTGCTAGTACCGGTTTATAGATTGCTGTATATGTATACTCAGCTTTTATATGGGTACTAGGGATCTGAGCTCAGATACTTGTGTTTGCAAAGCAAACACCTTAACCACAGAGCCAGCTCTTCCCCCCCCCCCCCCCCCTGCTTACTGACTTTTCAGATCGAGTCTCACTGTCCCAGTTTGGCCTCAGTCTTCATGTAGGATAACCTTGAACTGAGAACTTGTGCTTCCACAGCCTGAGCCCTGGGACTACAGGTGTGCACCTGGATTATGGGTAGACCGAGTTTGAAACCCAGGGACTTGGCAAGCACTCAACCAGCCGAACTACATTTCTAGTCCATTTTTTTTCTATTCGTTTAATCTTAGCATTAAACGCCAGAGACATAGCTCAGTAAAGATACTTGCCACCGAATAGGACAGCCTGAGCCTCAACCCCTAGGTCTTACCTGGTGGAAGGAGAGGCTAGCTTTTCAGTTATTTATTTGCTTTACATCCTGATAGACGCGTTCTCCTCCCTCGAGAACCTACTTTCTAAAAGTTGTTCTCTGACCTCCACATAAGCCCCATGGTACATATCCTTACACACCTTACATAAATAAAAATCTAAGAGAACAAAACAGGCAGTCAAAGTAATGGCCTCCTATGGCTTTTAAAGAATCTTTTATCATTCTTGTTGTTGGTTATTTGTGCATTGATGTTTTTACCTGCATCTGTGTGAGGGTGCCAGATCCCCTGAACCAGAGTCACAGACAGTTGTGAGAATTGAATCCAGGTCCTCTGAAAGAGCAGTCAATGCTCTTACTCACAGAGCCCACTCTCCAGCCTCTCAGGACATTTTATACAGAATTGTGCCTGCTTGTCACCTGACTCTGCCTCCTCCTATCTCACATTTACTGCCCTCATCTCCTTCCCTTTCACGGTCTTTAATAGTTCTTGATTCCTCCCATATGTGTACACATGTACAGATTAAAACCTAGGATCTGCAGATGAGAGAAACAGTATTTGTCTTTTTTGAGTCCACTTTGTTTTATATAATACTCCAGTTTCCAGCTCTATTTCTATAAATGCCATTTTTCTTTAAAGCTGAATAAAATTCCATTTTGTATGTGTGTATATGTGTGTGTGTGTGTGTGTGTGTGTGTGATTTCCATCTTCTTAGCTCTTGTGACTAGTATAGAGTTCTAAGTGTGGATATGCAGATCCCTCTGGTAAGATTTAGGGCTCTTTGGGTATATACCCACAAGTGGTATAGCTAGGTCATAGAGTACAACTTTTTTGTTTGCTTGGTTGGATGTTTTTGAAAATCATTTATTGTTTTGGAATGTTTTTAAAAATTATCTTTTAATATATGTATTTTTGAGTGTCTGCCTATATGTTTATTACATCATATGTATTTGGATGCTGGCAGAGGCTAGAAGGCATCAAAACCCCTGGAACTATGAATGGTTATGAGCCACCATGTGGGTAGTGGGAACAGAACCTATGACCTGCAAGAACAGTGCATGCTGAGCCATCTCCCTCTCTTTTTTAATTTTATTGATTCTTTGTGAATTTCACATCATGCAGCCCGATCCCACTCATCCCCTCCTCACCTCATACCCGCCCTCCACTGTTGCAACCTACCACACAACAGAGAGGAGAAATCTCCTTGTGGAAGCTGTAGTGTGTCGGTGTATCCCACTGTGTTCCCTTTTAGCCACGTCTTTTTGCTTGCAAATGTTCATTGCTGTGAGTCCTTGGGCTGGCTTCTACTCTGTCAATACAGGAATCTCACTGGGACTCCTGTCAGATCGTTGTTGCCCTTTGTCATGGAGATCCTGTAGTTCAGGATCTGTAGGACTGGCCTCTTAGTGCACTCCAGCAGTTCACCCATGGGTTAGATGTTGGGGGTGGGCTAGTTCAAAGGCCTGGATCTGGCCTAAGAGGTACCCGAGATGGTCAGCCAGCTGGCTCTCACACCTAAATGCCCTTCGGCAGGCTCACCTGCAACCACCCTCCTACCCCCATAATCCTGCCTGCCCAGGTGAGGTGCATGGCCTGGCTGAGCCACCTCTTTAGCCTAAGAGAGCGGGGGAGGGGGAGGGGTGGAGGGGGAGGGGGAGGAGGGAGAGAGTGTTTAAAAGAACTTCAGCAGTTAGTTCTTCCAGTCTAGATACCAGTCATTGTTTGAAGTATAATTGACAAAGATTCTCCATTCTTGGCTGTCTTCACTTTAAATGTTTCCTTTGCTGCACTGCATTTTAATTTCCATATAGTCCTGTTTGTTCTATTGGAATCCTTGGAAAGTTGTAACTTACGCCTATTATTATGAAAACATAAGGCTTAAGTGTTTATTAATAACTGGAAGCACTGGAAGACCCTAGTTTACAGGGGTTTGAGTCTGCTGGGCATGTGACTGCTGAGCTGCACCACCAGCCCTGGATTTTTATTTTACTTTTTAATGATTAGAGACCTGACAACGGGGGGGGGGGGGGGTGGGGGGGGGGGGGGTGAGGGCTGAATCACGAGATTCACTAGATAGAACTTGCAGAGACAGAGGGTTAAGTATGTTAAAGAACTTCTGTATACCATCTGATGTTAAACCATCTGATTTATATAACAAGTGTAGGAGCCTGGTATGGTGCCACATGCCTTTAATCCCAGCCAGGTTTACATTACATAGCAAGAATCAGGCCAGTCAGACTTACATGCTATGACCTTCTTTCAAAAAACAACAGCAAAAAACATGGTGGACATGATAGATTAGCAGGTAAAGGTGCTTGCTGCCAAGGCTAGCAACCTGAGTTTGATCCTCAACCCACATGGTGGAGAGAACTGACTAGGTTAAGTTGTCCTTTAACCTCTGTATTAATGCGCTGGTATATAAGTATCCCTCCCAATAAATGTAATAAAACACACTCCCCGAATTATAATATGACAGTGTTAGAGTACAGGTGTAATAGTACAGGGCATCTTTAGTATGTTAGAGACTGCTGGACGAAGGAGGAATCGGGACAGACATTTAGGTCTAAGTGTAGATTTTTCAAGTAACGGGAAATATGAGAGAATAGACTGGCAGTGCGGTGGTGCAGAAGGGAGATATTTTATAGTATTCTGGGTGTACGATGAATGAAGAGACCAGTGAAATTGAGATAATACAGGAATGGTGTGTATGTGTGCCTTTGCAGAAGTAGCAAAGACAGGCAAGACAGAAGCAAACTTACGCAGCTCATTCAGTCATACGTTTACTGTTTTCCCGGCCAATAGCTGCTGGTATCAGAAAACACAACTGTATGAATGAGTCACATAATAGTAAGAGTGATAAGTCCAAATCTGCCAAGATGGCCAGCAGTTCATAAACACACGAGTTGGAAATTGCTGCCTTCGAGCACACTAAGCAGGCTGAAGATATGTTGGGAATTTTGTGACTCTTTCCTGTGAGTCTTTGCCAAGAGTTTTGTAGTTTAGCAAAGTCTTCAATTGATTGGATGATGGAGGCTTTTCTACATAATCTTAGTTTGTAGATGATAGCTCCTAATCACTTCTGTAAAATACCTTGAACATATAGACCAGTGTACGAGCCAACAGATGGGCACTGTAACCTCGATAAGCTGATCTAGAAAGCTTAATGGTCATGATGTGTGGGGGATATAGGTGCTAAAGCAGATGTGAGCTATGCCCCAAGAGAGGATGGCATGTTTAGTTAGGGAAGCCAGGGACTTCATTTCAGTGAGATTTGAAATTCAGTGATGAACTCATAATCGGAATGAGATACTTAGGTTCATGTTTCAAATAGCTGAAATCTGGGTGAAAATAACATTTCTAGGTAGCAGAAAATGGGTTTAGGATGAAAATCTGAGGTTTATGAACAGGAGTGCTGTGAGGGACAAAGTAGACATGCAGGAGTGTCTAAACTCAGCAGATGTGGTTATTAACCCCACAAACTGATTTCATTTCCATATCTCACAGAGATGGATGACATCATTTGAACACAACCTATTATCCATTGTAAGTAATATACAAGTTGTTGCATATTAATTTGCTGCCATTCCCCTTCCTTGATAATTTTTTTTTTAACCCTTGAGACCACACACACAGAGGGAGAGGGGACATGAATGATAATCCTTAATTTTTTTCATTTACTTTTATTTTTCAATACTTTGTTTTTTTGAAAACTGCCATTATTCTGCAGTAGATAGTTATAGCTCATTGAAAATTCTAGTCTTCCAGGCGTATTTCTGAGTTCGAGGCCAGCCTGGTCTACAGAGTGAGTTCCAGGACAGCCAGGGCTACACAGAGAAACCCTGTCTCGAAAAAACAAACAAACAAATAAAAAAAAAACCAAAAAACAAAAAAAAATTCTAGTCTTCATAGAGTTCAAGAATTTTAAATTTTGAGACTATTTTGAGAATACTAAGGAAATTGGAAATAGGAACTAGAATGCCTAAGTTTTCAAAATTATTTGAAAGATGAGAAAAGTTTTTAGCTTTAGAGTAGTGTGAGCAGTAGAAATTTCAGATAGTGAAGTCCTAGTCTAAGGGATGTAGAGCTGGCATGGTGATGACCTTGCTTATGTTCCCAGCACTGGTAGTGAGGTAGGAGCGGGGTTTGGGTGCAGTGAGGTCAAGGCCGGTTTGAGCTACATACTAAGACTCTTTAAAGATAATGATCTAGGCAGGCTTAAACGCTGAAAACAGTAACTTCCCTATCATAAAAGAACTTCATTAGCCTTGTATGCTTCAGTGGCATGCTAATGCTGATTTGCACGGGACGTGTAAGTAATAGCTCCGCACTTGCTACTCTTGCAGACAACCCAGTTTTGGTTCCCATCACCACATGGTAGCTCACAACATCTATAATTTCATTTCCAGGTTGTCTGCTTTCTTAGCCTCCATAGGTACCAGGTGTGAACCTGGTGCACATAACAAACATGTAGACAGAAACTCATACACATTAAATAAACCTACCTCTCACTAAAATTTATAATTCAATATTTACACATTGTTTTTCTTGATACTTTGGAAGAAATGAAAAGAGAGGAAATGAGCAGGCTGTGGGGGTGCACACTCACAGTATACTCAGTGTTTTGGAGATAGAAATGGAAGGATTGCTAATTGAAGTCTAGCCTGGCCTATTTAGTGAGAATTGTTAAAAATGGGTCTGGGATGGTGATGGCGGCACTACTATGCTTCTGTAGACATTTGCCAGCATTCTATTTACCTTATACCTGTAGGAAAAGTAACCATTTCATTTTACAGGGAGGGCTCTATTCTTTTAAGATAGTAAATGTTAGGACCAGTGAGATGGCTTTAGCAGGTAAAGGCCGTTGTCATAAGACAGTAAATCTTCCAAATATTCCATGTGCATGGCACCAGAGTCTTGAGCATGAAAGACAGAAATAGACTTTTCCCTGCCTAGGACCCAAGACTGAGCTATAGGACTTGGAAATAAGGCATGAACCACTTCTAGCTGTATAACTGTCCAGGAATGTGTATACCCTCCTGTAGGGTTACAAATAAGCACCTACTGTTGTTCTGGTCAGAGAGCTGAGCATGCAACATCCTGGTGAAGCCAGAAACTAAGCCCTTATACCTGTGCTGAGACTGCTTCTGGGGTTCAGACTGGATAACAAGTTATACATCTTCAACAATACCTGCTATCTGGAGACTTCCATAAGCATTCACGAGAATTTTAATATTTTATTTATAGGTAACCTGAGAAAGGTTTTTGACAATGTTTCTGCTTCTCACAAACATGTTATTAGGATTGCTAGGTCAGCAGCTGTCACTCATAAGGAAAGTCTGTCATGCAATAAAATTAGTAATCCATGAAAAGATGAGGTTCAAGAACCAAGTAGGGCCAGGCACTGACATGGCTCTGGAGTGTTAGTGAAAGTTTTAAGAAGACACCGAGTGCAAGCATTCATTTCCTTTCCTCTGGGAAGCTCATTTCTTAGCTACTCTGGTCTGACTTTCCTTTGTAGCTTTAGCTTCTGAGCGAGATGTGTGATATGACTTCCTAGTGAGTACTTTTGCCATCTGCTTGGCAAAAGTGTGCCTGGGTGGTACACACTTTGGCCTTCAGTGGTTGCCCACAGGAAGGAGAGGACAGCATTAGCCCTCAGAAGAAACATTTGTCCCTTCCAGGGAAGGTGATGACAGTACAGGTTTGCTTTCCACAACTATGGTTAAAGTAAAAATTTTATCAAGAAAAGCTGTAGAAAAAGAGGTTTGGCTGGGCATGGTGACATGCTTGTTGAGGAAAATTGAGGCAGGAGGTCTCTGCGCTATGTAGTAAGACCTTGTCTCAAAGCAAAGCACATACAAAACACCTTTCTGTTGAGGAAAAAGGAGCATAAGTTTGTATGTTGTAGGCGCTTACACGGTCCCCGTTATAGGGAAAACAAGACATTTGTACTCTTATTATTGTTATCTTACCTTCTAGTGAGGGTTAAGTACCTTAAACTACACAGTCATTGCAATGTACAATTTTCCAAAATTGGGGATGGTATGGCATTGGCTGGATTTCTTCTTAGCTTTAACTGAGTTATTACTGTATGTAACACAGATTAACCTCTTGTCATAGAAATGGTTGTGAGGTAGGAGAATTCGCATCAGATGTTTCAGTGGTATGCTTGGTAAGCCAAAATACTGGGGGTCTATACTGTGGGCTTACCATGTGGGTCTGTGAAAAAAGTCCTTTTCAGATACTATCTGGGAAAGTAGGCACGGGCCCATTGAAGGACCAGTTAGTTCTGTCTTGCTGCTCCGGAAGCTGCTAGTGCCTTGCCTTTGCTGCCTTCTAACCTTGACTGTTGTTTCTGGGTTGAATTCTGTGCCATCCGGCATGATACTTGAACAGTCATAATTCCTTCTCCTCACATGCTCTGCATCAGTGGCTTCAACTAAGAGTGTGGTACTGAACATGTCTAGGCTTTGTTCCCTCTCTCTGAACAGTCCCAGTGTTTGCTTCTCCTTTGATTTATTTGATCTAGAGGTGATTTACCGTATACAAGGCAGTATGTGCAGGCTGTGTGGAAATACTTCAGACTTGAGCATCAGTGGACTTTTGTTGTGCTCTGAATGGGAGTGAGGTGTGTGAGTAGGGTCTGGGAGCTAGTCCTCCCTCACATCCAGGATGCTGTGGCAAGGCATGCTTGTGGAAGCTTTTAGGGTTGTACTCATAGTTTTTGGAGTGGGAGAGACAGGGTCTCATTTTGTCTAGCAAGCTGGCCTTAAACTCACAGAGATCTGCTTATCTAAAAGAGGCTTTTAAAACTTTCCTTCTTTATTATCAAACTGAGTGCTTTTCAGGAAGACAATTTTTTTCAGCTGTCTGATTCAGACTCAGAGAAATGGCACTGTTGGAAAGACATCCTCTTTTCTTTGCGCCCTAGTAAAATATGTTTCAATGTTCCATTTAAAGAAGGCACACAAACAAAACAGAGTCAGAGAGCGCTGTCCCTGAATAGTGGCCCACAGTGGTAGTCATGGGTGTTTGCTTGTATTATGTGGAGTTCATTTTGTTCATTATCAAAGTCTTTTCTCTTTATTAAGTCACTACCTAAGATGCAAGTTTTTTACTATTGATAATGTTAAAAAGCAAGGGAAAGTTTAAATATAAAACTATAGATAAAAATAGAAACTTAATGGGTTATCTAGTGATAGATAACCTTCTAGGAAATTAGGATATTGTCACCGATTTATACATCCATTTATACTAGGAAGGGAAGGGGATTTTTTTCCAAGCCAGAGTTTTTTGCAGTATATGTTTGCCTGTTGCCCACATGTGACACCAAGTCATAGGAAGGTGTTGAATGGAACTGGTGTTGTGGATGGTTGTGCGCAAGTGTATAGGTGCTGGGATTAGACTTAGGTTTAACTGTTCAGCCATCTTTTCAGACTTCAAGAATTGGAACTCAGACTAAGTATAATTCCCAGACAAAAATATATACTAACACAAGGAAATTGTACTAAAAGTTTGTGCTGTGTGACCTGCTGTATTGCTAGCTTCCCCAGGGGAAATGGATAAATCGTATTTTCTGCAAAGATGTCCATATTTGAGATCTGAAAGATGTTTCCCAGCAGGGAGAAGGCATTTGTTTGACACAGGGTTGCTGAGGTTGGCCTTAGATTCTCTATGCAGCCAAGTATAACATTGAATTTTTGATCTCCTGCGCCTAACCTCCAAGTAGTCAGATTATCTGGAGATCCTCCTCTCCACTTGTGTGTTTAGTTAGCGTAAAACTAAAAAACTTATCTGTGAAATCCAAAAACCTAGATTCTTCAATCTCATGTGTATTTTTTTTTTCCCTTCTAGATAAAAGTTCACAGGAAAGGAAGACCAAGCAGACCGAGATGTGTAGCTCAATGACTGGTAAGCTGTGGTTCTTGACGGATCGTCGCATCAGGGAAGACTACCCACAGAAAGAGATCTTACGAGCTTTGAAGGCCAAATGTTGTGAAGAGGAATTGGACTTTAGGGCTGTAGTGATGGACGAGGTGGTGCTGACAGTCGAGCAAGGAAATCTGGGTAAGACTCTGCAAATGTTCTTTTGTAGTGAATCTTTCTGGACTAATGAGGACAAGACATAGGAGCTCTAATAAGTAGTTCCTGTAAAGTGTATCATGTATGAATGAGTGGCAGAGCTCGGAGTTCAAGGTCAGTAGGTGTATAGAGAGTTCTAGAACAGCAAGGGCAACACACAGAAGAAACTCTGTCTTTAAAAAAGCAAACAGTAAATAAATCAAAATTTATCTACAAAATTTAAATAACTTAAGGAAAGTCTGTTTAGTGGGAATTCTTGGTGTGATTTTTTTTCCTTTAGATAATATCTGCAGCATTAATTAAAATAAAATCAGATGGTAGAGTATCTTATGATCTGCCTCAGCAGGTGGTACATGCATATTTCACATATGTTCAAAAGATAACAGGCATGGTGGCTCATGCCAGTAGAGGCAAGGCTGGAGATCATAGCTAGTCAGCTATAGAATAAAGAACGTGTCCTCACAAACAAAATATAAATTAAATCTGGTGGTAGCCTTTGGTTGCTGCTGCTCTTCCTTCTTTTCTTCCTTTTCTCCTGCTTCCTTTCTTTTCTTCCTTTTTTCACCCCCAAGACAGGGTTTCTCTGTGTAGCCCTTGCTGTCCTAGAACTCACTCTGTAGACCAGGCTGCCTCTACACTGGAAGTAAAGGCATGTGCCTCCCTCAAATGACACCTTTCATTTTCTAACCTTTAGAATGACTGCTCGGTAACCAAAATGTGGGAGGTAGAGTTGGACATCACTCACTGTGATGGTTAGTCCACATGACTTGATAGATGATGGTCAGCTTCACAGGATCTAGAACTACCCAAAAGATGTGCTTCTGTGTGTTCTTGTGAGGCATCTTCTTAACTAGGTTAATTCATATGGTTAAAGTCACCTTGCCTGTGAGCAGGACAATTCCTTGGCAGGGATCAGTGTACCTCTTGTGGATCTAGGCAATTTTATACGTATGTATGTATGTACGTACGTACGTACCCCAGATATATGCCTGGTGAGTGTGGAGGTCAGAAAAGCGCATTGGATCCGCTGTGAGGATTTTGACACATTATGTGGGCGCTGGGAATCAAACCCTAATCTTCCTCAAGAGCAAAAATACTCTTCACTGCTGAACCAACTCTTCAGCCCTGCATAGTATACTGACTGCCATCTTCTTGTAGGGAAGTGACGAAATGACTGCTCTCACAGAACTCTGTTTTTCTCTTTTTTATTAAAAATAATGTTCTTCAGTTTCCTCAGTATATCCCTACTTACAGAGCAAAACGAAACTGTACTGTAACACTAGGGTGGAGTTGGTTGGCCCACCCTCGGGCTGCCAGTGCTCCAGTTTCCCTGCTTATCTCTTAGTTTTACCGACTGTGGTTTTGACTTCAGGCTCCCTGGTCATTTCAAAGCCACCCCATTTGATAGCAAGGTTCCTTGTTTTCAAAATTGAATACTTGGGTCAAGCTCCTGTGTCAACTGACCCGTCAGGGTAGAAAGGATAATGAAAACAGCCTTCAAACAAGTGGAAGATTTTCATTTTGCATGCTTATAATGTTGAATATTGTAGCCCAGGTTGGCCCCCAAATGTCTGATCTCCTTTTTCTGCCGTTCAGGGCTGAGATTAGTGGTATGGGCGCCTCCTGGGGCTCTCCTAGACGTAATTTATGTGGTATTGGTATTTGTTGCTTTTTTAAATGAACTTTCTGCTCTGAAATGACACTTGACATTAACTTGAGGTAAATTCATAGTTTAAAATATATTTAATTTTCAGTTACATGCAATATCTGCTACATATGGATTATATTTCTTGTTGCCACCCTTTAGTTTTTGGATAATCTCTTCCTTTTTTAAAAAAAGAAAATTACCTTTCATTTTTAGATTGTCATGTTAATTAAGTTCTGAGATTAATTTTCCATCTAAAGGTCTAGTATAGTGAAGTTTCTCCCAAAGGCCCTTTTTATTAGTGGTTTTTGAATGTTTTATTAGTGTTTTCTGTCTTGTCTGTTCTTGTATCCTGTCTGCTTTTTCCACAGAAGGTCTTATGCTATCAGTCACTGTTAATACCCTCTAGCCTAGGCTGACTTGGAACTCCTGTGTAACTCAGGTTAGCTTAAAAGTTGTGAGGTTCTCCTGTCTTGGCGTCTTGTGTTGGGATCAGAGGCGAGAGCCACTGCGCCCAGCGTAATGGTATTTTAAGAATCTGACACTCTGTAACATCTGACCCTATTTCTGATGCTTGTTTGCTTTCTTCTATTGGTAAATAAAACACCCCAGCAAAACCCAACCTACAACTTAGGTGAGAAATAGGTTTATCCCAGTCTGGCATTGTAAACAAGTCAAGAGAGGAGCTTCAGAGTGAATTCATGATGTTGCCCTTCGTGAAGTTGAGTCTTCTCACATTGGTTAAGGTAATAAGACAGTTCTCCACAGACATACCCACAGGCAGTCCCTCTCTTGCCAGGTTATTCTAGGTTGTGTCAAGTTGACAGTTAGAGACTGACAGTATCTGTGCCTTCGTGCCTGGTCTATTCCAGTCAGCATGTTTTTGTTTGTTTTGTTTTGGGGTGAAGGGTCTCAGTGAAAACCAAACTGGTCTAGAACTCACTGGCTGGCTTTGACTTTGTCTCTCAGAGTATGCTGTGATTACAGTGTAAGTGAGCCTGGCTAGCTGCATGATTTCAGCAGAGTTCCATCTCGTGATATACACACATCAAACTCCTCCTAAAAGCCAAGTACTAATTTACTGTTTTAATCTACATTTTTAAGGATTTATTTATTTAGTGTATATGAGTACAGGTTTATCTTGCTCACAGGCTTCATGTTAAAGGATAAACAGGTTTTTAAAAAAGGTTTATTTATTATGTATATGAGTACACTGTCACTGTCTTCAGACACACCAGAAGATGGCATCAGATCCCATTACAGATGGTTGTGAGCCACCATGTGGTTGCTGGGAATTGAACTCAGGATCTCTGGAAGAGCAGTCAGTGCTCTTAGCTCCTGAACCATCTTTCCGGCCCTTTACTCTACATTTTATCTACTTGGATTCATCAGCAGTGCACAGGGTTCCAGTATTGTCCATCTGTGTCAACTTGTCTGTTTGCATATTTTTTTGTGGTTCTGGAAATGAGCTTAGGCTTTGTGCATGCTATAAAAATGCATACCACTGATTTCATACATGCCCAGTCCAACTTTCTTGATAGTGGCCATTCTAATGGATATGAACTACTGTCTCATAGGGCTTTCATTATTGGTGTTGAAGATCAAGTAATCACTCTGTAGGTAAATCTCATTGGATACAGTGGTAACTTAGCAAAGAAAGCTGAGGATCTTTTCCAGGGCGAATTATATATTTTGGAGAAATACATATTCAAGTCCTTCACATTGGCTTGAGGAGAGTCTTTTCTGAGGATGTTTTGCTTAGAGGTTTGTGTGTATTTTGACTTCCTTTCTGTTTTTTGGTGTCTCCATTTCCCAGCTATTCACTGCAGCTTAGCCACAGGGCCCAGGTTGTTGCTCTGTTCCTGTAATGACTTGCTTCAGGTAACTGCTGGTCTTTAGGTTTCCCCGCAGCTTTCAGAAGCAGCACCTTTAGCTTTTCCACCTGAGAACCTTCTTAGGTGAAACAGGAGTCAGTTCCTTTGCAGTGCCCTGAGATCAGAGCCCTGCAAGTAAGATCTGTATTACTTTCAGTTCCCAGGGAGAGTTACTGTGTTGCCAAGTTCTGTAGGAGACAGTGCCTCCACTCAGGGGGAGATAGGGTGCAGGTAAGATAAGATTCTATGAAACTGCTTTATGTTTTGTTTTTGAGGCTGGGTCTGGTGTGAGTAGGGTTGCTTCCAAATTCATTATGCAACTGAAACTAGCCTTGAACCTTTTGATCTTCCTTCCCTCTACCTCCTAAGTGCTAGCTTTACAGGAGTATGCTAGCATATCCAACCCTTTGTTTTCCGTATGGCTATTATGTTTTTTTGGTTTTTTGTTGTTGTTGTTGTTTTTGTTTTTGAGACAGAATCTCTCTGTCTTTGTAGGTCTGGCTGGCCTGGATCATACTTTGTAGACCATGCTGGCTCAAGCTCCCCCTGCTCCTGCCTCCCAAGTGCTAGGATTATAGGTGTGTGACACAGTGCCTGTATTGCTTACTTTTTTTTGTTTGTGCATGGCTGTGTTGCCTTCGTGTATGTACCACTTTCGTGCCTGGTTCTTGAAGAGGCCAGAAGGTGTTTTATTTCTAGGACCTGGCCTGGAGTTGCAGACAGAACTGCCATGAGGTTGGGAATCAAACACAGTTTTCTCTGGAAGAGCAGCTATGTAACTGCTGAGCCATCTCTCCAGCCCCCCTCTTAGAAAAATGCCTCACTTTTTATAGTGAGTAAATAAGAGTTAAGCTATGCACAATAGTAATTTTGACATGTCTGAATAATTTGTAAAAAAAAGTGTATGACTGCCTGCATGTATGTATATGTATACATACACACACTTACCACGTGTATGCCTGGGGCAAAAAGAGATCTGAAGAGGGTGTTAGAAGCTGTGTTGTAAGCAACCATATGGATGCTGGGAATTGAACTCTGGTCCTCTACAAGAGCAGTAAGTGCTCTAGCCCAATGAATAAACAATATTTTTATTTCTGTGTATATGGGTGTTTTGCCTCAGTACCGTATACACAAAGACCTACAGAGACCAGAAGAGAGAGTTGGATCCCCTGGGACTGTTAGCCACCGTATGTGTGTTGGGAATTGCACCCAGGTCCTCTGGAAAGAGCAGTCAGTGCTTCTTGCTACTTAGCTGTTTCTTCTTCAGGGATGGGTAATACTGATGTCATGTTCCCTTCTCTCTACAGCACGTGAACCGGGGTGTCATTAATTGCTGGTGATCTTAAGCTGGCTTCTGCTTGCTTAACTTTTTAAAAAATTTCCCCTCTGAACCTTAATATAGAAATACTATATTATAGTATATAATTTCTATAATATAGAAATAATAAAATACTTAAGATAGGGAAGATTCCTTTGAAAAATGTAGATCATTTCTCCTTAAATGAGTGGATGCTGGGAATTGTTACTGGGTTGTAGGCTTAGATTTTTAAAAACCTACTTTAATAAGGGTTCTCAAATGCTGCTGCCTGTTTCTAGCCCACCATTCAAAGGTAGGGGAGAAAAGATGCTAAACAGTACAAGGGGATGTGGATCTGGTTACAATGCTTTGGGGCAGTTCCAATCTTCGATGCCAGGATACCAGCAGTCCAGTTCAGTAGTGTCAGGGTACCAGCAGTCCAGGCATGAGTCAGCAGGAGCAACCAGGACCAGCTACAGTGCCAGGAGTGCTCTGCTGTGCCACTCTCAACTAAGACTAGAGACCAGCACCATGTCTGCCTGCAAGCTGCCATGTTTTCCATCATGATAATGGACTAAACCTCTGGACTGTAAATGTAAGCCAGCCCCAATTAAAGGTTTTCCTTCGTTAGAGTTGCTGTGTCTCTTCACAACAATTAACCCTAAGACACAGGTCAGTTATTCTTTCAGAAATTTTGTGCAAATAAAACTTATTTCAAATTTTCCCTTAATAGTTCATTATATATTTGGACTTTTTCATTTCTGAATGTAAATATGTTATGCGATCTCTTTAAATGGTAGTATAAAAGGTTATTAAACTGCCACGTACACCATGCTTTAGTTAATAGGGTAGAATTTTTGCTTTTCTTAGAGAAGAATGTATCCCAATCTAGTATTAATAACAACACAGATTTTGTGATACAAGCTTTGGCATTTTATTACTCCTCTATATTATTAGTATTACTTGTCTTACATTTCAAAATAGTATTTAAGTTTCTTCCCTTTTCTCCCTCAGGATCCTCTCATTGACCCTTCCTTGCTCTTTCAGATCCATGTATGTTTGTGTATGCATACTTACTGCTAAATGTTTTCAGTGCTGACAAATGGTATTGGAAAACTAATGTGTTCTCTTCTGGGGAAGACTTTCTCTCACTTATGTAGGGTTGAAGCTTCTTGGGTTTTCCCCTGTCCACATTAGCACGTCTTTTGCTATTCTTATTCAGCTCAAGGTTATACAGTCATTAGTGAAACTTATGGATGTAGCCCCTGACAAAGCTAGGAGACACAATCTTGCAGCAAATTCCTCATTCTTCAGCTCTTAAAAATCTCTGTTCCTGGTCCCACCCCTTACTGGCATTCAGGAGAGCTGGCCCCACCTCTCCAGGAAAGCAGCCCCTTGCCCAGGTAGCATAGTGGATCTGGCCTGGTAGCAGAGGGCATTGGTGAGCAGACCCGGAGGGCATAAGTGTGGGAGAGCTTTCCTCCCTCCCTTTGCTCTTGCCACCTGTGGTAGGCTCGGACCCTCACATGAGAACGTGCAGTGTTCTCTCAGTATATTTTCTAGTTCCATCCATTTGCCTTCATTTTGTTGGTTTATAGCACAGCGGCATTCCACAGTGTGTACTACCACATTTCGTTGTCCATTTGTTGGTTGAAGGACAGTCAGGGTATTTCTGTTTCTGAGTGGAGTGGATAGAGCCAAGGACGTAGCTGAGCAGGTATCAGTAGAGTGCAGTGGGTCATATGGCAGATTTATGTTTAGCCTTTTGCATGTTCTCCATACTGGAGGAGAGCTTGGACCATTAAGAGTGAATCGTGGCTCCGTTTCCCTCACCCCTCCAGCATTTGTTCTTTGCCATTCTGACTGGGATAAGAAGAAATAATCATAAGGTTTTGACTTGCATTTTCCTAATTGATAGGGACAATACACATACTTTGTTTTTGCTGTTCTTTTGAGACAGGGTCTCTCTGTGTAGCCCTCGCTGTCCTGGAACTTGCTGTGTAGACCTTACTAGCCTCTAACTCACAAGAGCTTCTGCCTTTCCCTCCTGAGTGCTGTGATTAAAGGTGTATGCTTCCATGGCCAGGCCCATTTTTTCAGATAGGTTACTTGGTTTTTGTTGTTTTGTTTTTTCCCCCATTAATGTTCTGTTTTTATATTCTAATTATTTATTAGAAACGTATAGCTCAAAGGTTCTTTGGGCTTCTTTACAGAGTTGATGTGTTCTTTTTTTGTTTAAGGATTTATTTATTTTATATGTGTGAGTACACTATAGCTGTCTTCAGACACACCAGAAGAGGGCATTAGATCCCATTACAGATGGTTGTGAGCCACCATGTGATTGCTGGGAATTGAACTCAGGACCTCTGGAAGAACAGTTGGTGCTCTTAACCACTGAGCCATCTCTCCAGCCTTCACCCCCCCCATCCCTTTTTTAAGTCAATTGTTTCTTCAGTTGTGAACAAGTTTTATGACATCCTACTTGTCCATTCTTGGTCTTAATTCTTAGGCAAATGGGACACATCCTGCAGGATGTTGTCTGTCTGTCTTCTAGCAGTTTCAGGGGTTCAGGTCTCAGGCTTAGGTCTTAGATCCATTTAGGCTTAGTTTTTGTGTGAGGTGATAGAAGATAAGGGTCTAATCTCATTCTCCTGTGTGTGGACATCCAGTTTTCCCAGCACCATTTATTGAAAATGTTTTATTTTCTCCAGCAAATGCTTTGGCACCATTGTCGAACATTAGATGCCTGCGTTTATGTTACTCATGTTCTTTGCTCTTGGGTTTGTTGCACTGATCTGCATATCTTTTTCTGTTTTGTTTTTTGCTAGTACCATACTACTCTATTACTAGGGCTCTGTGATACATCTTAAGATCCAGAATGGCCATCACCACAGCACTGCAGCTTGTTTGTTTTGGTTGTATGGGGTCTTTGTGGTTCCATAAGAATGAAGTTTTTTCTATTTCTGTGAATGAGGTGGAGATTTGGTTTGGGATTACATTGAATATATTGTCACTTTAAATAGTAAAGAACTTTCTAAGAAAAAGATCTCACTCTCTAATCCTGGCCTTGGACTCAGACCCACGAGTCTCAGTCTCCTGCGTGGATTCCAGGATTGAGCCGCCGTATCCTTTGGTTAATACCCTTTCCAGTGATGTTAGCCTCGCCATTCTGTTTCAGGTCTGCGGATCAATGGAGAGCTAGTCTCTGCCTACCCACAGGTGGTGGTAGTAAGAGTTCCAACCCCTTGGGTGCAGAGTGATAGTGACATCACTGTTTTGCGCCACCTAGAGAAGATGGGGTGCCGACTGATGAACCGACCTCAAGCCATCCTGAACTGTGTTAATAAATTCTGGACATTTCAAGAGTTAGCTGGCCATGGTGTACCTCTACCAGATACCTTTTCTTACGGTGAGTCCACAGATAAGAAGAATGTATCTTTTTAGATAGAATGGCTATGTAAGTAAAAGTGCTTTCTTTACCAGTATGAGAACCTGAGTTCAGATAGCCTGCACTCCTATGAAAGATGGATGTGTTCACACATCCTGTAGCCACAGTGCTGTGTAGGGTGGACAGGAGGATCACTGGCTACCAGCATAGCTCCAGGTTCAGTGTGAGACTCATCTCAGGCACTCTCTAGTGATAGACTAAGACACCTAGTTAGTATCCTTCTATGATGTACACATGGACTAGTGCACATATCACACATATACACAGACACACATAGAAAGGTGTTTAGTAGCCCATATTTAACTAATAGAACGAATTATTGAACTAGAAGGAGCTTATCTTGGAGAAGAAACTTTCAAGATGGTTGTGGTGAAGAGGTAAAAGCAGGAAGATTTGAGTTCTAGGCCAGCCTAGATTGTATAGCAAGCCACAGAAACATCCTAGGCAAGCAGAGTCATCATGTTTCTTTGTATGTGCGAATGCCTCCAGGTATGTATTTTCCCTTCATGCATGCAGTCCCTCAGAAGCCAGAAGAGGTCATTGGGTTTCCTAGTAGAGCTAGAATTATAGACAATTTGAGCCTTAAATCGCGGCAGCTGGGAATTGAACCGTGTCCTTAACCAGTAAGCCATCTCTCCTGCTCTGTGAATCACATGTTAAGGTCAGCTTTGTGACATGGGGTTTAAAAGGTTTAGCACAAGTTTTCTGTAAAGTCTAGTTAGTAAGCATCTTTAGTTTTACAGATCAGAAGTTCTTTGTAGGCACCATCAACACTACTCTTGTAATATGAGAACTGCTAGCTACAGTGCTTAAACAAATGAGTATTTCTTTGTTCAAATAAAACTTTCTTGCAAAATCAAGCAGTAGGTCAGAAATATCCCACAGGCCTTGGGTTTTTTTTTCATAGCTTAATATTTTTATACTATTTAAGAAAATGACCTTATTAAAGATGGGTGGTATGCTTTAAAGCAACACTTAAACTCTGTGACAAAGTCAAATTGATGTGCATTAACACTAAAATGAAATACAAATCACAGCCATAATAAACTTGAAAAAGCTTCTGATGGTTTTTGTACTTGATCACCTGCCCAGAGCAAACATCATGAGGCTATAGATATTACCATGTTAATTTTGTTTGTTTAAGGCTGATAGCCTTGAACTTGCTCTGTAACCAGACTTTCCTCTAGTCTTCCTACCTTTGCTTCTCTGGCGCTACAGTTGTTGGATTATGCCATGTCACCCAGCTGTCTACAGAAGTATTGTTGTCTTTTTGTTCTTTCTTTTTTTGAGACAGTGTTTTTCTGTGTAGCCCTGGCTGTCTTCTGTAAACCAGGTTGCCCTTAAACTCAGATTTGCCTGCCTCAGCCTCCTGAATGATGAGATTAAATACACTAATTTTCTATGAAAGCATTTCTTCAAATAATGCTCAATAGAATGAAGATTTAATGAGGTTTTAAAATGAATTCCTTGTCTTTCTATAAGAATTTTGCACAAAAGTGCAAAATTAGTGTGAACCACGTAAAGGCTGATTTCCTAATGCTCTTGGTGTTTTAGTTTGGGAAGGAGAAAACTCACTAGACAGTTAATAGTGAGGGATTAAACTCTTAATTTCTGTAAATTTCAAATTGTTGGTAGCATACTGTTATCACAAGTCTTTTTGGCTTCCTTTTGTCTATGTCAGTGCTGATTTTTTTTATATATATATAGCTATAGATTATTTTTGTTTTTATCATGCTCCTTCATTCTTCCAAGAGCAATGAAAACATAAGCAAGGTTTACCAGTGAATGCTCACTGCAGGAGTAACTCTGACTCATAACAGTGGGGTGTTAAATTTAAAAATAAAATAAAACCATGCTGGGCCTAGTGTACAGGTCAGTAGTCCCAGCTGCTCAGGAGGGAGATAGGAGCAGGGAAATCACATGTGAGCACAGCTTGGACTATGAGTTCAGGGCCAGCTTTGGTAACTTAGTGAAACCTTATCTACAGTAAAAAAAATAGAGGGTTGCAGATATAGCCTGGTAAGAATGCTTGCTTAGCATATGTGAGACTGGGTTAAATCAGTAGTGCTACACGTAGACCAGAACCCAGTAAGCACTGGGCAAGAACAGATGTGTAGATTTTAGTATAGTATAGTAGGGGCTCAGATAACCCATTTGGCTATATCCATCTGATTCTCAGCAGAATGTTCAAGAACATGCATTGGAGAAGAGACTATTGCAGGCTGGGAAAGCTAGGTAGATAGCCACGAGTAGAAGAAACTAAATCCCTATTCTCACCCTGCAGTAAAATACTTTCAGAAGTGACTAAAATCTCTATAAGATCTGAAACTATGCAGCCACTAGAGGAAAACACTTTATAGGTGTGGATAATTACACACAAACACACACACAGAGCAGTTCTTAAAATTTTATTTTGTGTATAGGTGTTTTGTTTGCGTGTATGTTTGCACCAGGTGAGTGCTGGCAGTGGAGATCAGAAGTGGATATTAGCCTTTGGAACTGGAATTTTGAACAGTTGATAACTGCCACGTGGGCACTAGGAATTAACTAGGTCTTCTGGAACAGTGCTTTTACTGAGCCATCTCTCTATTCTCCAACAATACTGGTTTCAACAGAAATTAGCCACCAGTCTCTTAATCTTCTACCTACCTTGTGCTGTGCTTGTTTCTAACAGACTTGCTATTAGCCAGTTAACGTTTTCCTCCAACCAGGTGGCCACGAAAACTTTGCTAAAATGATTGATGAAGCGGAAGTGCTGGAGTTCCCAATGGTGGTGAAGAATACACGGGGTCATAGAGGTGCGTAAGATTTTTGGATAATGTCTTTAGTTTTGAAATTAATTGCTTTTGCAAATTAACAAGGGAAATTTTGGACCAGGACTTCTGAAGAATAATTGAGGACCAAGCAACAAGTGTATGAGACCACACACTTATAAGAGATTTCCAGAACTTCCACTTGGTGAGACGCTGCTTCTGTTTAGTGGTTATAGCAGAGGTGTTAGTGTGCGTAATGAGTCCCAAGTTAGTTCCTCTTCAGCAGTAGTCGTCTAGGTCGAGTCTGCCCCCACCCCTCAGGTTGTCTAGTTGTCTAAGGCAGAATTGATAAAACACTTTAGTAAACTAATTATGCTGCATCCTGAATGCTGACTTTGAATTTTCACCTCATACTGACTATTCAGTGACCTTTGAATACAAAGTCACAGGCGATCTCTTAGGACGTGGACAAAAAGTTCTTTACCAGATGTCACGTCTGTGGCCTCTACTCCAGTTCCCAGTAGTCTTCATGGCCACATGAAACCTCATGAGCATGACCTGCTATAGCATCTCTAGAGCTGGCACAATGGACATGCATCTTCCTATGTTTTCAAACTCTTCCACAGAAACAGTCCAGAGGGCTCTTGACCACATACATCATCAGGAGCAGTCTGAGCCATGTGTAAAGTCTTGGTACCAGTGTTCTATATTAGTCATTTTCACATTACTTTGATAAATTCTTGACCCAAACCTCCGTATTTGGTGTCATATTTCATAGGTTTTTATTCTCTGCCTCAGTGCTACTTTATTAGCAATGCATTTTCTTGACTCATTCTTTACGAACGATGCTTTACAAGGTCTTTTCTCTGGGTCACTGTCTGGTTGTCACCCCCAGTATTTATCAGTATATTGTATAACATTCTTTTTGAAGAATATGGTTTTCAGGAACTTGCACTGTGATGGTAGGTTGGCCAAAGATCTAAGGTTTGTCACCTTAAGATGGTTGTACCAAGTGTCAGCTTTTTATATACCCCACATTGGCAGTCTACACACCCAACTGTTGTACATTCTTTCCATGTACAGAGTTAGAGTCATCCACTGCTGTCATCCACTGTATCTGTTGCACCTTTCTGCTCTTAGTGTTTCCAGAGCCAGGTTCTGTTCCCTGGACAGCAGTCTATTTGTAGCTGCAGCCATTCCCGAGCCAGTCTGATCGCTGTTGCTGTGGTAGGATTGGTTGACTCTTAAGCTGAAACTATTATAAATGCAAGGATTTATAGTAAGGCGTAGTCCCTTGACTGGCTCAAAAGGCAGCTAAAGCCAGTGGGTTTGTTATTTATCTGCCTTCTGTAATGTGATAGCTAAGAGCCTGGGACCTCCTATGGTGAGTGCTCAATAAACAAAAAAGCTGCATACTGGCTGCAACTTAGTATTAGAAGTCAGCAAAAAGGAACATAGAATCAGTTCCCCCAGGGAAGAACTTCTAGCCATATGTTAAAAAGAGCTACTTCTACTGACATAAAATAAACAAAGCAATGGGCAGACTAGACAATTCAGAAACAATTCATCTATGACGTTGCTATGTTACTGTGTTGTAATAGATTGTTAATATGTAATAGTTATGCATACTTAAGTCAGAGGAAAAGGCTTTGCTAAAAGAATGAGCTAACTTGGCTAACCCTTGGAAGAATACAGTTCATGTCCTCTACCTTATAAACTCAAGGTGAATAGTTAACCAAAAGTTCGTGTTTGGAGGAAATACTACGAGATCATTAAGTTTGACTATTTTTCACATTATCTCAGTAATGAAAACTAAATCACTTTAGTCAAAGAATACTATAAAAACATACAAGTATGATTGGTTCTGAAGGAGTATATTGCGACCCAAGGATGTATGTTTATCAGCTATCCAGTTTCATGACTTGCATGTATTGTATATTTTTATTCTTTTTAAATCCTAGGCAAAGCTGTTTTCTTGGCCCGAGACAAACACCATTTAGCGGATCTAAGCCATCTTATTCGGCATGAAGCTCCTTATTTGTTCCAGAAATATATTAAAGAGTCTCATGGAAGGGATGTACGAGTCATTGTTGTGGGAGGCCGTGTCGTTGGCACCATGTTACGTTGCTCGACAGATGGAAGGATGCAAAGCAACTGTTCCCTAGGTGAGATAATGCAACATCTGTCTGTTGGTATAGAATGGAATGAGTGTGCTTGACTCATGGACTCAGTAGCTCTCCTATCATTATTAGTGAGCTAGCTTCCAGTGGCCATGAATCCACTCTCTAGTTTGTGATAACTTTCACTGTATGTTTAGCGTAGTCCTCATCCCCGGCCACTCTTGTTGTTTTCCTTGCCTCTCCTCCCCAGTCCCTTTGTCACCTTAAAAGCAACAAGTGCTTTAACTTTTATAAATGTGAGTACACTGTTGCTGTCCTCAGACACACCAGAAGAGGGCATCAGATCCCATTACAGATGGTTGTGAGCCACCATGTGGTTGCTGGGAATTGAACTCAGGACCTCTGGGAGAAAAATCAGTGCTCTTAACCTCAGAGCCCTCTCTCCAGCCCCATGTGCTTTTCATTTTAATGGGCCTTGCCACATCCAGAGCCAGGATTAAAAGCAGTGATCCATCCCACACGTGGCCACCATCCCCAATGTTAACTTGTATTTTAGTAAGCCGTTTAATCTACAGGTTCCAGAAAAATTTCCTTTCTGTTTACACACACACACACACACACACGTTTTGCCTGATGTGTATCATGTGCTCACAGACTCCTGAAAAGGGCATTGGGTCCCCCGGAAATGCAGTTAGAAGTGGTAAGCTACCAGGGGGCTGCTGGGAATTGAATCTGGGTCCTTTGTGAGAGCAACTAGTGCGGCCCAGCCCCTTTGTCTCTATTTATGTGTGTATTAAATTAGTGATTTTTGAGACAGCCTTTGGCCCAGAACACACTCTAGACCAGGGTGACCTCAAAGCCCAGATTGTACTCGAGACCTGATTTGCTTGTTACATAAAGCCAGACGGTCTAACTATATATGCAAATGCTTTTAACATGCATACATAGCCTTCCATAGCTGCCGGTTCAGTGGTTTAACTAAGATGAACAGAGCTGTTTGTGAGTTGCTTCCTAACGGTTCCTAAAGGCAAACACTTGGCTAAATCAGGAGGGGTCAAGAGCTATGCAGTCATCCTCTACTTTAGCCTCCTGGGCTTGATCCTCACCCTTCCCCTGGCACTGTTAGAATATGTTAGAGATTGAGTTTATTATGAACTGGAAAGTTGAGCCCACAATGGTTGCTCCTGTATTAAACATACTGTCACTGTTCTAAGCTGTAACATTTAGACAACTCTTTGGTGTTTCCATGGTATAAGGTATTGGCACTCTAGACCTGATTTAAAGTATGCAGCAGGTTGTAAGTACTACTACAGACGCTGTTAAGGGCTTGTGACATTCTCTCTGTAAGTCTGGTATCTCTGGCAGTGATAGATTCTGGAAACCTTCCCTTGTGACACTATTTTGTTTATGTTATCATAAACAGGATAAACCCCAAGGGAAGTTTAATGTCTTTAATCTATGTTCTGGAAGATTAAAAACTTAAGCCAGTGGTGATAGCGCATGCCCATAATCCCAGCACTCAGAAGGCTGAGGTAAAGGATGGAGTGAGGCAGTCTGGCCTTGATAGGACAAAACAACCCAGTTTACAATTAGAAGAACTGCATTGATTCTATTTCTAACTCTGCCTCGTCTCTCTTTTCCAGGCGGTGTGGGGATGATGTGCTCATTGAGTGAGCAAGGGAAGCAGCTAGCCATCCAGGTGTCTAATATCCTGGGGATGGATGTGTGTGGCATTGACCTGCTGATGAAAGATGACGGCTCCTTCTGTGTCTGCGAGGCCAATGCAAATGTAGGTTTCATCGCCTTTGATAAGGCTTGTAATCTAGATGTAGCTGGTATCATAGCAGACTATGCTGCCTCCCTTCTGCCCACTGGCCGGCTCACACGGCGCATGTCCCTGCTCTCTGTGGTGTCCACTGCCAGTGAGACTAGTGAGCCGGAGCTTGGTCCCCCTGCCAGCGCTGCTGTAGACAACATGAGCGCAAGTTCCAGCTCTGTTGATAGCGACCCTGAAAGCACCACCGAGCGAGAGCTCACCAAGCTCCCAGGGGGGCTGTTCAACATGAACCAGCTGCTAGCCAATGAAATCAAACTCCTGGTGGAGTGACTCCACTGGTAAATAGTTCAACAACAAGACCCGTGTAAAACTGTCTCCCTGCACCCCCCCTCCCCTCCCCCTTTAACCAACTTGCAATGCTGTTCATGGGGAATGTCTAGAAGGTTGAGATAAAGGTACAGTGAGATTGGTTAGAAGAAGGGAGAATAGATGAGACCCCTGATAGTAATACTTAACTGATCATTTACAGATCTCACAGAGGAATACTAGGTAACATTCAGAATGGCAGGCTCGCTTGGTAACCTTTTCAGTTACTAAAACTCTGCTCTTAGGCCATGAGAAACATGAAAGGGTTTTTTTTTTGTTTTTGTTTTTGTTTTTTTTCCTTCCCCATGGTCTCTTCTTGCTTTTGTTTTTGTGTAGAATGGGTTTGATCCAAGTACTTGGTAGCATGATTTGTAAAGAGGAAAACATCCATTTGAAATACAGAAATGTTTGAAATACTAATCTGAAAATTCTGCCGTTAATCTCAGCTAGCATTTATCACATAGTTGTTTATGAACTCTAAGGGGCTCTGACTGGAATTTCTTATTTTAATGTTTGTCCTTGTTTTTTTCCCCCTTAATTTGGGTGGGAGGGTAATGTGACTATAATCTAATAAAGATTTTTAATAACAAAGTTGGCATGTTCGCATGATGAAAGGGAAGTGAACAGTATTGCAATGTCTGGTATACAAAGTAACATTTATTCAATGTAGATACAGTTACACTAGTTAAAAGTTTGTGCATTGACTTGTACTTGTTAGTGATTTAGTCTTTTTTTAAAGGATATATGCTCTGTTAATGTTGCATTTTTAATACATGCTGGTAACACCCTTGCTCTATGACTGCATCTTTAACAGTGGCCAAAGTGAACAAAATGCTACTTTTTTGGTTAACAAGACACCACTCAAAACATACACATTTAAAAATCTCCCTGCCTTCCTCTTTCTCTTCCGACGAGTTAGACATTTAAAGGCTATAAAAGACATTCCGGGGAGGCAAGTCAAGGTTATTAGGTATGAAGCGGAAAGGATTTTTAATGCTACTTTTTGTGTTTGCATTTTTCACATTTTTCAGAAGGAGTGTATATGTCGCATGCAAGTGTACATGTTTTATTCTTTGTTTACACCAAACAGAACAAATAGATTCTAGAGACTGGCATGCTGGGAAGCAGTTTTTTACTTAGAACAGATGAATTGCCTTAGACCGTAATAGTGTAGAGATACTCCCCAGACAATAGGCAAGTAGATGTTTCTTAGGCTTTTGTGTGTGTGTATGTTTGTTTTTGTAGACTGTTTGGTGTATGATTTATTCAAGGCTACATGCTTTTATTTAATGTTATGGCTGTGCTTTTTTTTTTTTTATACTTAAGATCTGGAGGGAGGTGGGCTGGATGTTTTTGGGGGGAATTATTTAAGTATTGAGTCTCATAGCCCTGCTCCTACACCTTCAGTACTGAACACTCTGTTCCTTTTTTGAATCGATGAAAGCCCCAAACTGCATATAATATGAGCCTTTAAGTCAAGGAATAAAACAATCTAGTGATGAGTCTGGAAGATGTGTTAAGAAGTGGAGATGCTTCAGGGGTCAACATAATTTTTCCCCAAGCTTTTCTTGCTTCTCCTGTGCTGTTTTTCTTCAAATGGACCTTAACATAATTTCTTGGACACTACTTAGAGACTTCAAGGCGATACTAAAACATCAGCATTACCCAGCTCTGACAGAGGTTTGATCATGCTTAACTGTAAAGTTCTCCCATCTTAAAAAGCAATGTAATAAAACTTGGTTTCCCCCATAGAATTAAATAATATTAAAACGGAGTGAAAGGTTTTATTGACAAATAGAATAGTACCTGTAATCTGTGCACTCTTCACATTTCACCTCAGACAAAAACCATACAGGGAGTTTCTAATTTATCTTTAGGGTACTCAATTGCATCTGCAGGTTCTGATTTGCACAGGATTATTGGGAGTCATACGTACCTCATTAACAGAATAAAAGTACTTGGTACTTGCTCAATGATCATATTTTGGAGGGTGCATACTATTTGGTATAGACAAATGAACAACTGTGTAATCAGATCCTAAGACCATCTGGTTGCCACATACATTATGATATACATGTATGTAAGTTCATGCATTTGAAAACAAATAGAACATCTTCATTTGTTGAGAACTTCACTTCTTATGGGGGGATAATAAAGAAACAGGAGAATTATATAGTTAGCCATTTCCTAAAGCAAGCAGTGCTCTAAGACGTTTCCTGCAGCCGCTGTGTTGAAGTGCAGCTCTTCCCAGCCACCCTCGGGGTCACACTCACACTCAGACTGAAAGTAGGCAGGACGTTCATCTTGAATTTGCTCCAATTAAGGTAAACAATAAGAACAAATCATTCTGGAAGAACTCAAAGGAAACAAGTGAGATTTGTGTAGTCTTCATCACTACTGTGAGAAAATGTATCAAATTTGTGTAATCGTGCCAAAAATCTGAATTACTGTAAGTTTTTTTGTACACTGTTAAAATTGTAATTGTTAATTGTATTTTAATGATGCTGATTTTGTTATGTTATTTATGATGAGAATTGGACTCATAAATTCTTGCATTATGAACTATGTCACTTACACTTTCTATTGAGTAATTTTTTTTTTTTTGATACATTATTCTTGTCTGCTGGCTCTTCTCCAATGAACTTTGAAATCTTTCTCTGTGCTATCAATAAGAAACTACTTGGAACATTAGGAAAAAAACCAACAAGAGACTTGCTCTCATCAAGTACTTTATCAGACTCTAAGACAAAGCACTGGAGGCTCTGGAAAATGTCACTGACCATCAGTCATCTTCTTCAAGAAGAAGAGTGGAAACACAAGTGCTCTTCACTCAGTGAGCCCCCAGTGTGGGCTTGGGGGGTGCTAGAGACACTGTGAAATCAAACCTTGTGTTGTATTTTTCTCCTGGTTTGCTGTTTTTGAGAAGGTTTGTGGGCTATTTGGCTGGTGAGACACGATCCCCTCCTAAGAACATGTAGGTGCTCAGACAGGTAACCTTTGCTGCTGTTTGTTTGTCTGTTTGTCGGCTTTTATTTAAAATTTACTTTTGTTGTGCTAGGATTTTTTTTTTTAAATGTAATATATTGCAGGACTTATAATCAGGTTCACTGCTTTCTTTTGTTTCTTAAAAAAGAAAGAAAGAGAGAAAGAAAGAAAGAGAAGTTTCACTTAATATAATGTAGGCGCCTTGGATGTTTTAGTGATGGACAGAAGTCTGCTGCTGGAATCATCTGGTCTTCCAGATTAGATTTGAAGTGTTTTCATTTTGTTTGGGGGTTTCTGTGGTATTTTATTTCCTTTATCCCAGTGCACTCTGCCATGCCTCTTGGGGTGGCTGCCTAACTCTAGGGAAAAATTTTTTTCTATGTTAACAAAAATTATGTTCTTAAAGTTTCCTTAATGTTTACATTTTTAAAATTGTTTTTCAAGAAATATTCTAATATTCTGCACTGTTACTGTTCTTTGCCAGCCTTTTCAGGAGCCAAAATATACAAATACAAACAAACAAAAAATACTCAGAGAAAATACTTTCCTTCTGCCCCCTTCCTGATGAGTGAGACGTTTTGAGAGCTTTGGGGTCAGTGCCTTTCTAAACTTCCCCTCCCCCAGTAACGCAGCTGCGCAGTGCGTGCTCAGTGCAGTGGCTCAGACCGTGCCCAGCCCAGCCTGCCGGCAGGTAAGGCTCCTCCTTAATTTCTGTCAGAAGGCTAACATTTCATTCTTTTAAAGTTTTCTTTCTGTAACACTTTAAAAGCAAGCATCACTTCATCATCACTTGGTTTTTACAAATGCGTAAATATGGTAGCAAGTAATGTAAAGAGTTTATGGGGTAAAGTTTGAATCGATTGGGGGGAACTCAGGATGTGGGGATTCTGTTCAGTCATTTAGTCTCTCCATTCCTTGCATATATGTCTATAATTAAGTTTTTCCGAGTGTGACTTTTTGGCTCTGTTTTGTTGTGGGTTTGTTTGTTTCTTCCATTGCGCTACTCTGGCTTAAGCTTTTTCAGGGCTTGGTGTTCCGAATACACAGTGAGCTCACAGTTTAAAGACATCAATTAGGAGTTGACAGGTATGGAAAACTAGAGTTGTGTAAAGGTAAATTAGGTTTTAGGTTATTTATATGGTTTTAAAAATACTCTGTAGTGTTTATTTGGCCATAGTGAGGTGCCAGGGACTTGGGAAGCACAGTAGAAAGCACTTTAGTCGTTTCAGAGTTAATGTATACAGAAGTAATCACTGTAGCCTGCCCGATACACTAGTTAAAGTCTGTCAGATTCTAAAGCATACACATTACGGAGTATGTACAGGAATATTTCTGAAGCACAGCATGGTTAACCAGATTAGTTAGCCAGGGACATAAAACAAAGTTAGTGGCAGAGTAGAAGTAGAGTTGTACAATTTGATAGTTATCTCTTCCCGTTTGGTCTATCCCTGTCTGGTTACTGTTTCCTCCTTTCCTGTCCTTTAAAGGTTTTCATTCTGAAAGCTAGTCCTTGTATTTTACATTTGGGGCAGTAATCTCTTTATAATAGAGGATTTCGGATACATTAGCCAGCACCTTTTTATCTGCTATCTTATGTCCTACACAAAAAGAGTGTAAACATTCAGCAAACCACTAGTTAGTGAATAAGAAACCCTGGCTCTTGGTGCTTTCTACACCTAAATAGAGGCGTGTAATAAATTATCATTAGCCTATTCTGTGCTTCAGTTGACACATGACAAGGACATCCTCTAGCATCTTAAAGTAATTATCTGTTGAACTGAACTGAAATTTACTTGTCCAGGAATCCCAGCTGCATTTCTGCAGGGATGTGTGAAGTGTTCTGAGGAGGAGCCCTTCACTAGATGAGAATGTTCTCTAGATGAGAGTGGCTACCATAGCTTAGGGTGTGCAGAGTTTATTTAAACAACCTCCATCTGCTTGCCCCATTAAGTACTGCTGACTTGTAAGGAATCTTGCTTTAGATTTTATTGTACTCAAAGTTACTAGGTGGACCTTATATAGTATGTTTACCTGGCTGCTATTTGGGGTTTGGGGAATATGAGGGGTGGGGTGAACTGTTGTTGTTTTAGGTTTCAGTCAGACAGACATCCCTGCGCCTCAGTTCCCAGAAGCACAGCAGGCCTCTAGGAGCATCCGTGGGAAAGGCGCAGTCCTGCCATCACCAACTTCTCCTGCTCAGGCTCATCCCATATGCAGAGGTCAAAAGGGTGGGGCTTGAGATGGGGGAAGGAACAAGAACGTAGAAGCTGCTATGGCGCCGCCGCAGCGCTGCTGTTGACCAGCTTTTGGTGCTTGTCAGTGTGCTTTGCTTGTTTTAAGTTGGCAAGTCTGTACATACATTTATTTGGGAGGGTGCTAGTCAGTCTTGGGAATAGTTCCTCAGTATGTAATGTCACATAAATTCCAATGTAGACTCCATTGGCAAAGAATGGGAGTAGAAGTATTAGATTTTTAAAGGCAGAAGACACCATCCCGGGTTAACTCAGCTCTTAGAACCATGTTTGTCATTCTGTCCCTCCCCCGGATTTTGCTGTGCTTGTAAATAGTTTAAGGAAAACGCATCCATGGTCAGTCCTTATACCCAATGCCTATCTGGGCATACAAATGCTGCCCTATTTTAAATGTAGGTGGCGCATATATTCGTGTTTTAATGTATTCAGAGCCATTGGGCAATAAGCAGTCCAGAACATTGAAATCTCACAGGTAAAGCACCTTAGTTTCCTGATTACTTTAGATACTTTCCACTGTGTGTGCTTTGGGTAGGCTCTGAAGTTGAAGTGTACAAGTTGTAGACTCCCTAGGTAGGTTTGCCGTCAGATACATATTTATTTATAGTTCCTAGGTTACCTGAGGAAGGAGGACAGCAGGACAGACCATGGCTCTGAGGATGGCTGCGGAGTGGACAACCGTTTCCCTTCGTTTCCATTTTTAATTTTCCTAGCTTAGCATGAACACTGACCATATGCTATTTGATATTCTGTGATTAGGTTTTTTTCTGCTAATTATTTAGGTGGGATGGGCAAGATCTGAAAATGTTGATTCACATGTGAAAATATGTGATATAATATATTAATTTGAACAATAAGCAAGGCCTTTTTCTATATACCCTTCTGCTGCAGCAGAGAAATAAACTGGTAGGTGGCAGCAGAAAAAGGAGTTCTTCAGACTGATGGCTGTTGACATTAAACCTACATAGGAAAAGAGATAACATGTGATATACCAAGTGGAGCGAGGGGCAGCAGAGATGAAAGCCGGACTCGGGAAGGAAGGCCTCTTTACTGAATGGTAAGGAATTTCCAACCCAGAGGGAATATTTGGCTGCTGTGTAAGTTGTAATGTCTCATCCTGGGGTGGTGTGAAAACTTGGTTGCCGGTCATTTTCTGCTTCAGGTTGAGTCTTCTTGACCTTACTGGTGCATTATCATTCTTTGTTTGAAAAATTTAGCACGATGCAAAATTAAAATCCCCACAATACATGGAAACATATTGACCTTTAATGGTGCCAAAACTATGTTGAATGCAGTTATTTTATGAAATGAAGACCCTCCCCTTGAGTAGGAGTGCTGGACAATGTAATGTTTAAAGTTAGAGAGAGCAATAAGATCTAGTGCACTCACCAGTTCTGCACTTCTGCCCATGTTTCCGAGTCTTCACTTTTTTATCACTGAGTCTGTCTGTCTGTCTCTCTCTCTCTCTCTCTCTCTTCCCCCTCCCCCTGACCCTTTTTTATCTTCCTCTGATTTTCCCCATTGCCTCAAGATTTTTACTTATTCAGTGTTGTCCTGCTCCCCATCCTTGTATTGTTGTTGTTGTTTTGTGATAGGTCTCTACAGAGCCCTGGCTGTCTGTCCTGGAACTCACTATGTAGACTAGACTGGCCTTGAACTCACAAAGATGAGCCTGCCGCAGCCTCCAGAATGCTGGAATTAAAAGCATATGGGATTTTGTTTTTCTGTTTTTTAATGTTTGCTTTTATTTTTTTACAGTCCGCTCATTGCCCTTCTCTCAGTCCCCCCTCATCCCACTCATCCCACTCCTCCCCCGTCTCCAAGAGGGTTTCTCCACCCCTTCCACACTCCCTACTCCCTGAAGCCTCAAGTCTCTCAAAGGTTAGGTGCATCTTCTCCCACTGAGGCCAAACCAGGCAGTCCTCTACTGTGTATGTGTTGGGGGCCTCGGACCAGCTAGTATATGCTCCCTGGTTAGTGGTTCAGTGTCAGATTGAGACTGCTGGTTTTCCTATGGGGGTTCCCCCCCCCCAGCTTCTTCCAGCCTTTCCCTAATTCAACCACAGGGGTCCCCAGCTTCAGTCCATTGGTTGGTTGTAAGTGTCTGTGTCTGTCTCAGCCAGCTTCATCCTTGTATGTAAGCACACCATAGCATCAGTAATAGTGTCAGACATTGGAGCCTCCCCTTGAGATGGATCCCAATTTGGACTGTCACTGGACCTCCTTTCCCTCAGTCTCTTCTCCACTTTTGTCTCTGCAGTTCTTTTAGACAGGAACAATTCTGGGTCAGTTTTTGACTGTGGGATGGCAACCCCATCCCTCCACTTGATGCCCTGTCTTTATACTGGAGGTGGACTCTCCCCACTGTTGGGCATTTCTAAGGTCCCTCCTTTTGAGTCTCTCACCTCCCAGGTCTCTAGTACTTTCTAGAGGGTTCCCTCACCTCCGACCCCCACCCCCCAAGGTTGCATATTTCTATTCATATTTCATTCTGCTGGCCCTCAGGGCTTCTCCTGCCTCCCCCTGAACCCCCACCATACCTGAATATGTTCCCCCTTTCCCCTCTCCTCACCCATCTCCTACCCTGCTCCCCCTCCCCTTGCCTCCAGTGATTTTCTTCTCCCTCCCAAATGGGATTGAAGCATCTTCACTTGGGCCCTTCTGCTTGAGTTCTGTGGATTGTATCCTAGGTCTTCTGTACTTTTTTGGCTAATATCCACTTATTAGTGAGTATATACCATGCATGTCCTTTTGGGTCTGGGTTACCTTGCTCAGGTTGATATTTTCTAGTTCCATCCATTTGCCTACAACAAAACTTAGGATGTTCTTATTCTTAATAGCTGAGCAGTATTCTATTGTGTAAATGAACCACATTTTCTGAATCCATTCTTCCTTGGATGGACATCTGTTTCCAGCTTCTGGCTGTCACAGATAAGGCCACTATGAACATAGTGGAGCACATGTCCCTATGGAATGGTGGAGCATCTTTTGGGGTATATGCATAGGAGTGGTATAACTGGATCTTCAGGTAGATCTATTTCCAATTTTCTGAAACCACCAGATTGATTTCCAGAGTGGTTGCACCGGTTCGCAGTCCCACCAGCAATGGAAGAGTGTTGTATTATCACCTGAGTTTTCGTTCTTAGCCATTCTGATTGGTATAATAAGGTGGGGTCTCAGGATCATTTTGATTTGCATTTCCCTGATGTTTTGTTTTGCATCAGGCTGTCCTGTGCAGACATGCACACTGTGAACGGCACAGATAAATGGTAAAAACAATGGACCCATACAGGAATGTTTCTCAGCAGCCTATTTGTTAGGTGTCTTATTGTTACACGGCAGTAATTGTTCTCAAATATACATGGATAGAAATAGGGTATCTAGAGACAGGTGATTGTTAATGGGTCCTACTAAATCCCTGTAATAGTTATCGGTCCATGAACACTTACTATAAACATTTGTGAAGATTCATTATCAAATGCGGTCTTGAATTCAAGCTCATGTTACTCAGGGTTACACTTCAGCACTTTCACATGCCAAGCCATCTCTTAAGTCCTAGGCAACTTCTCTGAACTTAAGCTTTATCCCCAGAACCTGTGGTGGAAGAAGACACTAGCTTCTGAGAGAGTTGTCCTTTGATGTGCTTGCATAATGAACACAACAGTTTAAGTTAGGAAAAGATTTCCCAGGATTACAAAGCAAGAGCGGAAAAATGGGTTTCTTCTATTTTAAAATGCTCTTTACATTTTAGACCAGGTATTCTTTAACATGTAGAGTTCCCAGACACTTGGCCCTGCAGTGGAGCTGTACTTAACCAGTGTAAGCCTGGGGAATCTTTTCAGAAAGCTTGCTAAGATAATCTGTAGGTAACCACCTTCATGTGCTTATATGCATGTTTACTGCTTATATGCTACTTGCTTACATGCCAGTTCATTGTTTACATGCACTTTGACTTGACTCGTGTTAAAAGTACTTCCTGTTCTGTCCAAACCCACGTCAGGTGGCTCACAAGCTCCGGTGACTCAGGCTCTGTCCAGCCACCAGCACGGACACTCATGCGTACACACCCACTCGCATATGCATAATTTAAAATGTGATCTTTTGAATAAGGAAAGACACAAAGACGCGTTTGTGCTCTCTAGAATATCTCTTGAAAAGAAAACACATTCACAGTTTGTCTCTGTTTTGCACATTCCATTTCTGTTTCAAAAAATAAGTCTGTCACAGAGATAAACTTTTCTGAAAGTCTTTCTTGCAGATTTTAAAACTAAAAGAGGGACAGGTAGAGTCAACAGGATGAGTAATAATAACACAGTAGCGGGACACCTGCTTGTCCAAATGGCCTTATGTTGAAAAACACTCCATTGCCCAAAACAGTTAGGGCTGGAAAAGATGACCAACTTCGAATATTACTCTGAAGTAAAATTTATTGTACATGTAATTATTGAAAATTTAACCTAGAGGACACAAGTAAAAGAATTAAAGTTATTAAAGAATTAAAGTATGTTTATTTTGGGCCTTGTACAGTAATTTTCATTTTTGCTTCCTTTTGAAGCTATACATTTATTTACAATAGCATATTTTAAAAATACTGTACTATAACCTCTGGTTCTAGTTTTAAAAGATTATGATCATTAAATATCTTTGTTAATTACGGTTTAACCAAGTCACATAATGGTAGTACGTTCTGTGGCGTACGGTATACGGTACGTTCTGTGGCATTTGTATTGTTGGTTGGCTTTTTGTCCTTTTCTGTTTTTCCAGTTTTCTCCATTAATGAAATTTGGTTTTCCCCCAGGTTCTCTTGAAGTAACCAACAGTCTTCTGGATGAAGACAGATCTGCGTCGCTCTAAAAAGAGTGGAAAAAGAATGCTGAATAAGAAAGAAGTAGTTCTTTTATCTCTTGTTGCATTCAGTGTGGGTTTCCCTTTTCTTCTAAATTAAAAACACTGAATGGAAATGAAGTTCATGGAGTGTGATTTGTTCTTTGAGCAGCTGTCGTTTGTCCCCATTCCTCCTTATGTGTCAGTCACCTTAGTCCAGGATACTAGACTCAGCTGGAGTGCCTTTCATTCTTTCCCACGAGTTGTCTTTTGCAGTGAAGTGGGCACTCCTTTTGGCACGTAGACAAGCACTACAGCAGTGTTGGATGGTTCCCCCAGTCTCTTTCTGCACACACTGAATGCTCATGCTGAGTAATTGTTGCTATATGTTAATCTCTGAAGAATACTCTCAAAGAATAGTCATATTGCCTAAGATTTCACACCCAACAGTGGTTACACAGCCTCTGGACACACCTGTCTCCATAATACAGATTTCAGAAGAAAGTAAAGGAACTTTGTTAGATTTATATGTAAGGATTACCTATGATGCAGCATCTCCCATTGTTGAATATTAACACTATCGATTTTATGCATTTAGTCACTGGTAATTCAGAACTATTGAATTATTTAAATAACTTGCTGAAAACTCAACATGGGGTCTTGCCCGTGTTGGGCAATCACTCTGAAATAAATGTATTCCTGAGATTGGTGTTTCTTGTTTAAATTCTTAGAAGATCTTGTTCTTAGATGGGACCTTGTGCTGTGTGTGCTTATGAAATTTTTTTCTAGACTCAAATTCTTTAACACATTATGTTAGCTGCATTGTTTACAGTGGATCATTCCTTTAATCCTTAGGAGACAGGGTCAGACAGATCTCAGTTCAAGGACACCCAGGCCTACACAGAGAGATCCTATCTCAAAGGGAAGAAAAGGGTGAAACAAATTAACAGTGGAACAAAGTCTGGAAAGTACATGATAGGAGCATGTCTATTGTTCTGGAAAAACAACTGAATAGTGAGACACCCTGTGCACTTCCTAGTTACCTCATTGCTGTGACACTGCACCCTTCCAAAGCAGCTCATCATAGTGTGGAGGGGCAAGTGCTGCTCATGGCACATCCTCATTAGATAGCAGATGAGTGCTGGTCTGTTTGCTTGCTTTCAGTTCAAGACCCATGGAATGGTGCTGCCCTTAGTATCTGGGGAGAAGGGTGAGGGTGGGGGAGCATCCCACCTCAGTTAACCCAGTCTGGCAAATCCCTCACAGGTGTGCAGAGACGCTCAACTGTCACACCCAGCAATATAGTGTACCTCTCAGGTAGCAAGTCATTATCAGTCCAGTAAGAAGTGTCTCAGACCCAGCAATATCACAGCACTGAAATTACTTCTGAGGGAAAGTGCAAGAGTCATTTTAGGTCCTGTTTTGTAGAAAAATCTGTTCAAAGAATGAGCAGATTGAATGTCTTATGAACTAATCTACAAATCGAGACTCTGGTAATAGCACAGACTAAAAGGAGTAAGGGTTGATATATCATGACATTGGTCCAACTGAACCTGTAAATAGAAAGCTACCTTTTGTAGATGCCCAAGTATAAGCAAAAAGTACCAAGACATCAAATCTAATCCTCCAGTAATGTCAACTTCTTTATTAGAAATACATGACCTTTGACAGATTCAGGGGGATTTGTTTGCTTTTGGTTTTCATAGTCCCCTACAGTCAGCTCTTGATAAGCAGGAACAGCCCTCAGCCTTGTTTATGAAATCCATACATAGTGTAGACAACGTAAGAGCTGATAAAGAAGCTCTTAAACTGCCAAAGAGATACAGGAATGCTTTTGGGGTGCAGAGAGAAAAGACTTCATTGGCATGCAAGGCTTCCAGACTGAACAGGTTCCCATTAGGAAACTCTAGTACTGCTTGAATAGAAATGGCCAAACTGGTGCGCTATAGGAAGCCTGATCTGACTAGTACAACAGGTTAGGAGTCAGCCAGGTTAGTTCAGTCCACTTTTCTTTGAAGGGACCTGGGTGCTGCATGTCCACGGCAGCCATGTTTTACCCCTTAGTACCACTAGGGAACCCCTTCATGGTTTCATAGTCCTCTGAAATTCCCTGTGCCGTTACCACATGCTTTTCATGCTTTTAGGATTTGCTGCATACAGTCCAATTTGCAAAGCCATTGGCATCTCACCTAGACTCTCTTGCAGCTACCCCTTGGTCTTGGCCCTTTCTCAAACTTAGCAATGTCTCCGAATCATTGAGTACAAAGGATTGAAGCATTGTTTCTGGGCACATTGACCTCTGTCCCTGGAGTGATCACTAAGTAGTGTTTGTTTCCTAATAGCATGTGATGAAAAGTAGTCATTTTGTAGGGCGTTTCCCAGCACACCCTTGACTGGCCTCCTTTGTAGATTTTACAATTACCAAGAATACATCGTAGCAGGGTTTCATTGTGGTAGCTACTTCATGCTCATTCTACCCAGTTAGCACATCGTAGACGTTATGGGTTTCCTAGTACATTATCCAAGCAGCTTAATTACACCTGAGAACTGCAGCAGACAGTACTGTATAACCGGATGCCTCCCAGCACCAGAGTTAGTTTGTCTTTCTGTGTCCCATGTCATGATACCTCCTGTGCACCTTCATTCTTGTGCTTTGGGCCATTCTCAAGTGAAATAAAGGTTACTGAGACACAAGTAGTGCATGATAAAGCAGTCAGCTTAGTAACCAAGATAGCTGCTACCCAGGCAAACAGGTGGTACACGCGGTGGGTGTGCAGGACAGATGTCCTGGCCAGCTCAGCTCTAGGCTCTCTTGGACAGCAGAACAGCACAAAAGTGAGCTACTTAAACCTTTGGAAATGGGTCTGGAGTGTAGTTCTGTGGTAGAGTGTACACCTGCCTTGTACAAGGACCTTAACATTCTAAAACATAAATAAAACTTGGGAAATGTTGACTCTTAAGATATTCTATTTCATATTTTCAGACCACAGTTGATTGTGATTAACTAAAATTGTAGATGGTTGAGGGATACTCTGTGGGACATACTTGAATATCAAAGATTAAACCATCCCTAGAGCAAAACTAAATATTGTCTCTTCCCCAGGGATGGGAACATTTCTGTATCTCTTGATATAAAAAAAGAGAACCCACCCAAGAGTCACTTCGCAGCAACAGTAGGGCTAAGTGTGAGGTCCCAGATGGAGGACTTGGAGAAGGGACTGAAGGAGCTGAGAGAGTTTGCATCCCCATGGAGGGAGCAACAGTGGCAACTGGCCTGACTCCTCGATACTCCTGGAGACTGGATCACCAACCAAAGAATACACATGGAGGGACCCATGGTGCTGGTGGCATAGGGTCTTGTTAGACATCGGGGGGTGGGGGTGGGGGAGCAGAGGCCCTTGGGCCTGAGGATGTTAGATGCCCTAGTATAGGAGAATGCCAAGGAGGGAAGCCGAGAGTGGGTGGGTGGCTGTGTTGGGGAATACCCCCATAGTGGCAGGGGGAGGGGAGAGGGAATGGGGGAGGTTCCAAAGGGGAGATCTGGAAAGGGGGAAACATTTGAAATGTAAATTATGAAAAAAATAGTAAAGTAATTTTTTTAAAAAAAGAGAACCCACATTTACTAAATCAGAGATTATATGTGTATTTTATAACTGAGTATTACCTAGTCTGTACAGTATTTTTACCTGGTCTGATGTCTGACATCAACAAGTTGTTCTTTGGGTCTGAAGTGGATCCCAAAAGTGGCAGCTGGAAGTCAGCTAGCCAACTACTTTTCTTTATTACTTATTTTTGAGACAGGGTCTCACTGTGTATGTCTGGCTGGTTTGGAACTAGCTCCATAGACCAGGCTGGTCTCAAACTCACAGAAATCTGCCTCCAGAGTGCTGGGATTAAAGGTATCCACCAACATGCCTGGCATAATTTGTTTGGACAAGATTTTAAAAATAAAGGGTTGGAAAAACTGAGTCAGTGGTTAAGAGCAATTGCTGCCTTTGCAGACGTTCTAGGTAGCTTACAATCACCTGTAACTCCCAAATCCATAGAGTCAGATGACACACACTTATGGCTTCACAAGCACTGTCTAACAGATACATGCACACAAATATTTTAAATTTTTAATTATGTGTTTAACTTGGTCTTAAAAGAACATGAGGTTTCCATGGGTCTTTTGTGTGTGTTACAATAGTGTCAGCTATATGCCTATGCTGTGTAGCAGGTCCCTAAAACATATCCTGTGAAACTAAAATGTATATCCATTCATTCTTTGTCAGTTCATTTACCACTGCCACAGCCACGGCCATCTCACTGTGCCCCTATCCATTTTCATAGCATATCCACAAAGTTATTGTGTTCCATGACATAGCATTTTGTGCATGTGAGTGTGTACGTGTGTGTGTACACATATGTGTGTGTCTGTGTACGTCCGTGTGTGTGTGTGTATGTGTGCATATGTGGGTGCAAGTGTTTTTTAATTAATTTTGATTCAGGGTCTCTCTATGTAGCCCTGGCTGGCCTGAAACTCCCTTGTAGTCCAGGCTGGCCTCTGACTCTCAGATCTATCTGCCTCTGCCTTCTTGAATGTGGAAATTGCACCAACATGATAGCCCAGCAAGCATTTCCTTTTTTAAAAGCTTAATTATATCTCACCAGGCACAGGCAGGTGGATCTCAGAGTGTGAGGCCAGCCTGGTCTACAGAGTGAGTACCAGGACAGCCAGGGCTACACAGAGAAACCCTGTCCCCCCAAACAATAAAAAAGTTAAAGCTTAGTCGTCTTTCATCTCATTCCATGAATATAGCAAATTCTCGAAATTCTTGTCATTTGTCAATGCACTCAAGGCTGGTCCTACACCTGTGCTAAAAGATTGTATAAGAAACATGAGCACAGATATATCTTTAAAAAAAAAAAACCAACAACTGATTTCAGTTCTTTTGGATAAATACCCTAAGGTACCATTTCTGGGTCATTTAGTAGCTGTATTTTTAGTATGGGAGTTGAGGAGGAGACTCTACATTGTAGCCCCACTATTTCTCAGTGAGTTTTATTACAGGAAGTCGTCGGTGTTTATGGTAGACAGTTTTCCGTAAGAGAAAATATATTAAAGCCAAATTGCTGCTACTTGCAATTTGTACTCTTGAGCAGTGGTTCTCGACCAGTGGGCTGCGACTTCTTTGAGAGTAGACGGTTCTTCAAAGGGGTCATCTGAGGCCATCAGAAAACAGATATTTACATTAGGATTCTAACAGTAGTAATATTACAGTTATGAAGTAGCAAAAACAGTAATTTATGGTTGGGGGCGGGGCTCACCACAACATGAGGAACCATGTTAAAGGGCTACACCATTAGGAAGGGTGAGAACCACTGTTGTAGAGGCAATCACTCTGGCATTTTCTTTCATATTTTTTGGCATATTTATATTTCTTTATCTTTTTTCTCTCTTTTGAAGATAGTATCTCTTGCATCTCAGGCTGCTCTGGAACTCACTATATAGCAGAGTCTGGCTTTGAACTCTTGATTCAACTGGTTCCATGTCTTAGGTACTGGAATGACATGTCTATTTCTTGTTTGTGAGGTTATTTTTGAGGCAGGATCTAATGTAGCCAAGGCTGGCCTCAAATGACTATATAATCGAGGATGCATTTGAACTTCTTACCTTCCTGCCTCTGCCTCTTAAGAGCTAGGATTGCAGGTGTGCCCCCACACTTGTGTGGATTACTTCTTAACCCAGCTGGATCATTCCGAAGCAGTGTTCTGTAGCTCGTATCCTGATATTTTGTCATACAAGTAAGCATACTGCTCTCTCAACATTTTATTTCTTTTTATTTTTAACTTGTTAAAGGATTTGTTTGTTTCATGTATGTGAGTACATTATAGCTGTCTTCATAGACATCAGAAGAGGGCATTGAATCCCATTACAGATGGTTGTGAGCCACCATGTGGTTACTGGGAATTAAACTCAGGACCTCTAGAACCGCAGTCAGTGCTTTTAACTGCTGGGCCATCTCTCCATGCCTCTCAACATTTTAAATAGGATTTGATAGTCCATATTTGTTTCTGTTATAATTTACTTTGGTATACATACATATATCATACTGGCTCTTTTTAAAGAAATCTCCCTTTTTGCTAAATCTTATTTGTAGATGCATTCAAAGAATTCTAATATAAGAAAGGACATTTACTTTATTTAGCATCTTTAATTAGGGAGACCAATTGAAAATTATTTGAACATATTACCATTCCTGGAAAAGTAAGTAATCCTTGGGGTGGAGAATCTGTATAATTGCGTTTGAAAATTAGCACCTGGCCAGGCGGTGATGGCTCCTGTCTTTAATCCCAGTCCTCAGGAGGCAGAGGCAGAGTTCGAAGCCAGCCTGGTCTACAGTGTGAGTTCCATGACAGCCAAGGCTACACACAAGAAAAAATTGCGCCTGGAAAGCTGTAGAGAGTAACAGGAATCGTACTGTAGTTGGGTCTCAAGGGAACTTCAAAATGTGGTCATAATTATCAGAATCAATAGAAAAAACATGAGTTAAAAAAAAAGATTGCATTTCTCTAGCAACATAGTCAGGGATTCTCCTGGGACCTGGCCTAAGACAGCTGGAGGGTAATGGACATGACAGGAGTAAGGAACTGCCAGGTCCAATTGACATCTGGGGCCTGCAAAGTACCAACATAAGGAGCAAGTCATTTGCACTTGTTTAATAAAATCAGTTGAATATTTGAACACACACTTGGGAGATATAATCAAGCCTTGTGTTTAGTTAACGAAGGTATGAGATCATAAGAAGTCTGAAGGGAAGAGAGTTTGCCAAGAAATTCAGTACAGCTCAGTTCCAAAGCCATGTTCTACAGTCTTAAATATTTTCACTGTATTCCCCTATTTCATTCTTAAATCTACAAGAGAATCCATTTAAGTGAAAACATAATGCTAATATTAGCTAGTCTATAATAAAGCAACATGTGTTTGTGTTAAATATTTGTTGGCCACAAGAAACAGATTCAGTTTATGTTTTAGCTTAGGGGTCATCACAATTCTAGACCACTTCCTGTCTGGAGAGCGAAATGACTCTCGGTCTGATTGAGCCATATAAATATATAGTATAAACCCATCGTTCTCAGAGTACATCTATGCCGGTTTCCCAGCTCAAGGAGTTCATAATGAAGCCAGTAAAAGCAATCAGTTGTCTCTGCACTTGAGTCTTTAATACCTGACCTAATTATTTGACAGACGTAGTAGGCAAATTTCAGTTAGAATTAAATCTAAATTTCAGCTTTGTAGCTGGACGTAGCGGTACACACCTTCAATCCCAGCACTCCAGGGGCAGAGGCAGGCAGATCTCTGAGTTCAAAGCCAGCCTGATCTCAAATAGTAAGTGCTTGGACTGTCAGTGTGCTACATGGTGAGAACCTGTCTGAAAAATACATAAATAAGAACACCCATACACGTATAAGAGAATAAAACCAAAGGCACTTTGCAGAAAAATGGACCTGGCTACATGATAACCGGCATATAGAGGGTTAACAAAAGTTAGAAAGTTGGGCACACCTTTGTACAAGACCAGTGGGAAACTCACTGTATTCTGGAGTTAAAGGGATGTAGATTTGAAGAAAGAAAATAAATGCAGTTTTGCAGAGGGCAATGACATGAAAATTCTGTTTGGATCATGCTGATGATTAGTTACCAATATACCCTTCCACCTCTTCCTCTGTATTAAAATGTTATTACAAGAAATAAATTATTCTTATTTTATCTGAGTGTTTTGCTACATGTGTCTGAAAACTTCATGGGTGCAGTATCTGAGGAGACCAGAAGGGGGTATCAGATCTCCTGGAACAGGAATTACAGATGGTTCTGGGCAGCCATATGGGTGCTGGGAGAGATCAAGTGGTGGCAGTGGTGAACACCTTTAATCCCAGTACTTGTGAGGCAGAGGCAGGTGGCCTGGCCTCGTCTACTGAGTAAGTTCCAGGCCAGCCAGGACTACTTCTTGAAAAACAAAAACAAAACAAAACAAAAAATTCCCAAAACAAAACAAACAACAACAAACCAAAAGAACCTACTCATGATTAGGGACCCATGGGATGCTCTGCCCTAATCTGCCCTGAATTCATCAGACTGACAGAGTAAATGGAAGTAGAGGATGCCCCAGTATCTGTTCATGGGCTGAATTGGCCTCTTTCTGCACCTTCCAGTCCTGCTTCAACATTACAACTTTCCTGCATTGGTGTATGACTCCCACCCAGCGAAAAAGACGGATCATAAGCCAAGATAAGCAGATGAGCACAGTCTCTGCCCAGTGCTTCTTCTTTGCCTCTAATTCAGATTTAAGGGCAGTATAAAGTCACGTCTCCCAAATGGAAGCAGACATTACCCATGTCCTACCCTTGCCTACAGACATGAAATGATGTAGGGAGTCATGTTTGCCTGCTTCTGTGAAAGCCTGCCTGTCAGACAGAGTCAAGGCAGATCAGGGTCTGCTGGCAGATTTCCTGGCCTGCTGACACATGAAATAGTAAGAGGGGAGATACTTGAGGCTCAAGGCAAGGGGCCGAAAGGTCTGTTAATCTTGGTGGAAGGAGCAGGAAGGCCTCCAGATGGGAACAGATATCCTGTGCATGTCAGCCATCGTCTCTGCTAGCTTGTGACTTTGGTTCCCATGGCTCTGTAAAGGCATGAAAAGGCTAAGAGAAGTAAACTGGAGGCTGGCGTGGGATTGACCTGCAGCCCCCTGAATTTCGGCCTTTGTCTCTGAGTCTTCTTCCTGGCTTTCCTATAATCATCCCCACTCTCCCTCCAGAGGACTGTTTGACTGTTTGACTTTGTCCTGGCAGTCCCAGGATAAAATTTTCCAGAAGTCTGAGGGTCAGATTTTTTGTTAATTCCCAAGAGCTATCCGTCAGGTCGGGAGACAGCTTCTGGCACAATGCTTGAGGTGATGACTCTTAACGTTGAAAGTTTTCTACGGCTCCTATGTTTCATTTCTCTACAGTCTACTGATCCAAATTCTGCCCCAAAGACTACTATTGGTCTGATAAACTAATACAGCTTGGCCTAAGAAAACAAGTGGGCTTTAGGGAGTGTAACAAATATTTAATTGTAAAGGTATATTAAAGCACAGAAAGCTGCTATAGACTCCGAGAAGGTCAGAGCTGGGGCTGGGGTACATTCTGCCTAGACAGAGTAATGGACCAGGGCTAGGTCAGAGGATACACATAGGCCTGAAACTCAGGGAAAAAGCCCTAGACTCAGGGGAATTAGTAATAGTTTTAGGTTTCCAACAAACTGCACCAGATATAAGAGGTAGACAGATCAAGGATTAAACGAGCTGACTGAAGAGTCCTACCAGAATCCAGTGGATGAGAGCACCAGATTTGTACCAACAGGAAAGTGATTTTGAGGACCCACAGTGGAGTCTCAGAAGATGAAACTGCAACCCTCAAGTACCAGTACCACAGAAGAAAATAACATTTCAAGCACCCTACAACTTGGTCTTCTAAACACCAGTTATACCCCTGCTGAAAGAAAGGTGAGGGTTGGAGAGATGGGTCATCAGTGACACATGCACGACTCTTGCAGATGTCTTTTTTTTTTTTGACTTTTCGAGACAGGGTTTCTCTGTATAGACCTGGCTGTCCTGGAACTCACTCTGTAGTCCAGGCTGGCCTCGAACTCAGAAATCCGCCTGCCTCTTCCTCCCAAGTGCTGGGATTAAAGGTGTGCGCCACCACTGCCCAGCTTTGCAGATGTCTTGATTTGGGTTCCAACACCAGCGCTGAGTGGCTCTTAACAGCCTGCAACTCCAGCCAGCTATGGGAACATGACATCTCTCTGAGCTCTGATAATTCATGCTGTAGTGGTTTGAATATGCTTGGCCCAAGGAATGGCACTATTAGGAGGTGTGGCCCTGTTGGAGGAAGTGTGTCACTGTGGGGGTGGGCTTTGAGACCCTCCTCCTAACCACCTGGGAGCCAGTCTCCTCCTAGCTGCTTTCAGAACAAGAGGTAGAACTCTCAGCTCCTCCACCGCCATGCCTGCCTGGACACACTGCTGTGCTTCCTGCCATAATGATAATAGACTAAACCTCTAAACCTGGAAGCAAACCCCAGTTAAATGTTGTTCTTGGTCATGGTGTCCCTTAACAGCAATAAAACCCTAACTTAAGACACATGCAAATGACTAAGAGTTGTAAACCTCAGAGACAACAGCAGGGATTTGAACAGAAGTGCTCAACCAACAAAGTGCCTCAGATGTGCAAGCCTCCGCACAAGAACAAAACCCAACATGGAACACCACAGTAACCTGTCTCTCCCTCACATTACTAACGCCACAGTAATGGCATCCAATGGAAATGACCTGGAAGAACTCAAAGAAGATATGAGTATACCTCAGAGAGCAAAACCCAAGCTGAATGAAACGGGAGAATCCGTTCAAAATATGAAAATAGCCGGGCAGCAGTGGCAGACGCCATTAATCCCAGCACTCTGGAGGCAAAAGCAAGGAGGGTCTCTGAGTTCAAGATCAGCCTGGAAAGACCTCCCGTGCTCATGGACTGAAAAATTAATAGCATTTAAATGGCCATTCTATCTAAAGCAATCTACAGATGCAATGCAATCAGGATAAAAGTTACAGGACTTTTTTTTTACAGATGTGGAAGAAACAATCTCAAAGAGTCAACCTGCAGGACAAGTTGCCAGGCTGAACCCACCTCCAGGTGGGTGTCCTATCGGATAACTGGGGTTAAGATTCAGTGTGAACTTGGGGAAGGGAACATCATTTAACCCACAGCACTGTTCAAGAAATGGTCATTGACAAAGTATCTTTCTCTCACAGAGTAACCGGAGTACGTGATTTCCTTGTTTCTCTTTCTGTCTTTTAACAGAAACTTCCTTTTCTTTCTTACTTTAGGGAGTGTGGGTTCTCATACCACTCCTAAGCTTGGGTGGGGTCATCCGGCCATCTCTCTTGCCCTAAGGCTTTTTTTTTTTTTTTTTGTGAGCTTTGACACATTGAAGAGGAAAAGTAGATAGAGTTGAGCCTGTAGTGACTCGAGGACGGAGGGGACACAGAGAGATCAAGGAGTGACCAAGTGTCACTGGCTCCTCCTTTTCTTTTTCTTACATTGTGATTCCAATTCTCCAGATGTAGTCTTGAGTCCACATTGCTGGAGTGAGCCTGAAAGGGGCCTCTCTCTTCTGCTCTCTGCTGAAATGAAGAGAATAAAAACCTGACTACCACATTAAGCCAACGCATGTTCTAAATAACTCGCTAACATCAATGCTTCGGAGTACTAGACTTCTGTCAGTGGCTCAATTTTCTCTTTGCTTTATTGTAAGAAAAGAAACAGATCTGTGGCTCACAAGCAAAAAACAAACCAACAAACAAAACAGAATCTGGTTACCAAGAGTTCCATCCCTAGGCAGAAGGTACCAGGGTGTCCTTGGGGTGCCACCAAATGAAGTGGATTCGGATCTTACTGAAACCACATCACAGAGAATGAAAATAAACACTAGCAGGTATGAGGCAGTGGTGTATGTGAACAGTGGAAACACTTGAATAAAATGAGGAAACAACATGCTTAAGCAGAATGCTTTAGAAGAAAATAGAAAATACGTAGTGGGCTGGCGCTAAGGCTCTGTCGGTTGGTTTAGTGAATGAAGGAGCCTCTAGCACTACATAGAACCAGGTGTGGTGTTACCTGCCTGTAGTCTCAGCACTCTGGAGATGAAGGCAGGAGGCTCAGGAAACAAAGGTCATCCTCAGTGACAAAGCAAATTCAACATCAAGAAAAACGGGAAAATGCAGAGATAGAAGAATACATTAGAACAGTGGTTCTCAACCGGGGGTCGCGACCCCCTCAGGAAGGTTGCATATCAAATATTTACATTAAAATTTATAACAGTAGCAAAGTTACAGTTATGGAATAGCAATGAAATAATTTTGAGGTTCGGGGTCACCACAACATGAAGTATTGAAGGGTCTCAGCACTAGGAAAGTTGAGAAGCCCTGCATTAGAACAAAGCCATTTTATTCTAGTTTATATTGACTGGTTAGTACCACACAGTGCAGCTGTGTGGTTGAGTGATTGTTAGTATGCACGAGGCACTAAGTTCAAATCCCAGCACACACACACACACACACACACACACACACACACACGCATACCATACCCTCACATATCCAGTTCACTGTACATGCTCACAGGAGTGTGTAACACTCACTTTTTTTTTCTAAAAGGAAGGCCACTATTATTTGTTTCTCTGTTTCTTATGCATCTGAGTGCCAAGCAAGTGTTCTATTATGAAGCCATAGCTTCAGTCCGGAAGGAACGCTCTAGACAAGAAAAATCAATCTCTCTCTCTCTCTCTCTCTCTCTCTCTCTCTCTCTCTCTCTCTTTCTCTCTCTCTCTGACACTAAAGAAAGAAATTGATGAAGACACTAGAAGATGGAAAGACCTTTTCCTCTCTCTCTTTCCACTGTCCATCCAGGGTCTTTCAGGGTTCAGTTTCTCAAGTACCTGGATGACTGATGTGACCTACTATATAAGCTAAAATCAATCTCTTAAGAGTCTATAGTTGGTGCTAATTTCAAGAGTCTGAAAGTAAATAAGCCTCTATGCACACTCAAACAAGCAGCACACACACACACCCCATATGCACACGGCATGTTTGTATGTTTGTAGGAGAATATGCTGGCTAGCTCGTTTGTTCGTTTGTTTGCTTGTTTGACTCAAACTGAAGTCACCTGAGCAGAGGGACCCTCAGCTGAGCAGTGCCATCAGATTGGCCTGTAGGCATGCCTATGGGCATGTTCTTAATTAGTAACTGATGTACAAAGGCCCAGGACACAAACGCTGTTCCTAGGAAAGTAGTTCTCAGATGTATAAAAAGCAAACTGGGCAAGCCAAGGGGAGCAAACCAGTAAACACAGTTTTCCCATGGCCTCTGCTTCAGCTCCTGCTTCCGGGCTCCTGCCTGCACTTCCGGTCCTGCCCTCCCTTCTTTATAGATGGTAAGATAGAACTGAGACAAGAGACCTGAAATAAACCCTGCCTCTTCATGTTGCTTTTGGTCATGGTGTTTATCCCAGGAACAGGAAAAAGACTGAGGCAGAGAGTAGCTTGTTGGGAGGAAGGGCTTCAGTGGGAAGAGGAGATAGAAGAATGAGGGAAACCTGATCAGAGTATAGTGTGTGTGTGTCTGTGTCCGTGTCCGTCCTTCCGTGTTAGTCCATTCGTGTGTGTGTGTGTGTGTGTGTGTGTGTGTCTGTGTGTCTGTGTCCTCCGTGTGTGCGTCCTTCCATGTGTGTTCATTCGTGTGTGTGTTTATGTGTGTGTGTGTCTGTGTCTGCGTCTGTGTGCGTCCATTTGTGTGTGTGTGTGTATGTGTATGTGTGTGCATGTGTGTGTGTGTGTTTAGAGTTTTCTATAGATTCTAGGTCTTTATCCCTTGTCACAAGTTGACAAAGATAGTTTCTTCACCCTGTTGGTTGATTGCTTTGCTATGTGGCTGCTTTTTAACGTCATGCGAGCTCATTTCTCAGTTTTTGCTATCATCTTATCTGCTATGGGAGTTCTTCTCAGAAAGCCCTTGTGTACGGGTACTGCCTTGAAGCGCATCCCCGAGTCTCCCCTGTCAGTTTCAGTTTTGTGTTTAGGTGATCAACCCGTTTCTCATCTATTTTTGAATAGATTGAAACATAGAGAACTAGTTTCAGTTTCCGACAGATGGATATCCACTTTCCCCAGTACACTGGCTATTATCCAGTGTGTGCTTTTAGGGACTTTTGTTGAAAGGTAGGTGGCTGGGACTGGGGATCTGACTTAGTTGGTTAAGACTGATTGATACTGCCCAGCAGTGGTGGCACATGCCTATAATCCCAGTACTTGGGAGACAGAGGCAAGCGGATCTCTGTGAGTGCCAGGCCAGCCTGATCTACAGAGCGAGTTCCAGGACAGCCAGGGCTGTGACACAGAGAAAGCCTCCCTGTGTGCTTAGATTGTTCAAAAGTTAACTTTATTTATGGTTCTTAACACTTTTGCCTCCCTTCTAGCCCACGAACCAGAGGTAGGGAAAAGGAGAAGGGAGTTGTGAGCCTGTTCAGAAGTTCTTTCTTGGGGGTAATTCCACTCTTCTTTGTCAGGGTACCAGCAGTCCAGTTCAATAGCAGACATCAAGCATGAATCGGTAGCTGAGGCTTGATCCATCAGTAACAGCAAGGCTTCACTGGATCATCATATCCTTTAGGATGCTTTTTCTAGTTTGAGAAGAAATGTTTGGAACTTTTAGGGTGGTAATATTGAATTATATATTGTTTTAAATATAGTAGCCATCTTTACAATATGAGTTCTACTAACTGTTGAGGACAAGGTATTTTCCATTTGCTAGTGGTTTTCTCATCATGGCCGCATCATGTTCATGGCAGAACTGGTCCACATCCTTAGTTATGTTCATTCAAATATATGTGAATATGAAGATGTAGGAACATATATCTTTCATTTTTGTTAATAACATTTCTTCCTGACATCTTCCTTTGTGAGTTTTCTATTGGTATAAAGAAAAGTTAGCAATTTTTGTATGTTGATCTTGTATCCTGCTACTTTGCTGAAAGTGTTTTTCAGGGCTATCGTCTTCGTGGTCTTTCAAGTACAGAGTCATGTCATATGGAGATAATTTCAACTTTTCCTTTCTTATTTGTATCTTTTTTAAAACTTATTTTTCTTGATCTGTAACTGTAGATAAGACATCATGTATGCATTGGATGAGAATAGAGAGAGTGGACATTTTTGTGTTTCTATGGTTTTAGAGGAAATCTTCCCCATTTAGTATAATGTTGGCTTCGGTTTTGTCTTGTAGACTTTTATTATGTCATGTAGGCTTTTATTAGGTTTGTGTTGGTTACTTTTCTGTTGCTATGACAATACTCTATGATAAAGACAAATTATTTTTAAAAGCATTTAATTGGGCTTACAGTTTCAAAGGGATAGAGTCCATGGCCACCATGGCATGGAGCATGGCAGCAGGCAGGCAGGCAGGCATGGCACTGGAGCAGGCTGTAAGCTCGCACCTGGATCCACAAACCAGAAGAAGCAGAGAGTGCACTGAGGATGTTGGAAGGTTTTGACACCTCGAAGCTTTTCAAAACACTCCCTAATGGCCCTCTGCATTTCACTGCTAACTGTTACAATGTCCTGTGGGAAGTGGATGGAGTCCTGAGTGAATGCATATTACTGACATGACCAGGGCCGTGTCAAGGACCTCAGTGCCTCAGCCCACAGGGCTGGCAAGGTCTCCCCTGGTCCAGGTCCAGACGGTGAGTGTGTGGAGAAAATATGAACCATAGCTTTGTCCTCCTGGATGACTGCAGCTTGAGACTGCTCTCCTACAGAGACTTCCTACTGAGATGGGCCAATTCACCTCCTCATTCTCGTGTATATAATAAACTTGCCACTTCCTTCAGCTGTATATAAGGGTTTCTGGGTTGCTGGTGTATTTCCATCAGAGTACACAGTCGCCCTGATCCCAACTTTTCTGTATGCATGGCTGTGGTGTCTTCATTCCACACTGCTTTGGTCAGGTCAATCCCAAAGCCATGTGGGTCATGGCTGTGTCTCGTTTCCCATCTCTACTTGTATTAATTTGGATATTTCCTTTCATTTGGTTAGTTTGGATAAGAGTTTGTTGATCTTGCTTAGGTTTTCCAAAGAAGCAATTCTATTTCATTTAGTCTTTATATTCTTTTAGTCTCTGTGTAATTAACTCGTGCCCTGACTATTAAAACAAAAAACTTACCATATATATGTGTACAGGAATGTGTATGTGAATGCAGGTGCCCATAAAGGCCAGAGGCATTGGATTCCCTGGAGCTATAGCTATAAGTAGTTGTTACCTGCCTGATATGGGTGTTAACAACCAACCAGAGTCCTCTGGAAGAGCAAGCAATACATACTCTTAACCCCTGAGCCTTCTTCTAGCCCAACCATGTCCATTACTTTCCACAACTAAGGCTGGTTTTGGTTTGCTCTGGTTTTCCTAAGGCCCTGGGGTGTCCTTACACTGTTTACTTGCGATCTCTGACTTTCTATAGTAAGCAGAACCATAACCTTTCTATTGGTCACATCTCTCATGTTGGGACAGACTACCCGAAAGAGGCAATTTAAGGGAGAAGGGGCTTATTTGGGGTTCATAGTTCAGAGGATATAGCCTATCATGGTAGGTAAGGCATAGTAGAGTTCACGGTGTCTGTCGGTGTGGCTTAGCTTCTTTACATTTCGACAGACCAAGGAAGCAAAAAGCTCAGGCCAGAAACAGAACTGGGCAATAATCCTCGAAACCTGTTCCCCAGTGACTCAATTTCCCCAGCAAGGCTACACATCTTTTTCTTTTTGTTTTGTTTTGTTTTGTTTTGTTCAAGACAGAGTTTCCTTGTGTGGCCCTGACTCCTGGCTTTCCTGGAACTTCTCAAAGGAAGAGCTCCACCTGCCTCCCAAGTGCTGGGATTAAAGGTGTGCACCACCACTGCCCGGACAAGGCTACACCCCCTAAAGATTATACCACCTCCCCCAACAACGCCGCCAACTGATGGCACAGGGTTCTACACATGAGCCTTGTGAGACACTGCAAATTCAAACAGTAGCATATTAACTCCGAGAGCTGTCTTGCCTGTCCCCCAGTGTTCTGATAAATTGTGCTTTCATTTTATTTTATTCTAGGAATTTAAATTTTCCTCTGATTTCTTCAGTAACTCATTGATTATTCAAGACAGTATTGTCCATTCCCACGTATTTGTATAATTTATGTAGTTTTTTTCTCTGTCTTTCTCTTTTAAAAAATCTTTGTGTGTACATGGTACTTAACACACACATACATACCATGATACTCAGAGGACAGCTTTCTGAAGATGATTCTTTCCATCCATTTTTATGTAGTTTCTAGGGATCAAATTCAGGGTCAGTAACCACCTTTACTCACGGAGTTTTCTCCCCAATCCAATCTCTGGTCTTGTTCTACTATGATTTGTTAAAATATAGAAATCAGCTTTTTCTTATATTTCTTTTATAGTCTACAATGTGATCTGTTTTACAGATAGTTCTGTAGGCATTTTTTTTTTTTTGCAACCTACTTTTAATGAGGGTTCAAACTCTCCTCTAGATCTCTAGTCATGGCCCCCATAAACTCATGTGTTTGAATGCTTGGTTCGCAGGGAATTGCACTATTAGGAGGTGTGGCCTTGTTGGAATAGGTGTGGCCTTGTTGAAAGAAGTATGTCTCTTTAGGTGCAGGCTTTGAGGTCTTTTTTGTTCAAGCTACACTCAATGTGGCACAGAGTTCTTCTACTGCCTGTGGATCAAGATGCAGAACCCTCAACTCCTCCAGCACCATGTCTGCCTGCAGGCTGCCACACTTCCTGCCATGACAATGGACTAAACCTATGAAATTCTAAGCCAGCCCCAATTAAATATTTTCCTTTATAAGAGTTGCTGTGGTCGTAGTGTCTCTTCACAGTAATAAAACACTAAGACAGAAGTTGGTACTAGGGACCGGGGTATTGCTATGATAGGCCTGACCATGCTTTTGTTTGGAGGAATGTGGATTTTAGGACTTTGGATGAAGAAGGCAGTGAGATGTGAGATGCTTTAAGTGGGGCTTAATGGGCCACAGTAGTAGAAGCACAGAAGACAGTGGTGCTGAGGGTGGTTTGAGCTGTGAGGGCCTGACTCAAGAGGTTTCAGAGGAGAAGAATTTTAATATGTTGCTTAGAGACCATTAGTGATATTTTGGTGAAGAATGTGGCTGCTTTTTGCCCTTGTTCCAAAAAAATAAAATCTGCTTGAGGTTAAGGTGAAAAAGATTTGGATTTATTACATTGCCAAAGAAAATCTCAAAACAGCCTACTGTAGACTCTGTCCTGTAGTTTGCTCTTATGAAAAGTGTTTTGATTTCCATTTACCGGAGCAAGCTGAGCAAGGAAAAATACAAAATATATGGTTCAAGGAGAAAACGGGCACCAGAAAATAGAATGGAGGAAAATCCTGTGTTCATGGAAACAGATTAAAGATATTAAGATATTAAGTGGAGTTAAGGGAGTAGTGACCTTGGGGTAAGATCTCACCCAGCTAAGCTTCCAATCTTGTGAAAAGGAAATAAAGAAAAGCTTAGGTCCAGCATTAATTCTGGCACTCAGGAGGCAAAGGCACGCAGATCTCTGAGTTCAAGGTCAATCTACAGAGCAAGTTCCAGGACAGCCAAGCTTAGGCAGTGAAGGAAATCATGGAAAACAGAAAGCTGATGAAGACATAATTGAACAAGGGGGTTATGTTCCAGCCCCAGCAAGCAGCAGAACTTACCAGCTTCAGACATGTAGCTCTAGCTTTAGAGTCACGAATAGAAGAAAAGGGTTATAGAATCTCGAACTACAACTAAGGAAATCCACTGAGACCAAGCATGTGGCAGGGGTGTCCCTGCATGGAGGCTCAGAAGGGCCATGGTGTAGAACTATGAAAGACCATTGTGTGAAGCTGTGAAGGTGAAGGGTGAAGCCTGTGTTGCCTTGGAGATCCCAACATGTTAGACATATCACAGGGAGTGGAACCAGCCCAGGAGAAGAGATATGTGTGCTGTAGTCAACAAAGATGAAAATAGTTGCAGATCTACAAAAATCAGACTCCAGACATGGAGATGCAGAGTTTGGGGTTTTCCCAGCTGGTTTTCAGTCCTGCTTTGGTCCAGTTCCCCCTCACTATGCTCCCTTTTGCAATAGTAATAACTACCCTGTGCTATTGTATATTGGACACATGTGATTTGTTTTTTTACTTTTATTTTATAGGGGATTAAACTTAAGAGATTGTATGAATCTTAGAAGAGACTTTGAACTTTGGAGTTTTAAACATTGTTGAGACTGTGATATACTATGGGGACTTTTAAGGTTGGACTAAATGCATTTTGCATTGTGTTATGGCTACAAGACTCTGGGGGCCAGGGAGTGGAATTCCTTTAAGTATCTTCTACAGTGCCAGCTTGGTACTCATGGATTGTCTCAGTTTGTGTTTGCCTGAAATGTTCTTATTTCTACATTGATTTTAAAAGATAACTTCACTAGACACAGCGATTCTCAGTTATTGCTATTTATGTCTCAAAATGTATCATTCCATGCTCCCCTTGATTTTAGTATTTCTGCTGGATTTGCCAAAGTACCTGAATTAGCATTTTTCTCTTGTTGTTTTTAATGCTGGTTGTTTATTATGTAGGGTTAGCATTTTGACCATGTGTCATGGAGAGGTTCTTCTCCAGGAATGGCCTCTAGCAGGGCTAGAGGCTGGGAAGTCTGTGGTCCAGGCAGTGTAGAACCATGGCCCTGCATAACCTGGATACTTTCTGTTGCTGCTGTACTCACACAAGCTCTGGCTACCAGGAGGGATTTCTATAAGGTCTTGGGAGTGCCTCCATAGAGGATATTAAAATGGCCTATAAGAAATTAGTTCTGCAGCCTCACCAAAGCCCTGATGATCCCCAAACCCAGGGAAAGTTCCAGAATCCTAGCTCTGCTCACAAGGTTCTGTCAAATAGTAAAAAATGGCAACAGTGTGACACTCATGGTGAAGAAGTCTTAACAAATGGTCATCAGAACTCCCATGGACACATTTTTTCCATATTTCTTTATGCATGGAGGAACTTCTTTGTCCATAGGAAAGAAATAGCATAAGAGGAAGAAGATATAGAAGCCACTTTGGAAGAAATGTATGGAAGTACTGAGAAACAAACCTGCAGCCAGACAGGCTCCTGGGAAACAGAAATGCAACTGTCAACATTTGGGCCTGAGATACTTCCAAATGACCCAGGGGTGGCTTGCAGTGAGCCTCCTAACACCAAATTAGTGAATGAAGAACAAACACTAGAAGTAGAAATAGAACTTCGGGTGAGAGATAGAGTGGAGAACCCCTTTGTTAAAGAAGCTGACTCTCGTGGATGGGAACCCAGAGACCAATGGTTCCAAGTCAAAGTTGTTATATACCCTATATTTGAAAGGAAAGGCATGATTTGTACATAAATGTGATAATCTCACTAGAGGAGGCTGTGGCTGGCTTTGAGATGGATGTTACTTACCTAGATAATTACAAGATACATATTTTCCAGGATTAGCTTACAGGACCAGGAGCCAAGCTATGGAAGAAAGGGTGTAAAAGTATCATTTCTTTGTCTGATATAATTGTCGTCTTGGAGGCTTACTACTGAATAAGCTCACCCTTTCTAGTTCTTTCTGAACTCCGGCTGGCTGATTCAACTCAGATATTCTGGCTCAAACTCCTCTCCAAGGTGACTGATTCAATTTGGCTTCTCTCAGCATCTCACTGAATTGTTCTGCTTGGCCTAAAACTGACTTCAGCAATTTGTTCTGATCTTCTGGCTCCTTCTTGTTCTCTGGCTACAGCTAACTCTGCTGACCTCCACCAAACTGCATGAACCCATGAACAAACTCAGCTCCACTACCCTACACTCACTGCACTGACTCCCAACTGACTGAACAGAACTGATTCTCTCTCTCAGAGCTGCTCTTAAGTAGCTTTTCTCCTGAGAGTTGGGTGTATCCTATCTCTGAGTTATTCTGTTAAATCTTTCTCTGATTTGTTATTTGGTCTTCCCCTCAATTAGACATTTTTGTGTGTATGTGGATTAAAGATGTGTAACTAAAGGATTCCAGCTAGAGGCATTAAAACTGTGTACTAAAGGCAAGTCTGCATTCCAGCCAGATCATACAGACCTAGAAGGTCTTTGGAGATGACCAGAGCAGCCATGTTGCTGGATCAAAATCCTTTATATCTTTCTGTCTAAGCTAAAAACCATACACAGATTTTTACAAAGCCTATTACAACATAAACAATTATCAATCCCAGAAACTTGACAGTCCTAATGTCCTCATGAAGATCTGTTGCTACTATGATCCTTCATAACTTCAGTACTGATCATCCTCCAGCAAGTGTCCATTTCTGCATAAAGGTTTTCTGTCTGCCAGTCTGATGTGGAATCTCTTTCTTCGGCTGGTTTGTTGAGCTTTCCCCATGCAGAGGAGCTCAACTTTCTGCATCATCTGCATTGCTGTCTTTCTGCATCTCTTGCTTCCTGGAGTCGTACCTTTCATGTGGAAGCTTCTCTTACTCAAATTGGATAGTTATCAATTTTGATGGAACCCATAGGCTTTTATTATCTGTGGAAATATAGACCAAACCTTTCCCCCGACATGACACATTCCCAAACTTCCATTCTGATGTTAAAACATCTTTAAAGTGTACAAGTTGAGCTAACTCAGCAGTTTTGTTTGTTTGTTTGTTGTTTAGCTAATCTTATCCCCTTTTCCCATTTATCAAGGTGCAATTAGATCTTTATTAATCCATACATATAAAAAAGCTAGCACTTTTTATCTTTTAAATTAGACAGGTACTCATATTCTATGTCTGGCTCCATGCCAGCAAGCTGAGCTCTTTACCTATTTAAGTACCTATTAAGATTGCTAAACAATCAAGCCATATTATATAAGATATCAATATACAATGTCGGTTAAAATAGGTATCCGTTTTCTGAGATTGAGGGACTATTGATCTGAGCTCGCCATTGCTGTGATCAGTCTCTTCCCCATTGGCTTATGGCTATATCTCCAACATAAAGCTTTAATTGTACTATTTGACATTCTGGCCCCACACATTTAATTTGTCTTATTCTTTATTTTACTTGGGATAATGTTCCAGTCCAACAAACTATGTATATACCTTCTGAAGGGGCCAATGTGGTTCCTAAGATTCTCAAGAAATTATAGTTACATCAGCTCCTGTCCACCAAAACTTTATTTTCAATACCATTTAATTTTAATTTTGGTCTCCAGTCATTGATAACAGTTTGCAAGAAAAAAATTCCTGTCTTGCAGAATCCTCTTGTTCTTTCAATTGGAGCTGCTTTACCTTTGAGAAATAGAAGCAGTAGAAGCTGAGCAATCCTGTCTCCAGCTTAAAACTGCATATTTTTCTTTACATAAGGCATAACGTCAATCTCTCCTTTGAAGTCTTCATCTATAATTCCTGGATACACAATGAATCCTTGAGATGTTAGGGTATGTCTTCCTAAAAGCATTCCTACTGTCTTTGGGGTAGAGGACCATGAACTCTAGTGGGTCTTTTACCGCATGGAATTTTAGTGATAGTGTGAGGTTTTTACTTGTAGCTAAGCCTAGGGCACTGCTTCCTTCTGTAGCATGCATTAGTCTCCAATACTGAATTTAGTTGCCCTGTGGATTGCTGTCAGGAAATACCTGGGTTGTATTATTTATTGCCAGGGTACAAACAAACCCCCTTTGGGAGTTTACCATATTTATAGGATTATCTCATAAATAGTTTCTCATCAGTAAAGGATTACTTCACAGATTTCTTGGTGATCTGCATGCATTTGTCTAATGCCTACCCTTTCTATGCCTTCTACAAATCCCAGAAGGCTGAGATTTTCTAGAGAAGTCTCTGAGAATGCCTTATCTACAATCCCTTTTTAAATGACCTTGTCTCCCACAGATAAAACAATGGGCTTTTTGGTATCTGGGATTATTGGCCATTGCCTGTCCAATTACATAGTCATTAGGGTCAATAACAACAGTAGTTCTAGTTCATTTATCCATGGGTGCTGATCAAGCTTTTATAGGTCTAAGAACTTTTTTACACTCTGCATTTGCATTTTTAAAAGCTAGTGTTTCCAATTAATACCTGTCTTGAATTTGGATCTGATAGTGCCCTGTTTATAGAGGATATTAATGTAGACTTCTCTTTTTCAAAACCTACTTTAATAAGGGTACTTAAATGTTTTAACCCCCCTTCTTGCCCACTATTCACCACAGGTCGTGGAAAGGAAAGGCTAATAGGGCAAAAGAGGATGTGGACCTGTTTAAAAATAGTTCTTTAGGGCGAATCCAATCTGTGTTGTGAGATATCAGCAGTTCAATTCACATGAATTAGCAGCGGCAGCTCAATCCACTCACAAACACAATTTATGAATCAGCAAATGCAGTTTGATCCAGAAGAAACTAATAGGCTCTTCCAATCTGCCTAAGTCTGTGGAAGCAGCAAGAAGATGCTGGTACACCACCAGAAGTTCTTTGGTGCGTTTCTCTCTGTGAAGTCACAACAACAAATGATGGTCAGCAAAGAGTGGCAAGGTGAACCAATGCCACACAGCATAGTCTGTTGGGTCACATTTATACCCTTTCCAAACATCACGTGTTCTCTCAAGCATCTGCTCTAGCAAAAACATCACATGCCCTTTTTACAGGCAGTTCCAGAAAAACACCATGTCTCTGTTCTCTGCAAAACATCCTCCCACGTTTCTGCTTCAGCGAAAATATCATAACTTTCATAAGACAGTTTCCAGAAAAAAATCACATGACCCAACTGAGTCTCCAAAGAAACCAGAGATTTCTACTTCACATTAATCTATGTAAGAAGTCAGTAGAAGTCTCTCTGGGGCTTTGCATGATCTTTGTGACATAGACCCTTCACCTTGTTCCTCCACCTTATCCTAGGCTGTTAAAGCTACTAAAGCATATTGCATAATAATAGCATCATCACATTGCATCCACTGTCTTAAATCAACAAACTACCCTCACCTAACAATTGATCTTTCACAATGTTAACATCTTTAGACTTAGTATAACTTTCCATAATTGCAGCTTCTTCTTGCCACTGTATCAACTATTATAATTGAGAGCCAGCTTCCAGAACAGCTGCTGTTAAATCTTTCCAGTCTTGGGGGATAATCTTGTTTTGGGTAGTTCAGGTTTTTAACATCTACCTCTCATCCCATAAGTTATCATTGTTTCTTTAAAATGTTTAAGATTTTGTATTTTAAAAGGATTCTAGACTAGTTCATTTTCTTGAATTTTTACCATTCTCTGGCATTTGTTCCCAGGTAACTGGGAAAGGCAGTAGGAGTGGTTGCCTTCAGTTTCATTAAGAGGTTGTGCCATAGGTTTAGTGGGTTGTCTATCTTCCTTAATTTCATTAGGTGCCTTAGGTTCACAAATATGCATTCCCTGTTCTCTTTTTGCCTCTGTCACTTGTCTCTCAAGACTTTGTATTATCATATCTTGCTGTACAGCTATTTTTTCAACCTTTTTTTTTTGAAAAGATATATAAGGATTGCAATTGAAAGTAGTGCAGTTACAATGAGTACTATGATGGTCTTTTCTTTTCTTTTTAAAGATTTATTTATTTATTATACATGAGTACACTGTAGCTATCTTCAGACACACCAGAAGAGGGCACCAGATCCCATTGCAAATGGTTGTAAGCCACCATGTGGTTGCTGGGACTTGAACTCAGGACCTCTGGAAGAGCAATCAATGCTCTTAACTGCTGAGCCATCTCTCCAGTCCTCTGTGATGGTCTTTCCAAATAACCTTTCTGTCTCCTCAACTCCTACCCTTGATGTTAAGGGATCTGAAATGGAGTTTTACTGCAGGAAAAGTCTGTCTATATAATTAAAATTGTCTTCCTGGGTGGTGTACTGTGATTCACTGTCTCAGAGGCTTCTCCATTGTTTCCTGCTCTGGGCTCAAGGCTCCCACTGCTTCAGAATCTCTGAAGTCTCTCTGGGAGTCCAGCCAAACTTGAAAAACTGATGCTTCCTTTGGAGATGGTCCTAGGTGAATTTCTCCTCTGGGGCTTTCTGTCAGATGTCTCCAGTCCTCTGTGACATTTCTGTCAGATGTCCTCAGCTTTTTGCAATGTTGGTGGGTTTTCTTCTTCTCTGGTCAACTTAAACACCAGATGTAAAAGTAATTTTTATTCTCCTAATGTAATTGTTGTCTTACTGCTTACTCTTTCTAGTTCTTTCTAAACTGTGTCTGGCTGGTTTAACTCAGCTGTTCTGACTCAAACTCCTCTCCAAGCTGAATGATTCAATCTGGCTCTCTCAGCTTCTTATTAAATTGTTTGGCTTCAAACTAACTCTGGCATTTGTTCTAATCTCTGGCTCCTTCTTGTTCTCTGGCTACAGCTACCTCTGCTGACATGCACTGAACTGCATGAACCCATGAACAAACTCAGCTCTATTGCACTGAACTCAACTGACTCTCTCCCTGAGCTGCTCTTCAGTAGCTTTTCTCCTGAGAGTTGGGCATATCCTATCTCTGACTCATTCTGTCAAATCTTTCTCTGGTTTGTCATTTTGTCTGCCCCTCAATTAGACATCATTGTTTGGGATTAAAGGTATGTACTAAAGGATTCCAGCCAGGGGGTTAAAGGTGTGTACTAAGGGTATATCTGCATTCTAGCCAGACACACAGACCTAGCAAGTCTTTGGATGTGACCAAAGCAGCCATGTTGCTGGATTAAAATTCCTCTATAAAGGGGAAGAGCTTCCCAACACTGACGAGGATAAGGGGCTCCCTGGCAATCAATTTCAATGTGGATTTTCAAAAAAAAAAAAAAAAAAACAGCTGACAGGAAGTGAGAGAACATATCCAGCAGCTACTCAAACAAGGATCAGTGCAGAAGAAAAAAATGGACTGGAGGATTATTAGGACTGATGAAAACTTGGCTTGGCTGAAACAGGTAGATCTGTGATACTTATTATCTATGGGGGGTTTTGTTTATTTTCATTATTTTCAACCTGCTAGTTTGATTTAAATTCTTCTTAATCATCATAACATGAATAACAAAAAGGCTTAAGGATCTGTCTACTGCATTCAGAATGAACAGCAGAAGGTTAACTAACACTTCTCTCTTTGGGGATATAATGTCTTGTGCTGCTACCTGAGTTTCAAAAGGTCTCAGGAGAGTGCCAGAGAGAAGAAACCAGATAAGGGTTAGGAACAGTTGTTGGTTATTTTAAAATGCAACTGGAGAGTCTATTATGAAACACATCCTAGTTTTTTTGTTTTGTTTTCCCTTGACTCTTGTTTCCTTTTCCCATGAGCTGGATGGATAGTCCTCCCATCGAGCAAGATGCACACACAGAGTGCAAAGGAATAATGAGAGTCTAGTCCCCAGTCTCCACTAAACATACATGGTGTCTTAGTTAGGATTTCCATTGCTGTGAAGAGACACCATGACCAAGGCAACTCTTATAAAAGACAACATTTGGTTGGGACTGGCTTATAGTCTCAGAGGTTCAGTCTATTACCATCAACGCAGGAAGCATGGCACTGTACATGGAGGCACGGCACTGGAGAAGAAGCTGAGAGTTTTGTACCTTGTTCTGAGGGGAACCGGAAGACTGTCTCTTCCAGACAGTTAGGAAGAGGGTCTCAAAGCCCACCCCAACAGAGTCACATTTCTTCCTACAAGGCCACACCAACTCCAACAAGGCCACACCTCCTAATAGTGTCATTCCCTGGGCCAAGCATATTCAAATTACCACACATGGTATCTAACAGCAAAGAGTTTAATGAAATTGAATAGATTAGAGACTGGGCTATATAAATTAAGGTTATGAAAAAATCCCATTGTTTTTGAGAGAATTTATTTTCTCATTTCCTTTGGTAATAATAAAATCTGATGTGGGTATTTTACTGTTAAAAATATAACTCTTGAACTTGAATGTTGATTTCTTTCTCTAGACTTAGGAACATGTTCATTATAATTTTGTTGAATATAATCTATTCAACAAAATTTAGTTTAATTCATTCTTCTAGGTATGCAAGATTTTATCTCTTAATTATGTCCCAGAGATTTTGGAAATTGTGATCATACTTGCTTGTTATTTTCCATATATATAATTTTATTTTATGCATATGGATGATTTTCCTGAATGTATGCCTGTTTACCACATGTGTGCTTGATGCCGTGGAGGTCAGAAGAGGTTTTGGATACCCCAGATCTGGAGTTACAGACAGTTGTGAGCTTCCACTTCGGTATTGGGAATTGAATGTGGGTCCTCTGAAAAAGTAGCCAGTGCTAATTGTTGAGCCATCTCTCCATCCTCACACCCATCTTAAAAAAGAACGATCTATTCTTAACTGTCTTGACCTTTCATCCTTCCTTCCTTCCTTCCTTCCTTCCTTCCTTCCTTTCCCTTTCCTTTTTTTTTGAAACAAGGTTTCTCTGTGTGGCTCTGGCTGTCCCGGAACTTGCTTTGTAGGCCAGAGATCTGCCTGCCTCTACCTCCAGAGTGCTCAGATTAAAGGTGTGCACCACCACACCCAGCACCCTGACTCTTTCCCACCAGCTTGATATATGAAAGCATCTTCTAATCTATTGTTTTATTCCAGAAATCCCAAGTGCTCAACACCACTAAGGATGAATTAGAAATGTATGGTAGCACATCTGAATAGCAGGTACAGACTGGGTACATACAGCAGTATTAGAAGTGTATGGTAGCACATCTGAATAACAGGTACAGACTGGGTACATACAGCAGTATTAGAA
>JADRCH010000155.1:5220734-5231802 GCA_019843965.1 Rhynchomys soricoides | reverse complement strand
TGGGTACATACAGCAGTATTAGAAGTGTATGGTAGCACATCTGAATAGCAGGTACAGACTGGGTACATACAGCAGTTACCCCTAAGGCAGTGTGCAGTATATGCTAGGGTTTTGTCATTATAATAAATATAACACAATACTGGAGATAGTTGATGTGTAAAAAAAAAAAAGCTTTCATTTTTGCTGATAGTTTCAGAGCTTCCTGTCCAAGACTGTCCTGTCTGGGAAGTCCTATTCTTGGGGCATTTGGTGGGCCTGCTGGAATAGAAATGGCAGAGAGTATGTGGTAAAGCAAACTGTTTAAACTCATCTCATGACCAGAAACAGGAAAGCTAGGACCTAACAGACATCTCCAAGAGCACATGCCACAGGGATCTAAGGACCTCCCACTCAGACCCACTTCCAAAAGATTTCGCCACCTCTCAATAAAGCCACCTTTAAACATGGGGCTTAGGGAACCTAATGGATCATAATGGAGTCATATTAGAAGCCAGGCCTTTGCCTCTGTGAGTGAGTTTGTAATTGGGTGAGTGGAGGTGGAAAGACCCATGCTATATAGGAGTGATGTCATTCCATGAGCTGGGGGAATTGGACAACATAAAAAGTAAAAAGCATGCTGAGCACCAGCACAGCACTCATCGCCCCTCCCCCTCCTCTCCTCCTTCCTCCCTCCCTCTCCTCAGCTCCTGTCTGCAGATACAATGGGACCAGTGGCTGCAACTTGCAGCTACCACGACTCCCTTGCTGTGATGGACTATACCCTGGAACTTCCAGCCTCCTTCCTTCGGGTGCTTTAGTTACTGCAACAGGAAAAGTAAGTAATATAAACTGACTTACCCAAACTGTAGCATAAGACAATACACTATTATGATAACACAGAATTGATGTAATTCTTGTTCTATAAATATATTTTTTACAATAAAAGTCCCGATAAAAAAGCCCTTCCAGGTAATATGATATGTCTAAATATGATAAAACTCTGAAGCCAGAATTCTGTTGTTCTCTCTCTCTCTCCCTCTCTCTCTTTTTGTTTTTGTTGTTGTTTTGTTTGTTTATTTGTTTGTTTATGAGATAGGATTTTTCAGTAGCCCTGGCTGTCCTGGAACTAACTCTGTAGACCAGACTGACCCCATCCATACTCACAAACATCCTTCTGCCTCTGACTCCCTGGTGCTTTGATTAAAGGTTTACCCCTCTGCCATGCTCCCCCTTCCCCCAGCTGAATCCAGAATTCTGGTATCCAGAACAAAACCAGGTAAGCCTACTCCTTTAAGGAATATCTCTTGACATTGTTCAGTACTTCATTCAAAAGTAAAATTGATACAACTGTACAAATGACTCTACATTCTGAAATACTTACATCATGTTAGACACCTCTGTTTCTTTGAACATATGATTTTTTTTAATAGTGGAACTATAGGAAACTTCTACCTTCTTCTTTTACCTGAGACACTCTATCATTGAAAAGACTTTATATGTATCAGAGTTCTCTAGAGGAATAAAACTGACAGTGTGTGTGTGTATGTGTGTGTGTGAGTGTGTATTCATATTCATATGAATACACACTCACACACACACATATCTATAAATCTATATAAATGTATAGATACATACATACATATATACATACATACAGAATGGCTTACAGGTTGTGGTCCAATTAGTCCTACAATAGTTGTCCACCAATGGAAGTTCTAAGAATCCATAGTTGTTCAGTCCATGAGGCTGGATGTCTCTCTCAGCTAGTCTTCAGTATACTGAAGAATCCTGAAGAAGTAGGCTCTTTCCCAGTGAAGAAATGGACTTGCCAGTGAGAATGAAGGCAAGCAGGCTAAGAGAGCTTCTTCTTCCATGTCATTTAAATAGGATGCCAGCAGAAGGTGTGACCCAGATTAAAGATAGATCTTTCCCCCTCAAAAGATCCAGATTAAAAGTGGGTATTCCCCACAATGAAAGCAGTGTTAAGAGGAAAACTCATAGCTCTGAGTGCCTCCAAAAAGAAATTGGAGAGAGCATATACTAGCAGCTTAACAGCACACCTGAAAGCTCTAGAACAAAAAGAAGCTAATACACCCAAGAGGAGTAGAAGGCAAGAAATAATCAAACTCAGAGGTGAAATCAACCAAGTAGAAACAAAAAGAACTATACAAAGAATCAACAAAACCAGGAGCTGGTTCTTTGAAAAAAATCAACAAGATAGATAAGCCCTTAGCCAGATTAACCAGAGGGCACAGAGACAGTATCCAAATTAACAAAATAAGAAATGAAAAGGGAGATATAACAATAGATCTGAGAAAATTCAAAAAATCATCAGATCCTACTACAAAAGCCTATACTCAACAAAATTGGAAAATCTGGAGGAAATGGACAATTTTCTAGACAGATACCAAATATCAAAGTTAAGTCAGGATCAGATAAACCATCTAAACAGTCCCATAACCCCTAAAGAACTAGAAGCAGTCATTAAAAGTCTCCCAACCAAAAAAAGTCCAGAACCAGATGGGTTTAGTGCAGAATTCTATCAGACCTTCAAAGAAGACCTAATACCAATACTCTTCAAACTATTCCACAAAATAGAAACAGAAGGAACACTACCTAATTCTTTCTATGAGGCCACAGTTACACTGATACCAAATCTTCACAAAGACCCAACAAAGAAAGAAAACTTCAGACCAATTTCCCTTATAAATATCGATGCAAAAATATTCAATAAAATTCTCACAAACTGAATCCAAGAACACATCAAAATGATCATTCATCATGATCAAGGGATGCAGGGATGGTTCAATACCCGGAAATCCATCCATGTAATCCAATACATGAACAAACTCAAAGAAAAAACCCACATGGTCATTTCATTAGATGCTGAAAAAGCACTTGACAAAATTCAACATCCCTTTATGGTAAAAGTCTTGAAAAAAATCAGGAATTCAAGGCCCATACCTAAACATAGTAAAAGCAATATACAGCAAACCAGTACCCAATATCAAACTAAATGGAGAGAAACTTGAAGCATTCCCACTAAAATCAGGAACTAGACAAGGCTGTCCATTCTCTCCCTATCTATTCAATATAGTACTTGAAGTTCTAGCTATAGCAATTAGACAACAAAAGGAGTTAAAAGGGATACAAATTGGAACAGAAGAAATAAAAATATCACTATTTACAGATGATATGATCATATACTTAAGTGACCCGAAAAACTCCACCAGAGAACTGTTACAGCTGATAAACAATTTCAACAAAGTGGCTGGATATAAAATTAACCCAAACAAATCAGTAGCCTTCTTATACTCGAAGGATGAACAGGCTGAGAAAGAAATTAGAGAAATAACACCCTTCACAATAGTCACAAACAATATAAAGTATCTTGGTGTGACACTAAACAACAAGTGAAAGATCTGTATGACAAGAACTTCAAGTCTCTGAAGAAAGAAATCGAAGAAGACCTCAGAAGATGGAAAGACCTCCCATGCTCATGGATTGGCAGGATTAATATAGTAAAAATGGCCATCTTGCCGAAAGCAATCTACAGGTTCAATGCAATCCCCATCAAAATTCCAACTCAATTCGTCATAGACTTAGAAAGAGCAATTCTCAAATTCAGTTGGAATAACAAAAACCCAGGGTAGCAAAAACGATCCTCAACAATAAAAGAACTTCTGGGGAAGTCAGCATCCCTGACCTCAAGCTGTACTACAGAGCAGTAGTGATAAAAAACTGCATTGTATTGGTACAGTGACAGGCAGGTAGATCAATGGAATAGAATTGAAGACCCAGAAATAAACTCACACACCTACGGTCACTTGATCTTTGACAAAGAAGCTAAAACCATCCAGTGGAAACAAGATAGCATTTTCAACAAATGGTGCTGGCTCAACTGGCGGTCAACACGTAGAAGAACGCAAATTGATCCATTCCTATCTCCCTGTACAAAGCTCAAGTCCAAGTGGATCGAGGACCTCCACATAAAACCAGATACACTGAATCTAATAGAAGAGAAAGCGGGGAAAAGTCTCGAACACATGGGCACAGGGGAAAAGTTCCTGAACAGGACACCAATGGCTTATGTTCTAAGATCAAGAATTGACAGATGGGACCTCATAAAATTGCAAAGCTTCTGTAAAACAAAGGACACTGTCAGTAGGACAAAACGGCAACCTACAGATTAAGAAAAGATCTTTATCAATCCTACATCCAATAGAGGGCTAATATCTAGTATATACAGAGAACTCAAGAAGTCAGACTCCAGAAAACCAAAAAATCCTATCAAAAAATGGGGAACAGAGCTAAACAGAGAATTCTCAACTGAGGAAACTCGAAGGGCCGAGAAGCACCTAAAGAAATGTTCAACATCCTTGGGCATCTGGGAAATGCAAATCAAAACAACCCTGAGATTCCACCTCACACCAGTCAGAATGGCTAAGATCAAAAACTCAGGTGACAGCAGATGCTGATGAGGATGTGGAGAAAGAGGAACACTCCTCCATTGCTGGTGGGAATGTAAGCTGGTACAACTTCTCTGGAAATCAGTTTGGTGGACCCTCAGAAAATTGAACATAATACTTCCTGAGGACCCAGCTATACCACTCCTGGGCATATACCCAGAAGATGCTCCAACATGTAATAAAGACACATGCTCCACTATGTTCATAGCAGCCATGTTTATAATAGCCAGAAGCTGGAAACAACCCAGATGTCTCTCAACCGAGGAATGGATACAGAAAATGTGGTACATTTACACAATGGAATATTACTCAGCTATTAAAAACAATGACTTCATGAAATTCGCAGGCAAATGGATGGAACTTGAAAATACCATCCCGAGTGAGATAACTCAGTCACAAATAACAAACACGGTATGTACTCACTGGTAAGTGGATATTAGCCCAAAAGTTCAGAACACCCATGATTCAATTCACAGCAACTGTTGGACTGAGTGTGGGGTCCCAGATGGAGGAGTTGGAGAAGGGACTGAAAGAACTGAAGAAGTTTGCAGCCCCATGGGGAGGGAGCAACAGTGTCAATTGGTCAGGCCCTCCGGTGCTCCCAGGGACTGGAGTACCAACCAAAGAATGCATATGGAGGGGCCCATGGTGCTGGCCACATATAAGAGGGCCTTGTTGACCATCAGTGGGAGTAGAGGCTCTTGGACCTGAGAGCATTAGATGCTCCAGTATAGGGGAATGCCAGGGAGGGAAGAGGTGAGTGGGTGGGTAGGTGGGGGAATACCCTCATAGAGGCAGGGGGAGGGGAGATGGGATAGGGAGGTTCCAAAGGGGAGACCTGGAAAGGGGAAAACATTTAAAACATAAAGTATTAAATAAAAAAAAAAATAAAGTGGGTCTTCCCCGTTCAGATGAATTTTAAAAACAAAAACAAACACAAAAACAAAACCTTTCTCACATGTGTACCTTGCTGCTTGGGTTTTAGTTAAATCCAAATGTTGACAACCAAGGACAGCATCACAGAGCTGCAGAGCTCCATGCTCCAGTCCAACTGTAATTTTGTACTCATTAATGTACTCTCCTGCCTCCTCCTGCTCCCTGCCACTTCTCCTTGTTGCTGAGAATGGAGATTAGTACAACCATTATGTAAAACATCATGGAGATTCCTTAAAAGACCTAGAATGGAACCTCATGTGACAGGGCAACCCCACTACTGTGCAAAAGAAAGTGGTCACCACTCTACTCCCAACTCTAAGACATCACTTCCCAGAGGTCATTTGTGAGTGAGATCATGTGTTTCTTGTCCTTCTGTGCATCCCTTAACTCACTTCAGGCAACACTCTCCAGTGTGGCAGTGCTGCAGAGAGTGCTCTGTCTTTACTGACATTCCTGATGACAGACACTTCCAATACTTCCTTTTGTAGCTGTTGTGAATTGCAAGTGTTGCTGAGAACATTTTTCTCCCACTAAATTCAAGGCAGATAATCTGTCTGATAAGTGCCCTTAAAGAGAGACTTTACACTGAGATTCATCAGATACCTATAACACTTGCTGAAGTTACCCCTTAAATATTTCTATTTGACCAGTATGAAGTGTCCTTCCCTATCTTTTTTGATAACTTTTGGTTGAAAGTTGATTTTATTCAATATTAGAATGGTTATTCTAGCTTGTTTCTTGGGACCATTCGCCTGGAAAATTGTTTTTCAACCTTTTACTCTGAGGTAGTGTCTGTCTTCGTAACTGAGGTGTGTTACCTGTATGCAGCAAAATGCTGGGTCCTGTTTACATATCCAGTCTGTTAGTCTATGGCTTTTTTTGGGGAATTGAGTCCATTGATGTTAAGAGACATTAAGGGAAAGTGATGTTACTTCCTGTTATTTTTGTTGTTAGAGGTGGTATTATGTTTGTGTGGCTATCTTCTTTTGGGTTTGTTGAGAGGTTACTTTCTTGCTTTTTCTAGGGTGTAGTTTACCTTCCTTGCCTTGGTGTTTTCCATCTATTATCCTTTATAGAGTTTGATTTGTGGAAAGATATTGTGTAAATTTGGTTTTGTCATGGAATATCTTGTTTTCTCCATCTATGGTAATTGAGAGTAGCCTGGGCTGGTATTTGTGCTCTCTTAGGGTCTGTATGACATCTGCCCAGGATCTTCTAGCTTTCATAGTCTCTGGTGAGAAGTCTGGTATAAATCTGATAGGTCTGCCTTTATATGTTACTTGACCGTTTTCACTTACAGTTTTTAATATTCTTTCTTTGTTTAGTACTTTTGATGTTTTGATTATTGTGTGATGGGAGGAATTTCTTTTCTGGTCCAGTCTATTTGGAGTTCTGTAGGCTTCTTGTATGTTCATGGGCATCTCTTTCTTTAGGTTAGGGAAGTTTTCTTCTATGATTTTGTTGAAGATAATTACTGGCCCTTTAACTCTCTTTTATACCTATTATCCTTAGGTTTCATCTTCTCATAGTGTCCTGGATTTTCTGGATGTTTTGTGTTAGGAGCTTTTTGCATTTTTCATTTTCTTTGACTGTTGTGTCAATGTTTTCTATGGTATCTTCTGCACCCGAGATTCTCTTTTCTATCTCTTGTATTTTGTTGGTGATGCTTGCATCTCTGACTCCTGATCTCTATAGGTACCTGATGAATCTCAGTGTAATGGCCTTGGGAAATGCAAAGGAATGGTGCTCTTTGCTCAGAGTGAAGCTAACATATCTTCAAGGGAGAAAATTGGAGGTATTTGAATTTTATGTTCACATTAGGGAGGTGAGTCCTATTTTAGAAGACTAATATTTATTTTCTCTGAATTTAGTCAGGAGTTGTCAACTTATTTCTAGTTGAGTGTGACAGTAGTAAGGCTTTCAGAGCCTTCTAAAAACAAGTAACATTAAATGTGTGATTTATGAGATTAGGTTGTGTGCTATTTTGACTAAAGTCAACTTTCCTTTGTCATTTCAAAGGAGGAAAAAAAATGAATGACCTATAAAACTGTAAGAGTTGATCTGTCAGAAATAATTTCCAATTGCATAATGTTTTTACCAAGTGATTTAATTTATTTTAATCATATTTATAATGTGAAAGTATAAGGTGATTATAATATTGGCTTCTAAAGTTTTAGCCAAAAAATAGCATTTTAATTATTATAGAAATGTCTACAAGTAATTTCATAATTTATTAATTCTGTATTTAATTTTGACATGTTTCTTATAATTCACCATTGTATATAATATTGTGATAGATACCCCACGGTACATACATATTTTTGTCAACATAAATTCCTAGAAATAAGTTTACTAGATAAAATTTTATCCACATTTTATACATTGGTACTTGTTGGTAAACTGTTCATTAGAAGTACTGTATTGATTTGTACTGTTATATGGAACATTTCTCTAAAATTCTCCAATAATTAAATTTTATTATAAAAAATAAATAAATAAGATAAAAAAGAAGATAATTCTGTTATCAGTATTAACCGTGGCTTAAAATAAGAGAGGGAAAAAGAGAGAGAGAGAAAGCAGACATGGGAGGATTCTCTCATTCAAATCTAACGTAGGTACTAATTAGATAGCAAATGTAGTTGATTGGAAAGTACTGAGCTGAATTAATGCAATGTAGTACTTAACTATTGAAGTGTATTTGAAGCTCCTAAGAAGCAAGATTGGCCCTCTCGGCAGTTAAAAGCTACAAGAACATCCATCCGTTTTTCATAGACACCCAGGAAGGGGTGGGAAAAAATACTTTGTATATATGTCAGAGAGGTTTGAATGTGACAAAATCCCTGGGAAAAACAAATTATACAGAAGAAAAAATAGTTTTGATTCACGGGCTCAGAGGTTTTAGTCCAAGTTTTTGGACCTGAGAGTAGACAGAATATTTCTGTGGGAGCCTGTGGTTAAGCACTGAGCCTACACCATGGTGGTCAGAAAACAAAGAGAGGCAGAGAGGAAATGAGGTCATAACTGCTTCCAAGAGCATGCCCAAATCAAATAACTTCTCTTCTTTTCAGTAAGCCACACCTCCTGACGGTTCCCCTGGGTCTTTGCTGGGGAGCTTTTAGGATCAGAACTAGAACAATATAGGATGAAAGGGTCTATTTAGAGAGAGGGGCTGGGGGCCTTATGGTGGTAGACTTGTCTAGCATGTACCAAGCTTGATCACAGCACTACCTAAAAACAAGCCAAGAAACTCTGGAATATGTTCTAGGGGGGAAAAAAAACATTTAATTTCATGTTTTTAAACCCTCATATAAGATTACAAGGAAGATTATTAGTAGTAGGCAAATGTTTATTCGAGGATTTACTTGGTATATATCAAAACATTAATTGGATGCAATAGTTTTCCCCTGGGCACAAATCAATCAAAGCTGCTAGGGAGAATCATGAGGGCTCTGTGTTTAGTAAGCAGTGCTACCATGAACATGTCTGCTCTGCCTGATGTGTGTATGTGTCAGGAGACTTAGGAGAAATACCAAGGGGGTCTCTTGGATTGTGGAAACAAGCTCCCCAGAGTTTGCCTAACGAGGCTCTGAAGGGACACTTAGATCATGCATAACCAGTCTTATGCATGAACATATACACATACGTGTGTGTGTGTGTGTGTGTGTGTGTGTGTGTGTGCTCACAGTTGTACCAATTGAAAGCTTCCAGGTGCCAAGTACTATACAATTACAATTCTTGGGAGACAGAATTAGCCAAACACAGTCTGCCTGGGTTCCAAACATTGCCCAGGGGAGAGCTTGTCAAAGTATAGATTTGAGTCATATTCTGGGTCTTCAGAGGTGAACCAAAGACCCTAAGGTGTGGATTAAATTTAGCATTCATTGTTTTACTATGCATCACTGCTTACACGGATGTGTTTCAGAAGAAAACTACACACAATAAGACCTTGAAACAACCCCTCCTAGTTTTGAAGTAACTCTCTTTCCCATTAAAGGGAAATACATCTGGATTCATTCCGCAGAGGGCTCATTAATTCTGGCACTTGTTTCTTCCACCCCACATGGTTACTATTTTCATTTCCCTCTGGGAAGCAGAGTCCCAATCTAAAATTGCTGATAATAAGCTCAGAGACGTCCTGGGGGGAACAGATGGAAAACAGTTTCCTGGCCTCTCTCTGTTGGCTGTTGGAGAGGGATAGGTGGGCTTTCTGGAGACTGCCTATCTAAATGCTAGGAGTCCTTTCTGGCCACTGCTTCCTTACACTCAGCATTACAGCAGTGATTCTCAAAGCACCGTCCCTGGACCAGCAACAGAAGTTCCGCCTGAGAATTTGATTCATCTACTATCCAAAGTCAGTGGATCGCAGAGCCTGGGACAGGGACCTAGGAAAACGTGTCTTACCACTGTGCTGTATTTCCACTACTAATAAATTAACCAAGACAAAAACTGCATTCTCCCCACATTCTAGTCTAGAATATCTGTGGTGGTTTGAAGATGCTTGGCCCCGGAAGTGGCAATATTAGGAGGTGTGGCCTTGTTGGAGTGGGTGTGGCCTTGTTGGAGTGGGTGTGGCCTTGCTGGAGGGAGTGGGCAATGAGACTCTCCTCCTAGCTGCTTGGAAGCCTGTCTTCTATTTGCCTTGGAACAAGATGTAGAGCTCTCAGCTTCTCCAGCACCAGGCCTGCCTGGATGCTGCCATGCCATGCCATCATGACAACAGACTGAATCTTAAAATCAGTAAGCCATCTGCAATTAAATGTTGTTTTGTATAAGAGTTGTCGTGGTCATGGTGTCTCTTCACAGCAATGGAAACCCTAACTAGGACAGCATCTAACGTTAGTTATCAGAGTGAACAGTTACAATGCTAGCAGTCATAAACTCATCAGCAAGCAAGAGCTCCTAACACACAGACTATTGAGAGGGTCTGTGGGAGCAGAAGTAGAAGGAATAATTGTGAAAGACACCGAAAGGCAGACAGAAAGTAGGACACACACACAGATACACAGATACACATATACATACACACAGAGATACACACAGAGATACACACATACATAGATACACACAGACACACAAGACACACACATGCACACACACATATGCACACATACACACACAAAACCAGCCATACCCCATGCTTTCCATGATGCCACACTGAGTCTTTCGGCTGGGGGAAAACATGGAAGAACAGTGGTTGTCACCCTGAAGGGCTTCATAATATGACGGCAGAAAGAGTAGTGCTCAAGGCAGGTGACAAGACAAAAATTACCAATGCTGTGTCAGTCTCACAAGGTAGTGAAGTCTGGGGACACAGACAAAGGAGGAATTTGCTCTTCAACAAATAGATAATGGTGGTTTGAGATAGGGTCGGGTATAGTGGCACATGCCTGCCATCTCTGCACTCAGCCCTGCATAGCCACTTCTAACACCTCAAGTCTAGTGTGGTGCACAGAGAGGCCACAGGTAATACACAGATGAGTTATTCTTACTAGTTCCATCAAAACTTTACTACAAAATAGATGGCAGGCTGTGTTTGATCTTTGGGCTACAATTAGCCCAAAACATGAATATTGCTCTCTTAAGTGTTTCCTTTAATATTGCTGTTGGCAATAAATTCCCCCCTTCCTTTCCTTCCCTTTTCTTTTCCTCCCTTCCTCCTCCTCCTCCTCCTCCTCCTCCTCCTC
>JADRCH010000155.1:5192343-5212765 GCA_019843965.1 Rhynchomys soricoides | reverse complement strand
AACGAACAGGGGTTACTCATTTTTTTCTGTTTTCTGTCTCCATGGCTTCAGAGGTTCCTTTCCCTGTGCGCTTGTGCTTGTTACTGACTGGCAGCCGTAATTACATTGTTTCCGAACTTAGAGTCTTTTAGCTTCTCTTTCCTTTCACCTGGATTTCTTCTTTAGCAGGGTTTGGTATGCTATTGGGTTTTGACTTCAAAACTACAGGGGCAGTCTCAGTCCGTGCTTAGACACCACTGCCCCCTAGAGGTTGATTATCAGCTCCCTCTGTAGACTTTCCTCTGCCCAGATTGTTCAATGTGTTGTGGGCTTTGTTACAACACTTGGTTTCTCTTCTAAAATGATTTCCCCTCCATATTCCATTGACATAGGTCTAGAACTGACATTAACAAGAGTAATTTTACCAAGAAGCCAAAGGAAGAAGCGACAAGTTTAAAGAGCATAGTAATTTCATACGTGGGATGAGACAGGAGAATAAGGGGTTTCAGGCTCTCTACTGAGTTGAAGACCAGCCCGAGCGGCATGAGATGCCATCTCACTCCTCCACCTTCAAATAAATAAAGAATACATTATTTTACACTCAGAGTGCTAGAATTCAGCTGAAATGGGCCAGTGAGATGGCTCAGTGAGTAAAGGTGCTTGCTGCTAAGCCTGACAACCCAAGTTCTTCAGTCCATGGGGCACACGTGGGGTAAGGAGAGAAACACCTTCTGAAAGCTGTCCTCTGAGCTGCACACACATACACACACACAAACACATACACATATACAAGCATACACACATACACACATGTACCACACACATACACACTATAAATAAGTAAATATAATGAAATATAGCCAAGATGAATTAATGATGCTCCATTATGTTCCTCTCATACATTTCTGGCTAACTGGCTTCTTCCCTGACCCTTGACCCCTGTGTTAAGGAAGTACCTTGTTTTCTGATCATCTTTGCCTAGACCCTGTGACTTTGCATAATAACAAAAGTGGTGTTTGCCTCCTGGTTGTCTAAATATCTTCAGGTCTGCGGGAAATGTATGTCACTTTGATCTTAGCTTTGGGCCCTTAAGTTTTTATTTAAATTACATCTTTAGGTGTGCACTGTGAAAGCCATGACACACATGTGGAGATCAGAGGACAACCTGCAGGAGTCAGATCTCTCCTTACATCTTGTGGGTTCTGGGGATCGAACTTAGGTCCTAGGCTTGGCAGCAAATGCCTTTACCGTTTGCTGTCCCCCTTTTTTTCTCTCTCTTAAAGACTTGCTGTCATCCCTTCCTTATGTCATTTGTGTTTCTGTCTAGGAAGGGTTAGAATTATGTGGTGCTTTCCCAACCCAATCATTGGTGTGCACTATCTTGATCTCACCCCATCTTTTGGAAGTTAGATGCAAACTAGTCTCCTCTTTTGAATGACTGTACTTCCTCTGAGCCTGTAACTATAAACACACAGTGTCAGCATTCCTTTATCAGCCACCTTTACAGAATACTGGACAAGATCTTTTAGTGGATCACTTTTAAACTTAAAAAAGAATATTTTAGCATGAATGAAAGTAAGATTAATCTTGTCCACAGGCTTCCAGGTGTCAAAAGGTGTCAAGGAATGATTTGCCCCCAAGGGGAGGTCTAAAGTGTAGGAGCCCCAGCGCTAACATTTCCCTTCTGGGACTGGAGTCATATTTCTTCAAACCTTTTTAGACTTGTAACCCTCTGAGAAAACCCCTCTCTTTCTCTACTGGATGAATCTTTGACCTCAGTGTTAACTCTTCCTAGGACACAGAACAGCCAGATAGAGGAGATCTAGTGGCTGAAGGGAAAGCAGGATTCCTCTGTGTGGTTGTGCTTACAGAGTGCTAACCTGTGCTCTGGCTTCCATTTCCAGTACTCTATGGAGCTGACAGTAAGTGGAAGCTGCTCTCCCTGGGGCTTCACAAAGACCGATGAGAGTTTGGGACCACATTAAGGCAGGAACTATATTCATCATGGCTCAGAATTTCAGGACTCTACCCCAGCACCAGGAAGCCACAGGTTCACCCACACATGCTCTTCCCATGGTCTTATGTCCACTGAGACAGAAACCTCTGTAAATAAGGACACCAGGCCCTGTTATGTTTGTATTCATCTCTAGTTCTGGTGACTTGTCTGTGCACTGTCCACTTAATGTGTTGTCTGTGTCAGGTAGAATGACACCTTCAGTCATAGAAATTCAGTAGTAGCTCAACAGCTCAAAGCCCTTTGAGAAATGCCTCAAAGTTTGAGACCGCTGTACCTCATCAGCTGTTTTTGTTTGTTTGTTTGTTTTGTTTTACAGAATTACCCAAATTTTGGGCAGTTTACAATCAATTCCCTGAAGCTTGTTTCTAATGAAGGACTGATCACGGTAAACACTCCTGGGGTGGGACCTTCAGGCCTCTTTACTTTCTGAAGTCAGTGATGATGCTTACAAGAACTCAAAGACACCCTTTCTCTTGAATGAGGCTGGGTTTACAATAATATAAAATCATAAATCACACAGGGAGCTAATTTTTTTATAAATAATCTTTATTGTTTTAATGTCCTTGAAGGCCACAGGTGGACATTGGATCCCCTGGGAATGGAGTTAATGATGGCTGTGAGCCACTTTGTCAGTGCTGGGAATTGAACCCAGGTCCTCTGGGAGAGTAACTGGTGCTCTTAGCTGCCAAGCCATCTCTCCAAACCCTACCTCTTTTTCTTGGATCCAAGCCCCGGGAGCAATGGGTAGAATTCGTTCCCTTCTTTTTGTCATGCAGAGCACGAAGCCAAACAGCCAGCCACACTGTGTGCTTTCTCTTTATTGGACACCGGGCCCAAATATCAGGATTGCACAGTAGTAGCTGGGAGAGACACCCCAGCAAGGCATTGTAGACTTTCTCTTTCTACCGGCACCAGAGGCAACGCTGGGCATCTCGACAGTGACAGTGGCTGAGGGCAAGGCCCTTGGCACCTTCCGTGTGGAGGGATATGGCAGGTGGGGAACGAACAAGTCAAAGCCTTGGGCCGGGTCTTGATATAAAATCAGCAAAAGGATCAAGGGAAAGGGATTGTTCGTTCATGTTTTTAATCAGTGCTGAGTCCAACTTCAGGGACACTGTTTAAACAGCACTCCGTTAATTAACTAGCTACTTGAATTACCACAGTTTGTATACGCCTCCATTAACTAGCTATGCCAGGACCTCATGTGCGTCTTTCTGCTCTCCCTATTGTTGCCTAAGTTCAAGGTAGAAGTGTTGGAACTAAAGCAATTATTGACCAAGGAGGAATTCTCCTTTGTAAAAAAATGTTGCAGAGAAGTTCCAAAGCTTTAGCGCTGAAAGCTTCATCAATGGAGTCCTCCAGGGAGCGGGGTAGGGGGTGGGGGGTGGGGTTATACGGGTGATTCGATGCCGCTTGGAGACATGAGCCCTGGTGGAAGTTTATAACCGCCTGTGTGCCCTCATTCTCCATTGCCAACTTAGTCAAGATTACGGATTTAACTTCTAGTCTGTGTGGAGTACATCCTTGATATCCCTGGGGTCTGGTGGCGCAGACCAGTCGTCCCAATAGCTCGGGAGGCTGAAGCAGAAGGATCGAAAGTTCAAGGTCTTTCAGGGCTGTGGAGAAATTTTAAGGCCTATGTCCACCTTTGACCTCACTGGATTAATATTGTGGCTTTGGTGGTGGAGGAAGGGACAGGTAGGAGGGGTGCTGCTTGACTCATAAAGTAATGACATAAAGAAGTCCTTGAAGATGGCGTGCACCTTTAATCCCAGCACTTGGGAGGCAGAGTGCGGTAATATCTCAATATCTCTGTGAGTTTGAGCTCAGCCTGGTGGGAGAGGGGGAGGGGGAGGGGAGAAGGAGGGGAAGGAGGAGGGGGGAGGAGGGGAGGGGGAAGAAGAGGGGGGGAAGAGGGAGGGAGGGAGGGGGAGGGAGGGAAGGGAAAAGAATGGGGAGAGGCCAGTGAGATGGCTTGGTGGATAAAGGAACCTGCCACTAAGCCCAATGAACTGATTGAATGCCTGAGGCCCACATGATGGAAGGAGAGATCAATTCCCATAAGTCACTGTGCACACATCATACAAACACACATACACCTCAGGTTAAGTCCAGCTGGCCTTATAGCCAGACCCTATCGACATTTAATAACCCTAAACATTTAAATGAAATTAAATCAAATGATACACCCTCAGAGGGGCCTGGGCCAATAAAGGGCTACAAAGCCCCACTATCTATACAGTAAACCGAGTTCTATACCAGGCTGTTACTCTGTGTGTTTCTAGCCTGGGTGTATAGCTCAACTGTCAGAGTATTGCTCACTATGCATGGAGCCAGATGTGGACTTGAGCTCCAGAATCCCACTATCCAGGTGTGGTGGGATATGCCTGAAATCTCAGCACTTGGGAAGCAAAGGCAGGAGAAACCCAAGTTCAGTGTGATTCTTGGCTCCATGATGAACTCAAAGTCAGCCTGGGTTCCATAAGAACTCCTAAAGCCAACCAAAACCAACGACGTTTGTGTGTTTCTCCAAGCTTGAATCACATCTACCTGTTCTTAGGCTTTTTCCCTGGAAGGTGTTCTTGGAATTTCTGTTATCACTTCACTTTGCCTCACACCCCAGAGTCCTCCTGACCTGACTTTGAAACCCCAGAACTTTTACCCTTCAGAGCAGAGTTAGAAGCCACAATGACTTTCCTCAAGAATTATTCAGCATTCCTGGTGACTTACAGCCTAAATGGACCCACGAAGCAGAGCTCAACTGTTGACCACAATGCCCTTGCTCCCTTCACACTGGATACAGTCACCTGGTATTCCACAGACAGCTCTCTGGAGGTAAGTTCCCTCCTGCCCTTGCAATCCCAGGGGGTGGGGGGAGCATGCCAGAGAGGAGCCTTCCCTGGAAGAAAGGCTCAAGATTTCTCTTTATAGTTCTCCCTTGGCATGTAACTCCAAAACACTCATTTGATGGCCCCACAGAAGGTTTTCCTTAAAGTCTTCCTGTTTTGTATTAATGGAATGAAAATCCTCACATCTGAATCACTACACACTACTCTTACACTCTTAATAGTGCAAACTATTAATCCCAGCAGAGGCAGATGGATCTCTGAGTTTGAGGCCAGCGGGGGTCTATAGATTAAGTCCCAGGTCAGCTGCGACTACACAGAGAGCTCCTGTTTCAAAGCACACACACAAACAAATAAGTTCATCCTCATTTCTGACTGATGCTGTACATGGAGTCTGAGCAGGGAAGACAGTGGATCTGACTGAAGCTTGACCGAAGCCTTCCTCCCTCCTTTCCCTCTTACTTGTAAAAAATGGCTCTTGTTGGTCACTTTTCCACCGTTCTGACAAAACACCTAAATTAACTGACTTTAAAAGAGGAAATATTTAGTTTGGTTCATGGTTTCATAGTTTTTAGTCTATGGAAATGTGGTCCTACTGCTCTGCATGTGTGGCAGGGCATTCATGATGGCCAGAGATTGTGTGTGTGTGTGTGTGTGTGTGTGTGTGTGTGTGTGTACAGGGTCAATATCCCTTCTCTCATGACCTCACTTCCGGCCATCAGGTTCTATTTCCTAAAGGTTAGTCACCTCCCAGTAGGGCCACAGGCTGGAAACCAAGCCTTGAAGGTATGGCCTTTGGGGGACATTCATGATCCAAGCACTCAGAGGCCTGTGGATTTTACATGATCAGTAAGGAAGGCTGATTATGTCAGTTATTAGCGGGACAGCTGTGGAGTGAAAGCTACAGAGCACTCAGACACTGCTATAGAACAGAAAGCACTCGATGTTTGTCCATCCACAGTGGTCAGCTGGGCAGACGATCTGAGAGGACTTTTGTATATGTTTGTGAGCTGTTGGCTGGTGTTCCACTGTCTCTCATATTCCAGCCTGCTAGCCCACGTGTATGCTTACAGCAGCGATGACGTACAAGAACCACAGCTGACTCACCATGAGTTTCCTGAGTCTCTGGTCAGCATGTGCTAACATTCTGTAGCCATCAGTGAGTTATGTAGCAGGCACATAGTCAGGCAGAGAGGATGCTATCGAATTACCTTGTGAAAAATATTGGGGCAGAAGTGTGATAAAGAAGAGCCACTGTCGGGCAGTGGTGGCACACACCTTTAATCCCAGCACTTGGGAGGCAGAGGCAGGCGGATTTCTGAGTTCGAGGCCAGCCTGGTCTACAGAGTGAGTTCCAGGACAGTCAGGGCTACACAAAGAAACCCTGTCTCGAAAAACCAAAAAAAAAAAAAAAAAAAAAAAAGAAGAGCCACTGAGGCAGTCATTCAGCCATATTATTTAAGCAAGCGCATATAATTTGTCTTGTACCTAATTTAACTAGATCTTTATTCTAGGCTTCAGTCAACCATTGCATTCAGAAATAACTATTTTTTCAACCTCCTCGTACTCTATACTTAGTTTACCTATCCCTAAAATACAGCCTCGGTCATTGCTCATCTACCCAGCAGGCACCAGTCTTACGAAGGTATATCACTCACAACTACCCATTACTTGACAACTATAATTCAGCCTTCCTAGCCCCGGCTTCCATATCACAGAGTTACTACACACATAGTTCATAGATTCTTCACCTGTTCTTGGCTGGGCCTCTAGTGAAAGGCCCAGTTGTCATCTGTCATTCTTGGGAAGAGACAACCGGAGAGAACTGAAGCACTCTGGGATTAAGAGCATACATCTCTCTTTCTCCTCCTCTCTTTTTGCTCTCCTCTGCTCTCTTCCCTCTCCTCCCCTCCCCTCCCTTCCCTTACTCTTCTCTTCTCTTCCTTTCAGGGCAAGTTCCAACGGAAAACTTTGGTATATAATCCAAAGTGTTGGGAGTCAGACCCAGGACAAGCAGCTGAGGTGCCTAGTTTACATACCAAAGTGGACCTGACCTCCAGGTTCTCCCAGCATCCCTCAGTCTCTTCCTGTTACAAGGCATGGCTGGCACACCCCACCTTCTACCCTGAACTCTTCAGCCCAGGGGCTGGGCTCCCCTTCCTCCAGGAGTTCTTCAATATATAATCCAGCCTCTGCCTCTCTCTCTCTCTCTCTCTCTCTCTCTCTCTCTCTCTCTCCCCCCCCCTCCCTCCCTCTGTATTTCCTCTCTCCTCTCTCTGACCCTTCATTGCTACCAAAATGCTCATCTGCATCGACATCCTACAACACCGCCTGAAGCGTCCTGGCCATCCAGTAGCCAAGTGGCCTGGTGAGACGTGGCCAGACCCAGGAGATGCTAGTGGACAATTCCATTGATCTAAAGGATGCAAGCCCTGACCAAGAAATCATCTTCTCCTACTGTGTGAGTTGGAAAATGAGGGCTTGTGACAGGATGTTGAGAGGGAGGCCAGCCAGAGATGAGAGACAGCCTGGATGGAGATGGGGTGCAGGACATGTGCATAAGTGCAGAATTTTACAGACACGACTAAAGAGTTAAGACATTGGAGAGCTGGGTATGGTGGTGTAGACCTAGAATCCCCAGACTCAGGAGGCAAAGGTTGTGATGGTTTGAATAGGTGTGGTCCCCACAGACTCATATGTTTGAACAAGCCCATGGGGGCAAGAGAGTGGAGTGTTGCTGGCCAGGGCTGAAGGGGCGAGGGTGAGGAGGAGGGGAGGGAGGCAGGGAGACTGTGGTACTCAGAAATGCTTTCATTCTGTAGTCCAATGCTCAGCTTTTAATTTGAGCTGATTGTTGCTAGTGCTGAGGATTGAACTTAGCAATCACTCTACCATTGATTGAGCTGTACTCTCAGTCCTTCACTGCCATGTATACACACATTCACACATAAGACAATCTCTCTCTGTCTCTCTCTCTGTCTCTATCTCTCTGTCTCTGTGTCTGTCTCTGCCTGTCTCTGTGTCTGTCTCTCTGTCTCTGTCTGTCTCTGTCTATCTCTGTCTCTCTCTCTCTCTTTCTCTGTGTGTGTGTGTGTGTGTGTGGTGAGCATACAGAGACCAGAGGACAGCCCTGTGAATCAGCTCTCTCCTTCTACCTTTCTGTGAGTCCTGGGGCTTGAATTCAGTCCTCAGGCTTCACAGGTTTCTTTACTCACCGAGCAACTCATCTTCCAGCCCTGGGCTATATTCTGTTTATTTTTTTGTTTGTTTGTTTATTTGTTTGTTTATTTGTTTGAGTCAGGGTTTCTTTGTGTAGCCCTGGCTCTCCTGAAGTTGGCTCTATAGACCAGGCTGGCATTGACATCACAGAGATCCACCTGCCTCTGCCTCCCGCCTGTGGGGGTTAAAGGCACTCACCACTATTGCCTCACTTCTGGACTATATTCTTAAAGCAAACTGAAAACCGACATCCACAGCAGCCTCATTAGGAAAGCACAATCTCAAATTGATAGACAGAAAGCAGTGTGTAAAGACAAGCAAGTTACTGGTGACAGAAGGAACTAGTCTCAAATAAGCCTTCAGAAGGGTGACCCAGAGTCTTTTCTGTTCTCAATTTCTATGACATTTTCTCCTCTGGATCATTCCAGCTGTTCTGTCTTTCCTCTGTCTTCAGCAAGCTAAAAACAAACCTCTAGATCCAGAAAAATGAGGAAAGGTGTGCAGAAAATAACAAGCCACAGTGAGGAGACAGACAGGGTCCTGAGAACAGGGGCAGGAGACCTAGGGGGAATCGAGGGTGGGGGCAGGGCCTGAGGAGCTCTGAGAGTCAGGTGGGCAGCTGAGAACTGGCAGTGGGCGCTGGGTAGGATCAAGACTGCCAGCCTGCTGAGACAGAAGCCACCGGGTTTTAGTTCAGGTGAGAGCACACAGGACATGTGTAGGAAGTAGCATTCTCCTCCTGAGAGCCAGACGCCTGGTCAGCTCTGGACAGCCTAGGATCCATTTCCACCGCATTGAACCACCGCATAAAGAAAGATTGGGAGCATGGATTTTAGCTGACTTTATGCTACAAGGATTGTAAAATAAAACTTGGAAGATCCTAGGGAAGTTCTGGAGAGTGACCTGCCGTGGGGATAGCTTTTATGCTCTCTGTCCTTTGTTTCCGATCAACCTCCATTCTGGTTCCTTGCCAAGCCTCCACTTGGAGAACAGCCATCATCAGGCCCTGTGGGCAGCCCCCTGCCTCTGATCAGCAGATGGCTGCTAGGTGAGGTACCGAACAGGCTCTGGAAGTGTGAAAAGAACTGGTGTTTGTGGAGAGATACAGACATGGCCCCTAGATATGCCTCAGAGGAAAGAAACTGACTTCTGAGTTTAGGGTTTTTTTCTCTCTCTCCATTAGTCATCAGGGAAAGAGAGTTCACAGATGGAGGGGCAGAAACACCTGAGGGTTAAAGGGGAAGGTAAGTGCACATGCTTCTGGGAGAGAGATGCCGTTACAATCCTAGAGAATAGATCTATGCTCACAGTCAACTGGAGGAGAACGAGAGAAGGGAGAGGCAGTGTGGACCCCGAGGCCTCACCAGACACTGGAGCAGAGCAGAGGTGTCTGTAGAATGGCTTGTGTAGGTGAACACGAGGCTTGTGTTTCCTCTGACCCCTTCCATTTCCGGCCTGAAAGGCTCCTGCTCTCTCTCGCTGACCTTCACCTCCAGACGGGCCCCCTTCCCAGTGCACCCACAGCACATTTCCCAGCAGAGCTGTCACAGCTGATGGAATGCAGTTCTTCAGGGAGATGTGTTCTGGCAATCAGGTGAGAGGGGAGCAGAGAAGAGTGAAGAAGTGAGTTGAACTGAGCAGCAGTGGTGGCAAATGCCTTTGGACCCAGCACTTGAGAGGCAGAGGCAAGCGGATCTCTTGAGTTCCATGATACCCTGGTCTACAGAGCAAGAGAACAAGCAAGCTTCGGGACAGCCAGGGTTACAAAGAAAACCCATCAAGAAGGAGGAGGGGGAGAGGGAAGAGGAGGGAAAGGGAGGAGGAAGGAGTTGGGCAAAGAGAAAGATCGTGTGTGTTATGAAGTTGGAGACAAAGCAAGTTCAGAGCAGTGTGAAGAGAACATGGAAGTCGGTTGCCACCCTGTACCTGTCATTTAGAAAATCTTTAGTGTTTAGATCTACACTAAAATCTTTTTCCCATCCTCCTCCTGGTCTCCCCCCTCCTGCTCCTCCTCCTGTTCCCTCTCCTCCTTCTCCTCTTCACCCTCCCCTTGATACCTCCTAAAGTCGTGCCAGAGCTGGAGGTAGGTAAGATGATTTCAGTCCAGGAGCACTTTAAAGAATGGTCTCTGCTCTCAGAAGTCAAATTCTGAGGACACGGTGACTAACGTTCGTAGTAAGTATAATCATCTTTATTTTTATTTATTTTTTGTTTTTTCTTTGTTATTTGTCTTTTTTTTAAAAAAATCATCTTTATTTTTAATGAATTTATGGCTGAGCTAGTTAGACCTCATTATTAGTCACATTGAAGTCTCATGCAATGTCATCTTCCTCTCCTAGTGGTTTGGGGGATGGAACAAATGCCTGCTTTCTTTCACTGAGCTGCTCACCAAACCGCAAGTGACCTAGTAAACGCTCTGCTCTCCAAGGGAATGCTGGGTAATAATTACTAGTTTCACCATCAATAAGAAAAGGATATTTTGGTTCAAATCTTTAAGGATGGAACTCCTTGGCTGTCGGTCTGATAGTAAGATAAAGACAACTTCTCGACTCTTCATTTGTTGGTCTCTTTGCTGATGATCAGGACATGCGCTTGAAAACTTGATTCCGTTCCAGGCAGTGGTGGCGCACACCTTTAATCCCAGCACTTGGGAGGCAGAGGCAGGCAAATTTTTGAGTTCGAGGCCAACCTGGTCTATAGAGTGAGTTCCAGAACAGTTGGGGCTACACAGAGAAACCCTGTCTCGAAAAACAAAAAAAGCAAACAAAACAAACAAAAAAGACACAAAAAACACAACACAACAAAACAAACAAACAAAAAACACCACAACAACAAAACAAAAAACAAAGCAACTTGATTCCAAAGTCAAGAAGCCAGGAGATGGCAGTTGCCACTCTCTACCCTGCAGCACTGCCATTCAGAGAGGTAAGCTGTGGGACCGGGGACCCTTAAAACCTCCTCTGCTCTTAGATGGAGTCTGCAACCTCAGATTGGCTCTGTGTTGTAGATTTGGGACATATCCAGAACGTCTCTCCAGGAAGAGAGCCTTTGAAGCCTGGATCTCTTATCTGTTCAGTTTCTAGCCACAGCTCATTGTCCCTACTTCCCCAGTGGCCTTTCTGATCTCTCCTCTCCGTAGCGGTCCTTTTCTTTGTATGAGTTCTCTCTGGTTGTCTCTGAATTTCGTACTAGCCTCTTCGATCATAATGGGAGTCTTCTGTTTTCCAGTATTTTCTTCTTAGCCTCGTCAGCAGATGGCGGTATTGCCCCGAAGGCTGCGTTGGCATCGCCATCGCCTGCAGACTGAGGGCTCTCAGAGGACTTTCCAATCCTTCCCAGAGACCTAGCTGTGGGAACTGTTTCCAGTAAGTGTGAGTGATTGGCGATGGGGGAGAGTCTGCAGAAAACTCTGAATCGTCATTTCGAAAATCTCAGTGTCAGGAACTCCTCCCGCCCCACCCTCCCCCGAGAGAACAGACTTATACTCCACACTCACGAAGCGCAGACTGCATGCTCACCCTAAATCCACACCGATGCTTAAAACCACTGACCACGTTCCCGTTTTGACAAGCCACAAGCCACATAATCCTGTCGCCCCTTCTCTCGTGCTGAACATCTCGCTTACCCAAGGACTCACGTGGGGTGCAGACGCCTTTACTTTTCCTTTCGTAGACCAGTTCTCTCGAAGGCACTCCTGCTTCCCCTCTCCCCCAACCAAACCTCACTTAAGTTCTTGTGTGTTCCTGGGGATCAAGGCCACAGTTCCTGCTGCCACCACTGAGCAGAAGGCTGTGACAGTCTACACCTTCCATTCCAGAGGCTTCAGCTCGGCTGACTGCTTTGCGGCCCTTCTCAGTTGCCCTGATGCTGTCTTAGTCAATCGTGCGAACTCCTTCTGCCTTACTATCAATTATCTGCATCCAGGTGAGAGTGAGAATACCGGAAGCAGTGCAGCCCTAGAGTCTTGGGCCCACACCACAGGTCTGTCCCTATATTGGAAACATACCAGATTTCCCTGGGAGAGGCCATGTTGGAGTCTCAGGCACTATCTTCTCTGCTTACAGCCACCCTTCCCTCCCCACTCCTGCCCCTCCCACCTCCCTTTTCTCCTTCCTTCCTATGTAAGCTGAGTATGTAAGTTGAGCACATGGCTTCAAGCCCCCTAACCAAATGCTCTACCATTGAACACTTTTTAAATTTATGTTTATTCTTTACAGGTCCATACATGAATACATTTTTATCCTTCCCAGCTCCCGTTTTCCTCTCTCATCCCATTCCCACCTCCCAGCCTGCTTTTTATTTTGAGATAGAGTCTCCACAAAGTTGCTTCCACTGGCCTTGAACTCACTCTGTAGCCCAGACTTGAGCTCCCAACCCAGCCTTCCACGGAGTGTTTACAGGCCCCGGCTGTCATGTTCCACTTTCCTATCCTTTGTCTCATCATCATTCAGGCTCAGACTCATGTGACCCCATCACATGAGTACCATGTAGAATCATGGGCAGATTATCTGGCCTCCAGCTGCCTGTGAGCTGATGAAGCAAAGACCTGTCAAACTGGATAAGTGAGGGCTGGGTGGGCGGGGAAGCAGGCAGGGTTTGGAGACCTCTGTGTTTCCTGCTGCATTTGCTTGTTCTGCTCTCTGACCTTTAGTTTGCCTCTATCCTTTCTTTCTGAGGCTATGTGGTAAGTAAATGAGCAAAGACTCAAAAAGACATCCAAACAAATCCATCCAATCTGGAATATCCTGATTGTAAGGGAGAGCTTTTGGGTACTTACACCAGGAAAGGACCCATCAGAGGACAGGTTCTATTCTGTTTTAATGTGTTTACCCATTTCTTAAAAATAGTTTGTAAGGCTAGAGAGATGGCTCACTGGTTAAGAGCACTGACTGCTCTTCCAAAGGTTCTGAGTTCAATTCCCAGCAATCACATGGTGGCTCACAACCATCTGTAATGGGATCCGACACCCTCTTCTGGTGTGTCTGAAGACAGCTACAGTGTACACACATATATAAAAATAAATAATTAAAAATATTTTGTGAAAGTATCTTTTATTCTCCTGCTAGAATTGTTGCCTGGAGGACTCACTGCCTCTGTCTGCTAACCTAGGCCCAGTCCTAGAAACTTGTAGCCTCTGTGCAATCTTACCTAAGCTTAGAATGTTTTCAACCTCTGAGACTTACTGCTGAATAAGCTCACCCTTTCTTTTTTCTTTCTGAACTCCATTGAACCAGCTCTGCTTAACCTCTAACTCTGGCAAGGTTCTAATCTTCTGGCTCCTTCTCATTCTCTGGCTCACTCTGTCTTCGCCTATATCTAGCTTGTTCTTTCTTTAACCTGTTTCAGGAAAACTCTTCTGATAAAACTGCTTGCTCTCTCTCTCTCTCTCTCTCTCTCTCTCTCTCTCTCCTTTTTCTGCACTGTGCTCTTAAGTATCTGAAGTAGCTTCTTTTTCCTGTCTGTACTCGTGAGAGTTGGGCATATCCTATTCTATCAAATCTTTCTCTGATTTGTCACTTGGTCTGCCATTCAATTAGACATCACTTTCAAACACGGGCATGCCCTTCTACAGACTAACTTTACCTTCATTGTTTAGGTTTAAAGGCGTGTACTAAGGGCGTGTCTGAATTCCAGCCAGAAGGATGAAATGTGTGCCAAGACTGAGCCACACCACAACTAGAAACAGCTTTTTCAGCAAATAACCCAATCTCAGGGTTCACAGTGTGATCAAATATCCCGTAACAATATTCATTTTTTATGTGTAATGTGTACATGCCTGAGTGTGTGTCCATGTGCCACATGCGTGCAGGACCCTGTGGAAGTCAGAAGAGGGCATCAGATCCCTGGAACTGGAGCTACAGGTGGTTGTGAGCCACCACGCCCATATTGGGCATTGAACCAGAGCAGCCAGTGATCTTAACCTCTGAGCCATCCTTCCAGCCCCTATATTGACTCATTTAATCTTTATACCAACCAACAACTGTTCTCCTGGAGTAAATACCTGCAGTCAAAATATGGCCTTGAATGTATTACTTATAAACCATTGTAAAACTTAGTGGGTGGGAAGAACAAACATGTATTTATTTATATGCAGTCACATATATTCCGGGTTGGCCTCAAATTGGTTTTGTAGCTGAGGATGGTCTTGAACTTCTGATCCAAGCCTCCAGCTCCCAAATGCTGGGATTATGGGCATATGCTACCACACCCAGTCTGTATGGCATCCAGGTCTCTCATGAAGAGGTCTAGCTGTGGTCTCACCTGAAGACTTGAGAGGAGAAGATTTGCTTTCAAGCTCACTTCAAAGCCTCTGTTTCTGACAGGCACATGGTCTGAACGCCACAGTTTTTGGCTTCAGCTGTCAGCTGGAGTTCTCACTCCACAGCTCACCACATGAGTCTTCTCTGGGCTGCTTCATCACAAAGCAGTTGTCTTTCTACAGAGCTGGCAAGCCTGCATCCTAGAGAGAGCCTCCAGTCTTTGTATAATAGTAAGAAGAGATAACCCATTACTTCTGCTCTGTCTCTTCACTAAAAATGAGTCACTTGGACTGGGAACTTGCTTCAGTGGTAGAGTGATGGCCTAGGAAGTGTTACAAGGCCCCTAGTTCCATCCTGGGCACCAAGACAACAGCATAAAACCAAACACCCTACCTACTCAATGATGTCACCAGTCCATCCCTTACCTCAAAGCAGCTAGCCATCAAAATGCAGGGCTCCTGCACTCTTAGCAGTCACCTTTCCCACCGCGCCCTCCTCACTGTCATCACAAAGGACTATCTGAGAAATGCAGGATCCAGGCCTCTGAGTTTGCACTGTGACAAGATCCCAGGCCATGTCAGTCTGAGGTTCTAAAGGGGAAGAGACCTCACTGGTCCCTCTGATTGTTGTGGCTGATGTCTTCCCTTCCTCTACCTCCCCTCAGGGCATGTTAACTTCACCAATATTACAAAGACTATAGAAAACAATGAACTCCGTGGCCAGAAGGGAATTGTCCCTAACAGAGGCTTGAATGACACTCTCATTAAGTCAGTCCTCGTCAAGGTGAGTGTCTTTCGGGCATGGTATCAGAGGTGGAGAAGACAACCCCACAGGATGCTCAGTGCCCTATCCTGCCAGTCAGTCTCACAGCCCACATACTCCACCCCCAGTCTGGAAATTTCTGTGTTGTCCTCCATTGGCCCCCTGTTTTAGCCATTTGCCTAATCTATACCCATAGCTTGTGAAAGTATTCAGTGTGGAGACTGGCTCACTGCAAATACCCAAATGAGTGTCTGCTTCCCTTATTAAAATGCGTGACCTTATCAGCAGCTGCTTTAATCCACTATAAGCCCCATTGTTAAGCCTCTGAATTTTTTTCTAAAGTTGCCCCTGGATGTAGGCTGTGTCTAGAAGGAAATTTATAGAAAGAGCCCATCCCTGGATTGAAACAAAGTTCTTCTATGCTTTGAAGAAAATCTCCCCTCTCTTAAATTCTAAGGGAAGCCATGGGAACACAGGAAAGGGCTTCCTCCCTGTCCTCCCTGCTTCTGTTCCCATCAGGCTGTTCATCTGATGCTCACCCCATTGTATCATGCAGCCCAAAGAAGTCTTACGGAGGAGACTCGCAACCCAAAAGGTGGATGGACCCGAGAGCATGCCTAGGAAGATATCCCGTTGGCAATGGGATTTTCATCAGCCAAAGGACAATTATGCTGGATGTGATGGTGCAACCCTCAATCCTGCTGAATGCAGAAGCAGGAGGATCACAAGTTTGAGGTCAACTTGGTCTAAACTGAGACTTCTAGGTTAGTCAGGGAGAGATCTTGTCACTAAACCAAACCAACTGATCAACCAACCAACAAACCAAGCAGAGGAATGTGCAGGACTAGAAGGGAAGGTGAATCTGCATTATAACCCGTAATGGGATCAAGGAACTGAAAGACAGGATTAAAAGAAGAGGAGGAGGAGGAGGAGGAGGAGAAGAGGTAGAGGAGGAGGTAGAAGAGGAAGAAGAGGAGGAGGGGGAGGGGGAGGAAGAGAAGGGGGAGAGGGAGAGGGGGAGAAAGAAGCAGAAGAGAAAGAGAAAAAAGAAAATTCTAAGGAGCACATTTATGATTCTTTGAAATCTATTTGCAGCAAAAATCACTATGATTTGACTTAAGCACCTCTGCATGCCACACAGTTGAAAGGACTGGAAAGCCCTGGGCTTAGTAAAACCTAGATTCTAGAGCCCGGTTCAGAATCCCATGATTTTCACCACCCATTTCATGGTTTCTCTATGGTCACAGGAGAGATGTCACCCTGGAGCTCCTGGTGGTGTTGTTCCTGACTCCTCTGAGGCTTACTGCTCTGCATAAGCAGTGACAGTCTTGTTCAGAAAGGAAGAGGTGACTAGAGGCTGCAGGGGTACAGTGGGACAGCACACGGACACAAAGTATCCCTAGTCCCATAGAATGAAAGAAGAAAGCCAAATCCTGTGCAACAGCAATGCCATAGAAGGGACTGCAAACCAGCTTGAAATGAAGCATGGGTTGGGGCTGCAGGTTGAGAACACATTCTGCTCTTCCAGAGGATCAGAGTTTAGTTCCAAGCAACCATGTCAGCTGGCTCAAAATTGCTTGTAAGTGTAGCTCTAGGGGATCTAGCATACTACTCTGGCCTATGCTGGCCTTTGAGGATCCTTGTGTGTGTGTGCGCGCGCGCGCGCGCACACACACACACTAATAAAATATATCTCTTTTTAAAGGAAGGAGATGGGATAGGAGGAGGCCCAATGTTACAGATATTTGATATGTATCTGGGTTTGAGTTTTCTATAAACTGGGTAGAAAAAAGATAAAATGTTTGCTGCAGCCTTTCAATTATGAGGTATATGTTGTTCAGTTAGGGAAGGTAATGACCATGGTCACATAAACAATGTACTTCACTCTTTGGGAGAACAGTGGGAGTAGACATGGAGTTTGATGCGTCCATCCTGCCACTGAACCCCTACATGACCTGAACAAGTTCACAGCTAACCCCAGCCTTCTGCTCCTTCTGTGAAACCATGTCTCAGGACTGACATGCAGACTACGTGATATAGAGTTGTCACCACAACATCTCACACCCAGCAGGTCCAGGCGACCGTTCAGTACGTTCTTTATTCTCTTGTTTCTCCCAGTCACTTTCTCTGCTGTGACTGTGACGTATGAGAAACTCCAAGACTGCAGTCATTTCCCTCCTGTGCACAAGCTCACGAGATTGGTCTTCACTCTGAAAACACGGGTCATGTCTTTTTGCTTCCTGTATCTGCCAAATTCCTTTAATACAGTTGATACCAAGTACAAGTTGGTAGATCTAAAGTGAACCTAAAGTCCAGAACACAGATGACTCGCAGTTTCCGGCTAGCTGGCTTATGGGCTGTGTGGTACGTCACTAGGTATAACCTGGAGAAAGTATCAGCAGGCTGGGTGTCTGCGCAAATGTGCTTATTTGGAGGTAAATTTATGTGCAGCTGAGGAACTTAAATATTAAGTATGGCAGTTTTGCTACATCACTTCTCATCTCTGGCAACATGTGCGCTTAAAAATCTCGGTAATCCCTTAGATGGCCTGTGTGCTTTCTCAAGCTCCTGCTCCATCTTGTGCAGGCCCAGTGTTGGAGAACTATGTTAGACTTGCTTGTAAGAAATGTAAGTCTTTCCTAATGGCTGTCCTTTTGACTGGGAACCCCTTTTTGTTTGTTTGTTTAGTTGGTTTGGTTTGGTGTATGTGTGTCGATGTTTTGTCTGCATGTCTGTATGTATGCATATTGTCTGGTACCCAGAAGTTAGAAAGAGGGCATCAGATCTCCTGGAACTGAAGTTACAGATGGTTGTGAGCCATCATAGAGGTGCTGGGAACTGAACTCAGGTCCTCTGCAGTCAGAGCTCTGAACCACTGAGACATCTTTTTAGCTCCTGGCTTTTTAAAAGTACTTAATATGTCAAACTTATTGTTTCTCCCCAGGACACAAATCAATCACTCACTAAATCATTGGTAATACGTATTAATTCCTTCTTCTCTTTTTTATGACATCCTTTTCCCCTCTATCTGAATCTCAGGAGACCTCATGGGCACAGCTCAGCAGCACCTAGGTGGTCTGGTGGAGATGCCCAGTGGCTGTGGGGAGCAGAACATGGTCATTTCTTTTGCTCCCATCATCTATGTCTTGCAGTACCTGGAGAAGACAGGGCTGCTGATGGAGGAGATCCAGTCTCAGGCAGTGGGTTTCCTGGAGACAGGTAAGTTAGGCCTTTCTACATTGAACCAACTTCTCTGAGGTTTACAATAGGTTCAGAAGCTGTAGAGAAGGTTAGTCTCTGAAGTATCCCACATCCTCGAACATCTTTGGTTTTTTTGTTTGTTTGTTTGTTTTTCAAGACAGGGTTTCTCTGTGTAGTCCTGGCTGTCCTGGAACTCACTCTGTAGGCCAGGCTGGCCTCGAACTCAGAAATCCACCTGCCTCTGCCTCCGAGTGCTGGGATTAAAGGTGTGCACCACCACTGCCTGGCTCCTTGAACATCTTGAAGATGTTGTCATGAGCTCTAAAACTACGTCTTGGTCCCTCTGGGTCCCAGAAGGAGCTGATGTACACACAGCAATGGCTCACGTAGTGCCTTTGGGGAACAGGATGGAAAGTGTAATACATGCTGACACAGCCTGCTTTCTGACAGGTCGTGTACTCCAGAAACTGTTACTGGCTACTTGAACCGCCCACACTCTCTCTCTTCTCTTCCTGCAATCTCTGTTCCTCTTGCTCTCTGCCTCTGCCCTTTAATGAGGCTTAGTTTTGCTCACACTTGGTCAAGTCTCTCAAGGTCCTTCTGGACCTCGTACCTGCCTACTCCACCGTTTCTAGGACTCCAATGTCTTGGCCCCCTTCTACAACCAGAACAAACTGGAATTGTGTGCTGTCGTCTGGAGACTCCTCCTTCCTGCTGTGCATTCTTCTTCAGCCATGTAGGTTGACAGCCTTTGTCACAAATGTTTTGGCAATCCTCAGAAACTCCTCTTCATTGACAACAAAAATTATCAAGGATGCTTTCAAGTGAATGGCAGGAAACCAGCTCCCCAGTGGCTGCTACACCAATGTGAGAAAGTTCTTATACACAGCTATGAATAAGGAGATCCACCAGAAGGCCTGCAACCCCCACTGTGTCGGTGTTTATCTCTGCCATGGATGATCTTGGTCAAGTGCTTACCAGTCTGGTCCTCAGACTTCATGTCTATAAAATAAAAAGAGTCTATGGAGTTTCCTGTTCAGATCAAGGGCATTCAGCTGGGGATTTGCCTTAGATGCAAATCCAGGCTCCTACCCCAGACCTAGTGAGTGGAAACTGGGAGTGGGAGTCAGGAGCCTGTGGTGATTCTGTTAGATGCTGACATTTCAGACCACTGGACAGCCACTGGGTCTCTTGCTATTGCCTCAAAGCCATTTCCCAGTGTCCTTTGTAAGGGGGTTGTTTACTCTGTACCAGGTCGTGATCTCAAGACTTGTTTAATACTTACTGTTTAGAACAAATCAATGAGCTAAGAACCTGTATGCTGCTATCAATGTCATTTACAGATGAAGGTTCAAAGATGCAGCAAGTAACCTAACTTCCTCCCGCAAAACCAACCCTCTAAAAATCTGACCACCTCCCAATAGCACCACAGGCAGCAACCAAGCCTTCAACACCCGTGCCTGGGCTCTGGCATGTCATTGGCAGGTACCTTAAGGAGGTACACAATGGGAGTTGACTAGAGCAACATTCCAGGGTTCTAGGGGTTTTTGTTTTTTGCTTTTTTTCCCCCTCCTTCCTTCTTACCAGAGTCAAACAACCCGTTGTCATCACAGTGTCAATAGGTTCAGTGGATTGGCATGAAAACACCAGTTAAACTCTGTGTCTTCAAATCCTGGACTTACAATATTTTAGCTATGCAACCGTAGGCAAGCAGTTTCATCTTTTTAAGTACGTGTTTTCTTATCTAGAGAACAAGGGTAATTTAGATTCAGTGCTTTTTTTTTTTTCTTTCAAAATTTCTAAGCTCTTTCTAGGAAGGTGGTGTCTTAGTTAGGGTTTCCATTGCTGTGAAGAGGAACCATGACCAAGGCAACTGTTATAAAGGAAAACATTTAATTGGGGCTGGATTACAGGTTCAGAGGTTCAATCCATTATCATCATAGTGGGAAGCAAGGTGGCATCCAGGCAGGCATAGCACTGGCGGAGCTGAGAGTTCTACATTTTCATCTGAAGGCAGCTAGAAGACTAACTCTTCAGGCAGCTAGGAGAAGGGTCTCAAAGCCCACCCCCACAGTGACACACCTCCTCCAACAAGGCCACACCTCCTCTAACAAGGCCACACCCACTACAATAAGGCC
>JADRCH010000155.1:5099549-5190372 GCA_019843965.1 Rhynchomys soricoides | reverse complement strand
CCTGTTCTTCCTGATTGTGCTCCATGTTCTACCTGACTGTGCTCTACGTTCTACCTGACTGTGCTCCATGTTCTACCTCACTGCCCTATTGGTATATTTTATTCAATTGTCCTCATTAGCTTATTTTCTTCTATGGTTTCTTAGCATTTATATGAAACTCTTACCATTTTTGTCAAGATGCACAGCCTTTGTCTAAATAAAGTAGATGGTGAAAAGTTATTGAAATCTTGTTCATCAACAACTATGAATGCCCCAAGCACATACAACTCTTTTTTTTTTTTTTTTGGTTTTTCAAGACAGGGTTTCTCTGTATAGCCCTGGCTGTCCTGGAACTCACTCTGTAGACCAGGCTGGCCTCGAACTCAGAAATCCTCCTGCCTCTGCCTCCCACGTGCTGAGAACATAAAACTCTTATGAGAAGTTTTTACCTACTTGTTTGCATTAGCTTCAGAACCTATAAACTAAGAAGAATAATTCTCACAAATTTCTGCATCAGGAACATTTATTGACCCTCTAGCTTCACCTTAGGGAGTTATATGTGGTTGTATGCATGTGTGCAGGCATATACATATAACATACACACTCAGGGCTAATGGAATCAGCTGTTTCTGAGAACTATTTTCTAACCCACCACAGTTGATTCTTGGCTGACACTTCTCTACTCTATGATGTGATGCTTACTAAGTGAAAATGAGAGAGGCTGTCAATTCTTTGCAAACCTTTGCAGTGGTGCTTTCTGCTTTCTACGAGCATTTGTTCCCTGGAGCCAGAAACCTGCTGGTTCAGATGCCAGTCCTTGATCTGAGCCTAAGGCTTTGGATGTGGAACTTACAGCCTATGTATTGTTGGCCCAAGTCACCAAGGACAGCCTGACTCAGGAGGACGTAGCCGAGGCCACTAGCAGAGTGGCTTAGTTGGCCAAGCAATACAATACATATGGGGGCGTCTCCTCCACTCAGGGGAGCAGCCAGCTTTCCTGCCACAGTCAGGCGGGCTCACGTCTGTGGAGATAGGGAAACATCTCCCTTGCCCTCTGGGCTCTTATAATCTTATAGAAAGGTAGAAAAGGCATATGAAAAATGAAAATATGAAAAATATATGGAAGGGTTAATAAAATCAGGTCATGTGAACATGTTTTAAGGTAAGCCCACCAGACACTACCACATAGGGACTCTTCAAGCAGAAAAGAGTATTGCTGGTTGGCAGCTGTGGGGACCTTGCCCAAATCCTGTATCTCTGAGCCTTACAGACCTTTGTCCTTTATGCACAAAAGCCACATAATGGTTGTCACATTTCAGCCAGCAAGAAGAACTACAGAAGCCAAAAGGCAAAGCATTTAGGGGTTTTCCTGGAACTATGGACTAAGTCTTTGATCGATTGAGTCTTTGTTTTTTATTTTGGCAGGTATTGGGAGCCTACATGCTGGATTTTAGGGTCAGAATGGTTTCCCTAACATGATGTCAGTTATGCTAAGGTCTAGTGACCTGTTACAATGTGAGTGGTACCAGATGAATTTGGTTTTCACTTTAGAGCAGTGGTTCTCAAGCTTTCTAATGCTTCAACCCTTTAATACAGTTCCTCAAGTTATAGTGACCCCCAACCATAAAATTATTTCATTGCAACTTCATAATAGTAATCTTGCTACTGTCGTGAGTTGTAATGTAAGTATCTGATATGCAAGACATCTGATACGCCACCCTTGAGAAGAGTCATTTGACGCTCTCCCCCAACCCCCAAGGAGTTACGACTCACAGGTGAGAACCACTGTTGTAGAGTGTTTTTATATGTGTGCTTGTAAGTAACTGTCAATTTGATACAAGCTAGAGTCATCTAGGAAGAGGGATCCTCAACTGAGAGAATGCCTCCATCAGATTGGCCTGTAGACAAATCTGTACTACATTTACTTTTTTAAAGATTGATGTGGGAGGGCCCAGTCCACTGTGCGCAGGGCCATCCCAGAGCAGGTGGTCTGATGTGGTATAAGAAAGCAGGCTGAGCAAGCCAATAAGCAGCATTCCTCCTTGGACTCTGCTTCAGTGCCTGCCTCCGGGTTCCTGTCCTGTTTGAGTTATTGCCTTAATTGCCCTCAGTGATATACTGCAATTGTGTCATGTAGACCAAATAAACTCCTCCTCAAATTATTTATGATTATGGTGTTTATCATATCAATAGGAACCAAACCAGGACAGTATGTAAATAGGATGTCCATAATTATGGCAAAAATTATCTATTAACAAATTATAAAGCCTAGTAAGGGATCTATAAACATGAAACTTGAGGATTCAGAAGCATATCCCCTTCTACTATTGCAGGTACTGGAAAGTTAATAAGATCTCTACTCCAAATGTTCACAGAAAGAAAGCTAGGTCATATTTCATATAAAGGAAGGAGCCAGGTATCATGGTGCACACCTTTAATCCTAGCAGTGGGGAAGCAGAGGCAGGCAGACCCTGCCTCAAAATATCATATAAATGAAAGAGGATCTTGAATCTAACATCATAAAGGTGCAAAGTATATCAAATTGAATTGACAGAGAGTATGGGTGTGTGTTCACATCATCAGCTTGAAGGATAAGAGTGGTCTGTCTATGTGTGGCAGGGGTAGAGGTGTGGGGTTGGATCAAACACACTACCATTGAGCTACATGCCCAGTCTGGATTCAAACCAACAAAAACAAACAAACAAACAAACCAAAAACATTTCACAGGTGGTTAGAGGAGGGAGATCTAAATGGGTATATATATGATAAGTTGGTAGGCAACTGTGAAAGGAAAGGGAAATGGTGTGAACAGAGACACCAATCTGTAAAAATATAGACTGGATACGGCGGAAACTGGGTTTAGTTGGAGCCAATGGAACATAAGTCAGCTGGAGACCAATGAAGCTCATATTATGAAGGGCTTTAGATGGCAGGCTGGTAGTGCTGTGCGTTTCGAGAGCCCTGATAGACCACCCAGGAGCCAACTCTGATGCAACATACACAAGGGTCTTTATTCAAGCTCAAGCTCGGGCCACAGCATCATCATTGACACAGCAGGACGGAAGGGTGAAGCCCTGAGTCCCGTTTCAAGCAAATATTTATAGAGGCAAGCAAACAAACAAGGGGTTTCCGGCTTGGCACACATCCAATTGGTGGGCTGTTATGAAATTTGTTGCCTTTTAAAATGATTGTCTGGTGCTGGAAGCTAAACCATGAACTCTCATAAGTAACTATCTCTAGGTACAACTGTAACTTCTGCTTTCTCCTGATTGGTGGTTGTTAGGGGGTGACCTGGAAACCAGTGCTAGGGGTAGGCTTGTTGGTTAACTCCAGTTCAACATTAGGTCAGATTCTCTAAGATGGAGCCTGAACCAAGATGGAGATGGTCTGGTCTCTTATTACATAATTCCAAGAGGCTAGTGGTAACTAGTTTTGGTTTCCAACTTGTTGCTTGGCATGTGGGGTAATTTAGAGGAGGGAGACCAAAGACTTGAGAGATACCAGGAGACTGTTTCATAGAACTAGGAGAGTAGCGGGAGGAGATAAAGAAGAAAGGTAGAATTTATGATAAATTCAAGTGAATCAAAAATTCTATTAGAAGCCTGGCAGTGATGCTATATGCCTTTAATCCCAGCACTTGAGAGTCAGAGGCAAGCAGATTTCTGAGTTTGAGAACTTGTCTACAGAAAAAGCTCTAGGACAGCCCAGGCTACACAGAGAAACCCTAGGCTCAAACAACAAACAATCTTGGTGCTTAAAGTAGTTCAGTGGTAAAGCTCTTGCCTAGCTTGGGCAAGGCCTTGGGTTCATATAAATGTAACTTTTATTCTCCAGATGTAATTGTTGTCTTGGAGGCTCACTGCTGAATAAACTTACCCTTTCTATCTCTTTCTCTTTCTGAACTCTGGCTGGCTGGTTCAACTCAGCTGTTCTGGCATAGATTCCTTTCTAAGCTGACTGATCCAATCTGGCTTCTCTCGGCTTCTGACTGAATTGTTCTGCCTGGCCTCATATTACACCTGTTTCTCTGTCTCTCTGTTTCTCTCTTTCTCTCTCTCTCCTCTTAAGTAGCCTTTCTTTCTGTGCTGTTCTCATGTGAGTTGGACATATCCTATTATCTCTGACTCATTCTGTCAAATCTTTCTCTGATTCGTCACTTTGTCTGCCCCTCAATTAGAAGTCATTTTCAACCAAGGCTGCTTCCTTCTACAAACTACCATTACCTTCATTGTTAGGGATTAAAGGTGTGTTCTAAGGGCATGTCTATATTCCAGCCGGATCATACAGTCATTCAGGGTATGTATGCATTCTGGCTAGATCATATAGACCTAGAAAGTCTTTGGATGTGGTCCCTTGTCAAAGCAGCCTTGTTGCTGGATTAAAATTCCTCTACAGGTCTGATCCACAGAGCTTATACACACAAGTACACATACATACATGTGCAGCTTATCATAACAGAGTAGTACACACATACACACACACACATGTGCAGCTTATCATAACAGAATAGACATTAATTAGTACATTATCCTGAAAATTAATTAAATATCTAACATGTAAAAATTACTTACATGAAGAAGAAAATGTATTCCTTGACTTCATTGAAATTATGAATTGATTGATATTAGTCTCAGTAGTATTAATGTAATACTAACATGTAACATGTAACAGTAACATGTAAAAGATACCGAAGAGAAAGAGTGAGTTAAAGTTTTTATAAGGATGTAAAAAAAAAATGAGTTTAAATATGATAACAACAGCCTTTTGTTTGTTTGGTTTGGTTTGGGTTTGTTTTTTTTGTTTTGTTTTGTTTTGGTTTTTTTGTTTTGTTTTGTATTTTTGGGTTGGTTTGTTTTGAGACATAGTGTCTCTGTGTAGCTTTGGGTGTCCTGAAACTTGCTATGTAGACCAAGCCGGCCTTGAACGTCTGCCTCTGCCTCCTAGTGCTGGCATTATAGGTATGCACCACCATACCCAGCCAATTTAACTGACTTTTTTTTTAAAAAAGAAGAAAACATATGCTACAGTGCCTTTTTATTTCAGGGACTTCTTTTGTTGTTCTTCTTTAAGGAATTTAAAATGATTTTTATTTATTTTCAATTTTTGCTTCTGGGGATTGAAACCTGGGCCTTCTACTTGATAAGCACACAGTCTTCCCGCTGGCTACACCCAAAGCTCTCAGGGACAATTTAGATCAGGAAAGATGCCTGTTGCCTAGCCTTGTGTGTGTGTATGTGTGTGTGTGTGTGTGTGTGTGTGTGTGTATCAATATTTTGCCAATCATTGGAAGAAATCTTTAGAACTCTTGGTGACACGTGCCTGTCAGAATTCTTTTTCACTAAAATCCTTAGCAATTACAAGAAATCTCTGTGTATCTGTGTGTCTGTCTGTCTGTCTGTCTGTCTGTCTCTCCCTGTGTGTGTGTGTGTCTGTCTCTAGTTCGGTCTATGTATGTGTCTGTTTGTCTCTCTGTATGTTTCTGTCTGTGTGTGTCTCTCCATCTCTCTCTCTCTCTCTCTCTCTCTCTCTGTCTGTCTCTGTTTTTCTCTGTGTGTGCCTCTCTCTCTCTCTCTCTCTCTCTCTCTCTCTGTGTGTCTGTCTGTCTCTGTTTTTCTCTGTGTGTGCCTCTCTCTCTCTCTCTCTCTCTCTCTCTCACACACACACACACACACACACACACTCACACACACTAACGCACAGACCTCGGATCTTCAGCCAATGTGAAGGCCCTTCTGTTGACTTGCTTTGGGAAGTTGAAACAATAATGATCCCCTGGCTTCTGCTCACACAAGAGACACAGCTTTACAGGCAAAGCTTGTTTGCAGCCTCCACAGGGCAGCCCTGCTGACCTACTTCACTGGGTAGTAATGCTGTCAAAATATGTTTGGTCTTTCGGGGATGTGAAAAAGTGAGGTTTTTTAGTCTGTAATATATATTTTACCGTGTCAAGCACATAGAAATTCTTAGAGAGTAGACTATTACAAGTTTTACTGAGCACCTCATTCTCTTCCTCTTTATAGTAATTTATATAAATAGTTTTTTTGAATGGAAAGCTTCAAGCTATACAATAGGATACATTTTTAGTGATGGTCTGTCTCCTTCAGAGCTAAAGAAAAGATTATTGGAGCTAGAGAGATGGCTCAGCGGTTAAGAGCACTGACTGCTCTTCCAGAGGTCCTGAGTTCAATTCCCAGCAACCACATGGTGGCTCACAACCATCTGTAATGGGATCTGAAGACAGCTACAGTGTACTCATATAAATAAAATAAACTTTTTTTAAAAAAAGGATCGTTATGTATCCCAATAGCTAAGAAGCCTGGGACCGAAAGGAAGGATTGTCCAAGGGTTCTGGTACTCTCCCTAGCCAGCCAAATGTCATCACACAGGTGACTACAGAAGAAATAACTGCAGAAGTATGAATTTTCTAGGACTCTCAAGTCATTTCTGGCTTCCGCTCCAACAAGAGGGCTATAAGATGTACAGTGGGCCATTATCCATTTGGGAGGCAGTGACAGGTGGATCTCCATGAGTTGGAGGCTAGCCTGGTAAGAGCTTGTCTCAAGAAAATGTGTTTTTTTTATTTATTTTATGTATTGTACACTGTAGCTGTCTTCAGAAACACCAGAAGAGGACATCGGATCCCATTACAGATGGCTGTGAGCTACCATGTGGTTGCTGGGAATTGAACTCAGGACCTCTGGAAGAGCAGTCAGTGCTCTTAACCACTGAGCCATCTCGTCAGCCCAAGAAAATGTTTTTTTAATTTAACTTTGTACTCTGAACTCATTCAATTTTATCATATATGGAAACATAAACTGAGATATGTATTAATGAGTGCCTCTGTGTGTGCATTCCGTTTTTGCACCTTCGGTTTCTAGCATGGGTCTTACACTGCCAGCCGGTCTCCATTCTTTCTGAAGTCTCAGAAGCCACAAGCATCATTGCAACTCTAGATCACAATAACACAATTACACAATTAACAGCAAAACCTTCAGCCAAAGTGATACTCCAGACTCTCCATTTTAGCTACTGGTTGGAACTTTGAGCAAACATTGAAAGTCTCTTTTTCCTTAACTGTGAAAAGAGTTATTGGTAAAAATAGTTATCTGGCCTAGGACTATTCAATATTTTATTTATTTGTTTGTTTGTTTGTTTGCAGTGCTGAGGTTTGAAACCAGGGTTCTACCCCGTATTACATGCTAAGCCTGTAGCGCTAGCTAGAGGATCAAGTGACTTAAGACTATAAAAATATTTAGAAGTACTCCTCATCCAAAATAAGCCCCCAATGTATGTGCTATGTCCAGATTCTTTTATTGTAATGCTAAGATTAATTTTAATTCAACTCGTTTTCATTTCAATAAAATTAGACGTTCTCAAGGACCTAGTAAAAGTCTAAAATTTGATACAATTCAAATTTTCATCAAATTCTACACAGAGAGTAAAGTCATCCTTATTTTATAGCCAACGGACAAGAAGGTACTAAAGTAAAATTTACTTTACTATGAATATCCATGTTCCATTTCCAATGCTCTGCCTGACCATTCATCTTCCAGAAGGGTTTGTTTGCTTGGGATGCGGAGGGCCACACCCAATGCCTCAGGAGTGCTTAGCAAGCTCCCTACCTCGGAGCTGCACTCTGTCTCCTTTTCAGTTTAGTTCTTTTGATTCTTCCCCCCCCCCCGACTTATTTATTTTTACATTGATGTTTTGCTTGCATATGGTTCTGTGTGAGGGTATTGAATACCATGGAACTGTAATTATAAGCAGTCGTGAGCTGCCATGTGGGTGCTGGGAATTGGACCCAGGTCTTCTGGAAGAGCAGTCAGTGCTCCCAAACACTGAGCCATCTCTCCAGACCCACTTCAGTGTGGTCTTTAGAACAAAGAAGACCATCGTTCTCATGGAGCTGATGATCGCTGATGTTTTTGCTGCCATTAGTAATTTTCTGTAACACACATGCTAGTGACTGAAAGTCCCTGGAACTCTAAATGTGCTCGTGACATGCGAAGACATCTAAAAATGGCTAAAGCAGCATTTTCCTCTGAATGAGGACCTCTGAAAGCCCCCAAGAATAACCTGTCGATTCATTTTACAGAGCAACAGGCAGAGAGAGAAGTTTAGAGTGGAGCAGTACAATTCAGAGAGAGGGATTTTTGGACGGGGAGTTTCTGGGGAGAGAACTCTCCTTTGAGATACTGTTAGTGTCTTTGTAAACTTTTTTTCATGAAAGTGTGCTTCCATGGGGTCTTGCTATGTGGCTCAGACTGGCCTTGAACTTGAGAACCTCCTGCCTCAGTTTCCCAAGTTGTGAAATCATGCACTCTTGCATAATATCTCCATAGCTCACATCAGAAAAAAACTAATGCTGGCATTTGTGTGACAGTTTCTGTGGGACTGTGAGTGTATTGGAGGGTGTGTGTATGGGTACATGTGTCTGTCTGTCTGTGTATAACCCCACTCCATGTGGGGGGAGGGGCAGAAGACAACCTTCTACCTTATTTTTTTAGACATGGTCTGTCATTGGCCTGGAGCTCACTAAGTAGTTAGGTTGACTGGCCAGTGAGCCCAAGGACCCTCCAGTCTCCATTTTCCCAACATTGGGAATGCAAGTGTGCAGCACCGATCTGGAAATGAACTCAGTTGCTTATGTCTAGAAGGCAAGTACTTTGCTGACAGAGCCACCCTTACAGCCTCTTGTGTAATATTTTGTTGTTGTTGTTGTGGGTTCCAAGACTTAGTTGGTTCAACATTGAACAGCAAAGAAAATGCTAACTATCACTCCGGGGACATCGTGTAGACATGAAAGCCACCTTTGGAAAGCTCTCTTGTGTGATTTTTAAAAACAATACTTTTCCTATTGGTTTAAAAAATAGGGGGGACTAGAGAGATGTCTCAGTGCTTAAGATCACTGATTGCTCTTTTAGTTCATTTCCCAGCACTCACATGGTGACTCACAACCATCTGTAATGGGATCTGATTTGCTCTTCTGGCGTGTCTGAAGACAAAGCACGCACACGCGCGCGCACACACACACACAATAAATGAATAAATAAATATTTAAAATGTTTGAAACATAGTTGGATATTTCCTATTTTTCATAATGTGGCTTCATTGTATAAAAACACTGGAATGAAAACTTGAGGCAGAAGGAAGAAAGTAAGGGAATGGATGGGAGTAAGACTGGGAAGCCGACAGCGAGGGTCCTAGGTCATAGGAGAGCACTCCGTGTTAGCAGAGTACTTGTCTAGCAAGCCTGAAACCCTGCTTTGTACGTCCAGTACCACCTACCCCTACCCACAAACACCCCCATACTCCCAAGGCATATAGGCACATACATGCAGAATTCGTTTTTAGTTTTAGTTTTGGTTTTGGTTTTTGTTTTTGTTTTTTTGAGACTGAGTCTCACCATGTAGTTCTGGTTGACCTGGAACTCTCTGTAGACAAAGCTGGCTTTGAATTCACAGAGGGTCACTTGCCTCTGTCTCCCAAATGCTGGGATTAAAGGTGTTGGCCAGACACAACTGGCCAGAATCCACTTTCGATAGTTATAAAACCTCCTTGTTCATACATGTTTAGGGTTTCTGATTGGAGAAGAGGAATGGTCAAGTGTATGAAAGAGGTGTGGATGAAGAAACGGACTGCTCAGTGTGTTGGAGGATGGTTTTGTGCTCTGTGTATTCAGACGCTGATTTCTATGCCCAGACAACTGGGTGCAGTCTGGAGGGTGGCCTGTCAAGCATCTCAAGGCTCAATGTTACGTCCAAATTGCCTTCCATCACCTCGAATTCATTAATAGAGCTGATCAGCCAATTAGCTGGGCAGTAGAGATAGGGCAGGACTTCCAAGCCTAGCCAGGGGATCTCAAAAGAGATTGGAGAGTAGAGAAGAGCCATAGGAGGTAAAGAAGGTGGAGATACCTGGAGGATTAGCCATGGAATCTCAATGAAGAAGCAGCCATGAGGACACATGGACCAGAGTGAAGGCCTAGTCAGGGTAGAATAGTTCAGAATCTGCCCAGCTAGCTCTTTGTGCTGTAGGCTTTTTAATAAAAATACCAGGTCTCCAGGTCTTTATTCAGGAGCTAAAAAGGGCTAGAGTGGGTGCAGAAACACACTGCAGTTATTTGAGAGCAAAGAGAGTAAACCCCCACGAGTTACTTTTATATCTCTGTGTTGATTTCCATGTTTAGATCGACAGTCTAAAATTGAGTTTTACAAACGCTTGTTGTTAGGCTTATGCTGCCTTGTTTTCCTGTGTGACTATCCAAGTGACCGAGCGTCATATAAAGAAATACCATTGTTTCCCTAGTCCACAAGCATGCTACTTTTATAGCAAATAAGGGAATGTTGTAAGGATTTTTTGATTGATTTTAGTGTTTTCCATTGATTTGCATCAATAATACAAACAAACACAATAAGTATAAGCTTGTTGTAGTTTTTAGTCATTTATATTTGTGTGTGTGTGTGTGTGTGTGTGTGCACGTGTGCACATGTGAGTGCTGTAGTACAAGCCTGGAGTCATAGGACAATATGTAAGAGTAGATTCTTTCCTTCTACTAGGTGGGTCTCAGGGATTGAACTCAGGCCATCAGGGTTGGTGGCAAGTGCACTCGCCTACTGAACCACTTGCCTGCCCAAATCGTATGATTCTTCTTTAAGATAGCCTGACTAAATTCTGATAGTTTGAATTTTCGTATGAATTTGGTTAGGTTTAATTTCTTCAAAAAAAAAAAAAAAAAACCCTGGTGGGAATTTGGGAGGATAACTTTCAAGGTACAGATCTGAAAATGACTGACATCTTTACAATAGTAAAATTTTCATTTCACTAAGTGTTAAGGCAAGCCTCGGTTTGTTTCAGTAATATTTGCAGTTTCCAGCATCACAGTGTCACATATCTTACATTAATGTTCCAGGCATTTGCACACTTCGGTGCTGTCATATTTATTCTTACATTTGTTTGATGTTTGGATCTTAAATCCATCAGCCTTGCCAAATTGACTGGCTGTGCTGGTTTTCCCTTAGATTCTTTTATTTCATCCAGGTCTCCAGCCTTATAGTCCCTGAATAACAGAAACACGGTGAGCTCCGTGGCACACCTTCAAGAGCCACTTCCTCTCATAACAGAAGCACAGAATCCTTTGGTTGCTGGGAGTCTTGATAGTTGATGAGTCGCCATAGATTCTCTGCTATCTTTTGTGCCCACTTGCCAAGGACAGCTCAAAACCAACAACTGGTTAATGTAGGAGATAAGGCTCCACCTTCTTGCCCCAGTTTGGCACCGTAGTTCACAAACATCTCAGCTCTCCGACCCTTTACAATATTTGTTGTAGGTGATTGCAACCCATCTCTCTCCTTCTCTCCCCAAATCTGCTTCTTCATTCTCTGTCAGTGCTGATCTGGGAAAATACTGGCTGTATCCTAATCTGTGTCTCAGACTCGGTTTCCTTAACAACCTGATCAGGAACTGTACTGGCAGAAGTGGTTCAAGAAAGCAGCCTCTAAATTGTGCTTTGGGGGCTAAATTACCAGCTGACCAGCTGTTGAAGAAGACCTCATCCTGGTCACTGTGGGTAGATGGACACTTAAATAGGAGCATTGTTATACATGAAAGCCAAACACTTCCCGGAAGAAACCGACAAACAATTATCTTCTCTAGCCAGGGTGTCTGAAAAGCTGGACCAGATTCAAGCTTTTACCCTAAGAAGAGAGAAGGTTGGCTTTCCATCAGCCAGCCATCTGGTAGACCCTGGGTCAGTCTGGGATGAATGAGACTTTGAGACCCTAGATACATTCAAAATTTGTGAGTAGCTAGCTTCTCCTCAGGCTGATTCGAGGTCTCAAAGGGTCTGCTCCTTCCAGCTACCGGGCAGCATTTCTTCTACCTCAAGACAGCACGTGGTCCCTCAAGCATAGGCCTCCTATTCTTCCACTGGTCACTGTGTGTCTCACTAAAAGCAGAAGTGACAGGCAGCATTATGGCAGATAACTGAAGAAGGGCTCAAAGGCTCAGAGAGGGCTCACATTAAGGAGTTTGCCCTAGAGGACAGTGTGTATGTCAGAACAGTAGAACGAATATTGGTTGAGTGAAGCTCTTTCAGGCTTGAGGCTAGAGAAGGCTGTTCCCAGCCAATGCAGTGTCAAATGGTGCCAACCTCAGCTGCTCAGGAGGCTGAGCCAAGCTGAGGCTTACATAGAAAGTTCAAAGGCCAGCCTGCGAAACTGTATAAGACTTCATCTCAAAATAAAAATTAAAACTCAGTTAGGTATGTAGCTCAGTGGCAATGGTCAGAAAGCATAGAGATGAACAGAGAATGGAACCTGGCTATGAAACCCCAACCTCCTCCCTGGGCCCACATACCATCCCCTCCCCACAGGGACCCACATTCTCCAGTGATGTTTCACCTCCTAAAGAGTCACACCCAGAACCACTGACTAGAGACCAAATATTCAAACACATGAGCCTATGGAGACATTTTACACTCAAATCACAATATTTCTATGTGCAAATAGCTCCATTTGTACAAAGCAAAGGAATTTTAAGTAAAGTATTTAATCCACCTACAGCCCAATTTCTCCTTTGTAAAACAGGAGAAATAATATTTACCTCAAAGAGCTAAGAATGGGATGGAATTATATATATAAGAGCCAATGGCACATTTGGGATGCAGAGAGTAGAAGATGACCCAAGAGTTTAAGGCTAACCTGGACTACATAGTGAGTTCCTGGTCAGCTGAGGGTACAGAGACTAGAAGCTGTATCAGAACGAGTGACTGATTATAGTCTGGTAAACAAAAGGAGCTGGAATATTTTACCACTCTACCAATGACTTCTCCAGTCTCCAAGAACTCTACCATCAGACTCAAGAACTTTCTCCACCATCAGACTGGTCTTTAGCCATCACAACCGAGCTGGTTAAAAAACTCCTACCAGGAAATCTCCAAGAGTTATACTAACAGATTTCGTTGAAGGGACTGCCAGAGACTTCTACTGTGATGGCTAAAGGTATGTTTTAAGTTTAAACTATTGTCCTTTAGAGGTCTATAAAACAAAAACACCTTTAACCTGTGAGTCTTACTTGCCCCAGGACAGATAACTTCCTGGAATTCTGGAAGGTGTTGTTTTCCCTGTAAGATAACAAGCCATGTGTTTTTGCTTTTGCACACATGCTTAGTTGCCTCAACTACATACCATGTGCTTAATCACATGTAGGTAGAGGTAGGTGGTAGGTACATATGCAGGAAGTATGTCAGGATATGTGCTTGCCCCTGACTGGACAAAGGGAGTCTGTAGCCTTGTGAGGCTTGCATTTGTAATGCTATCATCTAATGTAATTTAGTGCCACACTCTGGGGATGGACCCAGCCAGTGTCCATTGTTTTGGCCAGCATTTAATTAAGCTTGCTCCAGATTTGGCTCAAAAACTGTGGTAGGGGTCTTACTCTCACCTGATGAGATTAACACACCACAGGCGCCATCAGCATCCCAGCAGGGAAAGGAGATGCTGTGGCAGCTGAGCACAAACGCTAACCGATTTGAGTACTGCAGACCCTGCCAGAGTACAGCAGACTGGGGCAGAGATGGCATTTTCCTCAGCTAGCCGCAGCATAGGGAACAGTCTATACACAATGGCAGCTGGGGTCTTGAAAGAGAACAAGATTAGTAAAAGAACAACATTGAGTGCAGCCCAGATCAAGATCAGACAAAGTGAGGAAAGAACTTTCAGGCCAGTCACCTTGGACCCCACCAGCTCTCCTTCCTCTTCTGGAGCTATTTCTCACTGGAGTGTGGTAGGTCATTACAGCAGGTGTTACAACTCTTCAAGCTCGCTCTCTCTCTCTCTCTCTCTCTCTCTCTCTCTCTCTCCTCCCTCCTTTTTCTTTGTTTCCTTTCTCTTCCCCATGCCACATTTCTCCCAAAGCCCAGAAGTTGACCTAGTATATGAAATCTGAGTCTGTATCTTTACCCCCACCCCCCACCCTATGTCTTCCCCTTCCTCAGTTTGCCCCCTCCTTTGTGTGTCCCTCTTTCGATCTAACAATCTAATACTTCTGTTCTTACCACAGTTGCTCACTTTCTTTACCTCCCAGTCATACTAACATGTTAAAATACACAGAACTATCGGAGTCCCTTTCCTCTCTAAAACACTTCACAAATGGAAGTACATTTGTGGTACTTCACAATGTCTGTTTTGTGGTGTAAGAAACATTAAATATCTGTCTTTTCTGTTAAACACTGTAACACTTTGGTTTGGGGAAAGGAATTTACCCCTCCAATAAAACCTTTATGCAAATGTTTTGGCACCCCCTCTACCCTGTAAGGCTTTTGTTTACACAAAGGCCCTGCCAAATTCTCAGAACATTAGTGACAACCCTCTTCCCAGTTTCTCCCATTCCTTTGACCTGATTGTTTTTAAACTGGCCAGTCATGAAAGACTGTGAGGTCAGATCCCAGCCAAGAGGGAAAACAGTCACCAGCTGCATTAGAATAAGAACCAAGCACACTTCCTGCCTTGGTGTGCTTGCTCTTCTCCTTGTGTGGGTAGTACACCCTTCCTGACCAAGAGTGAAGTTTTGTCTTGCTGAGATATTTCCATTGTGTTTGGGTGTTCCTTTGTATGACACCAAGACTATTTCTAATAGTAGTTACCCACCCTCTATTAGCAGAATGGGTTACTGTGGGACAGTCACTGCTGCTGCAGACAGTGCTCAACCCACAGAGACAAACTGGAGCTAGTACTTGGAACATCAATATAACAGATGAAAATATGACTACAACCCCATCTATCCTGAACACCACAAACATGTCCAACCTGAATAAAAGGGAAAGGAAAAACAAAAAAGAAAACAACAATGAACCCCGCGTTTACTGATTGTCTAACTCTAGACAGGCAGATCACTGCTCAGAGATAAAAGTAGCATGAAGAACCAAGACGATTTTTCTCCTCCCCAAATTACCGATCCCATAGTAATGATCCTCAATGAAAACAACTAAGACAAAATTCCAGATGCAGAATTCAAAAGAATGACTATAAATATGATCAAACAACCCAAAGAAGACATGACTATTTTCCAAGAGAAAACAGACAGCTGAGTGAAATATCAATGTTAGTCTGCAATACAAAAATAAAACTCAAAAGTGAGAGAGAAGACTAAGTATAGGGACAGGAGGAACCCCTGAAGGAGTGACATCCTGAGGGGCTTTGTAGCTCTGACATGGGCATGGTCATATCAAGAACCCCAGTGTTGATAAGTCTCAAACACATGGGCACAGGGGAAAAGTTCCTGAACAGAACACCAATGGCTTCTGCTCTAAAATCAAGAATTGACAAATGGGACCTCATGAAATTGCAAAGCTTCTGTAAGGCAATGGACACTGTAAATAGGACAAAAGGGCAACCTACAGATTGGGAAAAGATCTTTACCAATCCTACATCCAATAGAGGACTAATATCCAATATATACAAAGAACTCAAGAAGTTAGACTCCAGAGATCCAAATAACCCTATCAAAATATGGGGAACAGAGCTAAACAGAGGAAACTGAGGAAACTCGAATGACCAAGAAACACCTAAAGAAATGTTCAACATCCTTAGTCATCAAGGAAATGCAAATCAAAACAACCTTGGGATTCCACCTCACACCAGTCAGAATGGCTAAGATCAAAAACTCAGGTGACAGCAGATGTTGGTGAGGATGTGGAGAAAGGGGAACACTCCACCATTGCTGGTGGGAATGCAAGCTGATACAATCTCTCTGGAAATCAGTTTGGCAGACCCTCAGAAAAATGAACAGAATACTACCTGAGGACCCAGCTATTCCACTTCTGGGCATATACCCAGAAGATGCTCCAACATGTAATAAAGACACATGCTCCACTATGTTCATAACAACCATATTTATAATAGCCAGAAACTGGTAACAACCCAGATGTCCCTCCACAGAGGAATGGATACAGAAAATGTGGTCCATTTACACAATGGAATACTACTCAGCTATTAAAAACAATGACTTCATGAAATTCGCAGGCAAATGGATGGAACTTGAAAATATCATCCTGAGCGAGGTAATGCAGTCACAAAAGAATGAACATGATATGTACTCACTGATAAGTGGTTATTAGCCCAAAAGTTCAGAATACCCAAGAGTCACTTCACAGCAACCATTGGGCTGAGTGTGAGGTCCCAGATGGAGGAGTTGGAGAAGAGACTGAAGGAGCTGAGAGAGTTGTCATCCCCATGGAGGGAGCAACAGTGGCAACTGGCCTGATCCCCTCCCCCCTATACTCCTGGAGTCTGATCCACCAACCAAAGAATACACATGGAAGGACCCATGGTGCTGGCCACATATGTGGCAGAGGAGGGCCTTGTTGGCCATCAGTGGGAGGAGAGGCCCTTGGGCCTGAGGGTGTTAGATGCCCCAATATAGGAGAATGCCAAGGAGGGAAGCCTTAGGCTGGGTGGGTGGGTGGGGGAATACACCCATAGAGGCAGGGGAGGGAGGAGGGAATGGGGAGGTTCCAAAGGGGAGATCTGGAAAGGGGGAAGCATTTGAAATATAAATAAAGTATAAAAAAAAAAAAAAACCAAACCACGATTGATGAAGGTTTGAGGAATATAAATATACATAGGAATATCTACTTCGATTTTACTGCATGAGGCCATATCTGTATATATGTTAAAATGTCTACACATAGTATTTAATAAATCCTTACTAGCATACGGTTAAAAAAAAGAACCCCAATGTTAGGATCTCAGCACCATAAGAGTGGCAGAGGCTTCCCCAGGCAAGGCTCTGAGTGATGGTCAAGCTTTCCTCAGGAGCAAACAAGTGACTAGTGTGTACAAAATCTAGCAACTGGAATTTCCTTGTCCAGGATGTTTAAAGCCTGAGAATACCAGCCCACAGATGCCTCCTATTGAGACCTTCCTCTATGCTATACACAATAAACACACTGAGGTTATGGGTTGTGGGTTGTGGTACTATAGGTGCCACTCCAATGGAGTGTGCACAATCCACCCGACCCCAACTTCTCTATAAATGTGCCTGTCCTTTCTTCATTCCTTTGACACCTCTAGTCAGGGTTCTAGGACCAATCCATGCAGGCTTGAAGACAACTGAAGAAAACACAAACCAAAATCATGAGAGAAATGGAAAACACAATATGTCAAGTAAAAAGTTCAGTGGAAAGCCTCCCCAGTAGATTAGATCATGTGGAAGAAAGAATATCAGTGTATGAAGACATAGAATTAGAAGACTCAGTCAGAGTCAATCATAAGATTCTTAAAATGGATGAATGGAGCATATGAGAACTTTGGGACCCTGTGAAAAAAACAAAACATAAATTATAAATATAGAACAAGAAGAATTTTGTACGAAAAGCATAGAAAGCAATTTTAATAAAATCATAATAGAAAAATTCCAAACTATAAGGAAAGAGAAGCCCATCTAGATATAAGAAAAACACAGAACACCAAATAGACAGGACCAGAATAGAAAACCCTTTTGTCATATTATACCTAAAGCACTAAATGTACAGAGAAATATACAAAGAAAGTATATTGAAGGCTGCAAAAGAGAAGGACCAAGCTGGAGACAAAGACACATTCATCAGAATAATTGTTGACTTTTTATTTTAAACCACATAAACAAGAAAGTCTTGGTGCTAGCATTTTGTCTAGGCTCCGCCCCACAGTTACCTAGCAACAGCCAGGTGTGCCTGACTCAATAGAAAAGGGGCTGCTTGGTTCCTCCTCTCTCTTTTGCTCTTTTGCGTTCTTGTTCTCCCTCTCTCCTCTCCCTCCTGCTCGACCTCTCTCCCCATTCCCCTCTCCCCTCTCTCCATGTTCTCATGACCGGCTTCTACTCATCTACCCTCTCTCTCTGCCTTTCTCTGCCTCTACTACCCTCTTAATTCCTCTCCCCATGCCCTGAATAAACTCTATTCTATACTGTACCTCATGTGGCTGGTCCTTCAGGGGAAGGGGTGCCTCAGCATGGATCTGTGGAGGAACCCCCTTGTCCCACTCCTGACTGCACATCCACCAAACATATTCCTTCTCTCTTTATTTTTATAAAACACAATACTTGGACTGTGTTTCTGTGAGTCTTTCAAACTCTAGAAAAAACACAATTGTCAACCCTGTCATTTATACCCAGCAAAACTATCTGTCATAATCTGAAGGTGAAAGGAAAACTTTTCAAGATAAAATCAAGCTAATGGAATTTATAACCACCAAGCCAGCCCTATGGGTGATATTGGAAGGAATACTACAGTCTGAAGAGAAATACTCAAGAGACAACAGCAGGAAAACCCCAAATGATCAAAAGACACTGATTAAACAAAGGAGGACTAAGAAAGTCCCAAACACTATAAAATGAACAACATGACAGGGAGCAATGCATACCTGAGTACTCTGAGTATAAATGTTCTCAATTTACTCATCAAAAGACACAGGCTAGCAGATTGGTTTAGAAAACAGAATCTCTTCTTTGGCTGCCTCAAGAAACACATCACAGGTAAACACCACTTAGAGGTGAAAGGGTGGGAAAAGATGTTACAATCAAGTAGAACTAGGAAGCAAACAGGTGCAACTATTCTAATATCTGGCAAAATAGCATTCAAATAAAGAGGGTTATTTCATACTGCTCAAGGGAAAAGCCATCAAAAATAAATCACAATTCTAAATATATATGATCTGAATATAGACTCATCTAATTTCATAAGGCAAACACTACTAGATTTAAAATCACACATTAATGCCAACACAATAATAGTTGGTGACTTCAATACCATATTGTCATCATTAAACAGACCAATTGTACAAAAAACAAATAAGGAAGCATTGGAATTAAATGACATTATAAATCAAATGGACTTAACTGACATCTACAGTTCTGATAAAATATCAAAGAATAAGCAGGCAGTGGTGCCACACGCCTTTAATCCCAGCACTCAGGAAGCAGAGGCAGGCCAGTCTCTAAGTTTGAGGCCAGCCTGGTCTACAGAGGAAGTTCCAGGACAGCCAGGACTACACAAAGATACCCTGTCTTTAGAAAGAAAGAAAGAGAGAGAAAGAGAGAAAGAAAGAAAACAAAAGAGAAAATTTTAAATAATATTCTTTATCCTATCTGGTAAGGCTAGAAAGCAACAAGACAATCTACAGAAAACATACAGATGCATAGAGATTAAGCAATGAACCTTATCTGGGCACTGTGGCACATACCTTTAATTTATGCACTCAGGAGGCAGAGGCCAGTGGGTCTCTGTGAGTTACAGGCCAGCCTGGGCTATATAGAAAGACCTAGTTTAAAAAAAAAAAAAAAAACTAAAAACAAAACAAACGCTCACCCTATTGGTGAATAAGTCATTAAAGGAATCAAGAAAAATATTTTACAAGTCCTTTTACTTAAGTGAAAATGAACATACAAGACATAGCTAAAGCAATGGGGTTTAATGAAGTCCTAAGTCAGATATGTCTCAAACAAACAGCCTGATGAGGAACTTAGAGCAGTAGAAAACAAGGACAAGCCAACCCTCCCAAACAGAATATGGAGAGAAATAATGACATTCAGAGCAGACACTAATAGGAAAACAAAGCAAAACAAAACAAAAAAATAGTATAAAGAATCAATGAAAGAAAGACTTGGTTCTTGAATGAATACAAACTGACAAACCTTTATCTAAATCAGCCAAAAAAGGAGGGCGTGGACCCTAATTTGTAAAATTAAAGATGAAAAAGAGACATTATAATAGACACCACAGAAATTTAGAACCTCATGAGGACATGCTTTAAATTTATTTTCTAAGAGAAACAACTGAACTTCTAGATGCAAATGACTTACCAAAGTTAAAGGGAGATGAAATAAATCTATAAAATCTAAAGACATAGAAGAAGTAATTAAAATAGCAGCTCTGGCGTTCTCACATCTCAGATTTCGCTTTCTCATCCTCTGAGAGGGGTCCAGCAGCAGGGTGGACACGGCCCCACAGTTGTGCAGTATGCTCCAGATGCTGGAGCAGGTTTTGGTGATACAGCTATCTATAAGTCACTTCTGCTCCTGTAAGTAACCTCTCTCCCATATTCCTGCAAGTAACCCCAATAAAGCTCATTGGTTTGTCAAATTGAACTTTGGTGGTATCCATACTTTGGTAGATTGTTGGTTAATTATCTCGAGTAATTAGACATTTGTTCACGTCTTCCCCCAAGAATAGTGACACACAGTGGCTTCTTATGCTCATTGTAACTTGTAGGCCAAATTAGCTATGGGACTAGACAACATCTCAGTGGCCTTTGGGGGCCTTAAGGATTACTTCCCCAGCCTCAGCCGTACTCAAACCACCATGATCTTGACATGCTGACAGAGTCCACGGGGACACTTGACTGACCCTGGGAGAAGGCTGTGTCTGTGCCTGTCTGTTGGGGATAGCATGAGATGCAGCTAAAAGACTAGCAGAAGAGACATCTGATTTAAGACAAAGTATCTCTGAGGGATGGCTCTTCAAGAAGGGCATACAGAAAGCTTGATTTTGTGGTTACTGACTCTCTTGAGCTATCTGTTGGCTTAATTTTCCTTCTTTTCAGCCCTGATTATTTACCCTTCTCATATAGTTTGCATCTTCTTGACTGTAGACCACAGAGCTCCAGGTGGTATCAACTATTTCCATTGGTATTGGCACTTGTCTCCTACCACCAAGGACCTTGCCATGGTTTGAATGAGAATGGCTTCCATAGGCTTATGACAGAACAAGACAGTGCAGAGGCTCCTTCATCTTATATTCTTGCTGAGGCCACTTTGGGTTTAACTGAGTTTGATCTTGATGGAGAATCCCATGGAAAATTACCCAACTCTATTCTAAGAACCGGAAGTCAAGATGCCCAGATAACCTATCTTAGCTTCTGTTAAACTGCTTGCTTGTACAAAACCTCCCCCTGCAGCTGCTCAATGAAATAGAAGGATGTGGTTTTTGCCTTTTAAAAATTCTTTACTCTAAACATTCTGCACTACACTTGGGCCCCGAATACCTGAGTGTAGTCTCTGTTGACTAGAATAAAGACTTTCAATTGGCTACAAAGTGTGTATGAGTGGCCATCTCTGACAGGCTATCTGTAACAGGCTCATATACTTGCGTGTTTGGTTCCCAGTGTTTAAGAAGAATTAGGAAGTGTACTCTTGTTGGAAGAGAAGTATCACTAGGGGCTGGCTTTGAGATTTCAAAAGCCTGTGCTGGGCAGGCCCAGTCTCTCTCTGTCTGTCTCTGTCTCTCTTTGTCTCTGTCTCTCTGTCTCTCTCTGTCTGTCTCTGTCTCTCTGTCTCTCATTGTCTCTGTCTCTCTGTTTCTGTCTCTTTCTGTCTCTCTCTGCCTGCAACTTTCAGATCAGATGTGAGTTCTCAGCTTTTGCTCCAGTGCTATGCCTGTCTGCCACCATGATGATCACGGACTAACCCTCTGAAATTGTAAGCAGAACTCCAATTAAATGCTTTCTCTTATAAATTTTCTTGCTCATGATGTCTTCTCATAGCAATAGAATCGTGGCTAAGATAGACTTCTTAACCTCCAAGTGATGTCACAGTCTGGTCTTGAATCATAAGAGGATAATCAATCTCTATACTCTCCAAAATGGCACTGGTACCTTTTGAACTTTATCATCCTACAACACTATGACAAATCAGCCATGCCACTCCCTCCTATTATGTCCCTTTTCAGCTCTTTAACACTCTGACCTGACCACTTGGAACCTTACTCTAGTTACCTGTGATGATATCTCACATCTAGAGCCTAACTCCTAATAACTCCTGGGCCTTACCCCAAAGAGCCAACCTCAGGAAAGACAGTGGATGCTACAAAACCTACTACTCAACAAGATCCTGAGATGCTCACTTCTCTGTTCAGATATTATTCCCATACAAATAACACATTAGAATTATGTAATTTCAATTAACCGTATAAAACACCTTCCATTCCTAATGGAAGGAAATGAAATATAAATATCAAAACAAGGAAAAAAAAGACATAAAAATTTACTAGTAAAAGCATTTCCACTAAGAGCTGAGATAAAGCTCAGTGTTAAAGCATGTGGTTACATGGATGAGACCCTGAGTTCATTCCTAGGAAAGCTGATGCAGAAACAGTCATGAATTTGAGGCCAGGTTGGACTTCATGTTGAAAGCCTGTTTCAATTTGCCTCTCTACCCACCCCAAGGTCATTTTCATATATGTTCTCTCAGTTCTTATGTTAAGATTACTTTCTGTGGAGTTTGAATAGGTATGGACCCAAAGATCCATGAGCTTAGATCCTTGGCACCATTAGAAGGTGTGGTCTTGTTGGAGGAAATGTGTCACTGTCAGAGTGGGCTTTGAGGTCTCCTATGTTCAAGCTATGCTCAGTGTGGCACACAGTCTCCTGCTGCTGTCTGTGGATCAAGATTTAGAACGCACAGCTCCTTCTCCAGCACCATGTCTGCCTCTACGCTGCCATGCTTCCCACCATGATGACAATGGACTAAACCTGTGAACTGTAAGCCAGCCCCAATTAAATATTTTCCTTTATAGAAATTGCTGTGGTCATGGTGTCTCTTCACAGCAATAAAACCCTAAGACAGAAGTTGGTATATAGAAGTTGCTGTGGTCATGGTGTCTCTTCACAGCAATAAAACCCTAAGACAGAAGTTGGTACCAGGGACTGGGGTATTACAGTGATAATCCTGACCATGCTTTTGTTTGGATGAATGTGGATTTTAGAATTTTGGATTGGGAAAGCAGTAGAATGTTTTAAGTGGGGTTTAATGGGCCATACTAGTAGAAGTATGGAAGACCGTGGTGCTAAAGATGCTGTGGGGACCTGACTCAAAGAGATTTCAGAGGAGAGCAATTTTAGTTGCCTAGAGATCATTCTTACGATGTTTTGGTGAGGAATATGGAGGCTTTTTGCCCTTGTCCAACGAGTTTGTCTGAGGTTAAGACGAAGAGATTTAGATTAACTGCATTGGCAAAGGAAATCTCAAAACAACTTAATATAGACTCTGTCCTGTGGTTCATTCTTATATGAAGAGTGTTTTGATGAAAGGAAGGAAGCTGAGAAAGAAAATATACAAAATGTATGGATCAAGGATTAACAGGGCACCAAGAAGTGGATTGGAGCTAAATCCTGTGTTCTAGGAGATAAACAGATTTAAGATATTAAGTGGAATTAAAGGAGTAGTGATCTTGGGGCAAGATACCATCCAGCTTGTGAAAAGGAATTAAAGAAAAGCTTAGGTTCAGGTGTGGTGGTACATACTTTTAATCCTAGCACTCAGGAGATAGAGACATGCAGAACTCTGAGTTCAAGGCCAGCCTGTTCTATAGAGCAAGTTCCAGAACAGCCAAGCTTAGTCGGTGAAGGAAACCATTCAAAACAGAAAGCTGGTAAAGATATAATTGAACAAGAGGGCATGTTCCAGCCCCAGCAAGCAGCAGAACTTGGCAGCTTCAGTCATGTAGCTCTGTCTTTAGAGTCAAAGACAGAAGAAAGGGTTATAGAATCTCCTTTTGTGATTAAGGAAAGCAGCTGAGGCCAAGTGTGTGGCAGGGGTGCCCCTGTATGGAGGCCCAGAGAGGTCATGGTGTGAAACTGTGAAGATGAAGACTTGTCTTGGAGACCCCAAGAGATTAGAGATGCCAAAGCCATGAGATACCTGCTGAGGAAAGCTGCTAACAGGGAGGAAAACTAGCCCAGGAGAAAGAAGTGTGTTGCAGTCAACAAAGACGAAAGGAGTTGGAGATCTGAAGAGAGCATTGACATCAGACATGGAGATGCAGAGTTTAGATTTGCCCAGCTGGTTTTGGTCTTGCTTTGGTCCAGTATTTCCTTCCTATGCTCCCTTTCCTCCATTTTGGGATGGTAACATATATCCCATGTCATTATATGTTGGAAGTATGTGACCTGTTTTTTTTTTTTATTATTTTTTTATTATTGTTATTGTTGTTGTTTTATTTTATAGAGGATTACAGTTAAGAGATTGTATAAATCCTAGAACAGACTTTGAACTTTGGAGTTTTAAACATTGTTGAGACTATGATATACTATGGGGACTTGTGAAGTTGGACTAAACACATTTTGCATTGTGTTATGGCTACAAGACTCTGGGGGCCAGGGAGTGGAATGTGGTGATTTGGATGTGTAGGGCCCCCATAAACTCATGTTTGGATTCTTGGCCCATGAGGACTAACATTTTTAGTCATGGCCTTGTTGGAGTAGGTGTGGTCTTATTGGAGGAGGTGTGTCACTGTGGGGGTTGGCTTTGAGATCTCCTATGTTCAAGCTATGCCCAGTGTGAGACATAGTCCCCTTCAGCTGCCTCAGTTCAAGATATAGAGCCCTTGCCTGCTTCTCCAGCACCAGCTCTGCCTACACACTGCCATGCTTCCTACCATGATGTTATAATGAACTTCCAAGCCTCTGAACTGTAAGCCAGCCCCAATCAAATGTTTTCCTTTATAAGAACTGCCTTGGACACAGTGTCTCTTCACAGCTATAAAACCCTAACTACGACATTTCCCTTAATGTAAATGTGTTGCAAACCAAAAAGCTTCACCTTAAAATACAAAGACACCATATAAACAGCTGACTATATATTTGGTTTCCTCTTTCCCTTCCTATTGTGGCCTTTGCCACAAATGTGAGTAATGAGCAGATATTACTTATAACCAGGGTTCTAATACTGGTGTGGAGAGTTTACCTTTACCAAAGAAGAGTGCCTGAACATTGACTTGGCAATGTAAAGAGAATAGTAGCGCGGGGCAGGGGTGGCGCACGCCTTTAATCCCAGCACTCGGGAGGCAGAGGCAGGCGGATTTCTAAGTTCGAGGCCAGCCTGGTCTACAGAGTGAGTTCCAGGACAGCCAGGGCTACACAGAGAAACCCTGTCTCAAAAAAACAAGAGAGAGAGAGAGAAAGAGAGAAAGAGAGAGAGAGAGAGAGAGAGAGAGAGAGAGAGAGAGAGAGAGAGATTGAGAATGAGAATAGTAGCAAAACCACTCCTCATATCTGTAGAGATGGCAGGTGACACGGATCCTTACGGGTCTCTCATCCATAAAAGCTCCTCCCCTTCTCCCCTCACCTATGACCACCTGTGGCAGTCGGGAGAGCTGGTCCTGGGCTCATGAGAGCTGGAGAGCTGGCTCTAATCCTCACTTGCTATGGTTCTGGTTCTCAGTACCCAGAAGGGAGTGGGTCCTGCACCTCACCTGGGCAGCACAGTAGAGTTGGCCCTGATGGTGAAGGCACAAGTGAGCCAGTCCTAAGGGCATAACCATGGGAGAGCTGGCCTCACCACTTCCATGCCATGAGGTGGCTTGAGTGAGCGGTAGATGCTCTCCTCACCGTCGCCACCTGAGGCAGTCAGGAGGGCTGGCCCTGAGGTAGTGAGAGCAAGAGATCTGCTTCTGCCCCTGGCCAGTTGCAGCATTTAGGAAAGCAGGCCCTGTACTTCAGGCCCTGTACTTCACTTGAGAAACACAGTAGAGCCAGCCCTGACAGCAAAGGAGCCAGTGAGCCATCCCTGGGCATGTGAGTGGGGAAGTGCTGTCCCACCCCTTGCTGGCTGCAGCACTGAGTGAGCATCCTGATAGTCCTGGAGTGCTCCCCCTGGTGGTGCAGGTGCAGGAAAGCTGGCAGGTTGACCAACTCAGCTACCACCCAGGCACAGATCTCCAGGGCTTTGAGTTGGCCCAACCCAAAATCTACCTTATTTATGAACAGCTGGAGCAAGTGAAAGGCCAGTTCTGCAGATTGAAAGCGGCAGCTTCTATGAGATATTTTCTATGCTTTGTTTTGTTTAAGTGTATTTCTTTTCTATTCTACTCTTTTTAAAAGATTATTTATTTTACATATGAGTGATCTATCTGCATGTACACCTTCATCCCCATTCTAGAAGATGGCATCAGATCCAGTATAGATGGTTGTGAGCTACCATGTGGTTACGACATTTGAACTCAAGACTGCTGAAGAACAGACAGTGCTCTTCACCGCCGAGCCCCTTCCCCCTTTTAAAATTTCTTGATTTTTACTTTCTTTTGGGGGGTGTTGCAAAGGCAGGCGGCTGATACAAAGGAATGGGGAGATAAGTAGGATTGGGTTGCATGATGTGAAACTCACAAAGAATAAAATGTTAAAAAGCAAAACAAAACAAAACCAAACAAAAACAAAAACAAAAACAAAACAACCCTTGCCAGCCCCAAAAGGTAATTCCCAATATCTTCACATTGGCCAGAATTGCAATCTATTTGTCTATAGTTATAGTACCCATGTATGTGTTTCCAAGAAGATTGGTATAGTTTTGAAGTTGGTGTCAGTAGACAAGTATTCCAGATGATATGCATTCTTTGATTTTGTGTGTTCTTTACAGTGCTAGGGATTGAACCAAAGCCCTTGAGCCCTCATGGGAGTAATAACCACTGAACTATACTGCTGCACTGCTTCCTTTGTATTGAGTCTCATAATTTGTGAGTCACTTAGTATCTATCCATAGCATCGCATGTCACTGCACGTTGTCTTCATGGTTTGTGCCATTCCATTGACTAGACCAGATTCTTGAATCAGATTTTGTGAGATAATGCCCAACTTTTTAAAAAAAATCAGTTAATTTGGAAGACACACAGTGTTTCATTAATTTTTTTTATATAGCTCTTTCCTGTAGCTCCTTGGTTATTGGGAGTCTTGTCACATAGACTGTTCTGCTATGTTCAACTATGGCGATAGTGTTACTCTTCCCTTCATGCGATAGAAAAGAGAAAGCCTTCTTGGGAACCGAAGCCCTGTTTTCTTGGATTGGGGGAGAGAGGAGAGGTTGTCCGTGGCTTGTTTCTCCTCAACTGCCTTCAGCTCAAAATAACCCTTTTGCCAGAGTGGCATATTTTAGTGGTGTCAGCCACTGGGATACTGAACAGTTCTTATACGTATAGAAGGTTAAAATGCAACGGCCATTATTTTAACCTTAGATTTCTTAATCACGGTTTCAAGATGTAGTTAGACTCTGACCATTTGATTCTTCTCAGGTCTGTGTGTCAGTAGTCAACTCTATATTCTTTTATCTCTTAGCTCTTTCTCAATTTAATTATGGGTTATGCCAGGCTGGCTAAGCTGCCTGGCAGAGCTACCTTGAGCCATTGTGTCTAAGTATCTCAGTGAAAGGATCTGTTAAGTAAACAAGGTACTCTCTACATATGATCTTCATCTGTTTTTGTTCTGACTAAAACTCATCTGGTAGACAGCCAAAGTGGCATATGATTATAATTCCAGCACTAAGGAGAAAGAGGCAGGGGGATCATGCATTTGAGGCCATGAGATCTTTTCTTGAAAAATCAAATCCAAACTAAACCAGACCACAACCAACCTAACAGAGCTAGTCTTCACTAAGGCCATTTCTTCCTTGTCAGCCCCAGCTACATGAGCTTAAAATCATGTTTCCTTCTTTTCTCTAGAATTGTAAGACCATACAGTACAATAGCCACTTCACAAGCACACTACTTCTTCCCCAGACTTTAAGTCTCCAGGAAGCTTTCTCATTGCTTATTAACCAGTCTTTAGCTAACACTTATTTCTCACTTTTATTGCAGGTACTTGAGGCCTACACACTCTGAAAGAAGGTCTACACTGAGAAATTTTAAAGAATGATTCTGTGGTCTAAATGAGAGCAGCACTGTCTTTGTTAGAGTTTTGATTGCAGTGATAAAAAAGAAAAGAAAAGAAAGAAAATGATAAAAAAGAAACAGGCAGGAAAGGGGTCCTTTCCACAAACAGTGTCCCTGTCACAGTCCAACACTGAAAAATGTCAGGGCAGGAACTGAAGCAGATGCTGTGGAGGAGTGATGCTTACTGGCTTGCTCCTCCTGCCTTGCTGAGTTGATTGTCTTATACACCCTGGGACTATGTGTATCTGGTCTTAGCCTGAGACCTAACACTGCCTAGGGGTAGCACCAGCTGTAATAGTCAGGGCCCACATCAACCTTTAATCAAGAAACTTCCCCCCAAGAATCAATGGAGGTGATCTTACCTGTGACTTACAACATTGGGGCTACGGAACCTGAAGAGGCCACCTCCTGTAGCCAGGCAGGAACCCCAGTGGAGCAATAGGGACACCAACACCCACAAACCTTTTGACCCAAAATTTATCCTGTCTACAAGAAATGCAGGGACAGAGGATGCAACAGAGACTGAGGGATCAGCCAACCAATAATGGGCCCAACTTGAGACCCATCCCATGAGCAAGCATCAGTCCCTCGCACTATTAATGATACTCTGTTGTGCTTGCAGACAGAAGTCTAGGAAGGCTGTCCTTGGAGAGGTTCCTCCAGCAGCTGACTCAGATAACACAGACACCCACAGCCAAACAGTGCATGGAAGTTGAGGACTCTTGTGGAAGAATAGAAGGAAGAATTGTGAGGTGGTAGGAACTCCACAGTAAACCAACAGAGTCACCTAACATGGATCCCTGGGGCTCTCAGAGTCTGAATCACCAACCAAAGAACATACACAGGCTGGACCTAGGCCTCCAGCACATATATAACAGATGTGCAGCTTGGACTTCATGTGGCTTCCGAACAAACGGAGCCAAGGCTATCCCCAAAGCTGTTGCCTGTCTGTGGGATATGTTCTTCTAGCTGGGCTGCCCTGTCTGGCCTCAGTGGGAGAGAATGCACCTAGTTTCACAGAAACTTGATGTACTAGGGTTGGGGGATACCCAGGGGAGTCCCCACCCTATTCAGAGGATAAGGAGGTAGGGGAAGGATTGTGGAAGGGGGTGACTGGGAGGGGGCAGTGAGAGGGATGTAAGGTGAATAAGTTAAAAAAGAAAAATATAGGAAAAGAAGAAAAACAAACAACAAAAGGAGAACTTCCCCATAGGCTTGCTCACCGTCCAATCTTATAGAGGCATTTTTCTTTTAGACTTATTTATTTATTTAATGTATGTGAATACACTGTCACTCTCTTCAGACACACCAGAAGAGGGCATTGGATCCTACTACAAATGGTTGTGAGCCACCATGTGGTTGCTGGGAATTGAACTCAGGACCTTTGGAAGAGCAGCCAGTGCTCTTAATCACTGAGCCATCTCTCCAGCCCCAGAGGCATTTTTTTTTTCCTCTGCTATGGTTCCTTTCTCTCAGATGATTCTAGCTTATGTCAAGTTGACAAACAAATAAACAACAACAACTAAGCCAGCACAAGTGTCAACTAGTCAAGTCCCAACTAGTCAAGGTTGGTTGGCTTAAATTGTTCATAAATAGGGTTTAGTTGTCATGCAAGTAATCTCAGAACTCGAAGCGCTGAGATGAGAGGACGGCTGGTTCAAGGCCACTCTGAGCTATACATCATTGAAGGCCGACCTAGATTCCATAGGGAGATCCCATCTCAAAAACCTAATAAAACAAACAAGCAAAAACCAGAGTAAGTAATCTCAAGCCTTAGCGTGCTGGATTTATGTTGTCATGACAACCATAGCTGATAAGAACAGCTTTGAAGGACGGAAGGTTTATTTGGATTCATGGTTGGTTGGTTCTGTTGTTTTTGGGTCTGAGGCAAGGAGGGCGTCATAGAGAGCAACCTGTCTTGGAGCAAAGACGTTCACCTTGTAGTGGCCCAGAAAACAGAGAAGAAAAGCCCAGATCCCACACTCAGAAGAAGTACAGGCTCATTAATAAACTCCAAAGCTAAAGTAGATACCAACACAATGAGCTCTCAGGACATAGGAGAAAGTTAAATGGATTAAAAAAAAGTGAAAATAAGCTAGCAGAGATATTTAATATACATGACGGCAGAAGTCAACATTTGTGTGGGGGAGGTAGAAGACAGGAGGATTCCTGGATCTTGTAGGCCAGCTGGTCTAACCAATTAGTGTGCCAGGTTTAGTGAGAGACCCTGCCTCAAAAAATAAGATGGGCAGAGACAGAGGAAGATACTCAGAGAATCAACCTCTTGTCTCCTCATGCACACATGTGCATACACATGAATGTACATAGGCACAACACACACACACACACACACATACACACACACATGTGCTCAAGTCGGGGTGGGGGAGCTTGGCATGTTGGTGCATGCCTGTAATATGGAGGCAGGAGGATCAGGAGATCAAGGTTAGCATAGGCTGTAAAGTTCAAGGCTAGCTCAGACCCCATCTCAAACAACAAATAAACCACACTATCTATGTACACTGGGACGCTACATTTTTCTGAGCAGAGCTACCAGACCTGTTCATTGGGGGACAGACTGCCTAGGACTTTAAGGGACACCTAAAGCTCCTGTTGTGATAACCCGGGGGTCAATGAATAGTGGATGCTGGGAATTGAACCTGGGTCTTCTGGAATAACACCTAGTGCTCTTAACCACTGAGCCACATCTCCAGCATACGAATTGAATGTCTAGGGTGCATTTTATAAGGAGAGCCAGCTGTTAATACCCTAAAACATCATCCCACTTCAGACATGAGGTTAATGGAGAAATGGGGTGAGGGGTCATGGGGAATAGGGATGACCTACAGCAAGGACACACAGTCATTCCAGTGCTCATCCTTGTCCCTCAGGTCAGGTCAGCATCTCTGGGACATCTCTGGACTTCTCTCAGTACTACCCTTTGTGCTCCTCCTTTGTCCTGTGAGTGTCTAGGCTCAGGCCCTTCTTGAAACACTGAGTTAGCTGGTGATTCTTGGTAGAATCTTTATTTTCCTCTGGCTCTGACTTCCTCTCCAGGGCTCCCTGGAACACTTGGTGTGGTATAGTCACATTGATTTTTATTCTTTTAGCCCACTGAATATGTCCCTCTGCCTGGGGCAGATACACTGGCCTCCCACATAGTCTTACCATGTGTTTTTCTTTAAAAAGTCCCTTTTAGACGTACTTATTTTAGTGTGTATGAGTGTTTTGTCCGCATATATGTCTGTGTACCATGTGTATACCTGGTACCCTCAGAAGTCAGAAGAGGGTCCTGGATCCCCTGGAACTGGAGGTACAGATGGTTTTGAGTCATCATATAGGTGCTGGCTATCAAACTGGGGTCCTCTGGAAAAGCAAGTGCTCTTAACTGCTGAACAGTCTGCCTTGCTCCTTGCCATGTCTTTTCTCAGATGCTGCTTTCTCTGTGAGGTCTTCTTCCCTGGTCACTTCTCCTAAACACAAAGACCCCACCTTCGATTCTCCCAACAAGAGCCCTTAACGTTTTCTCCTGTTGCGTTGGTCATCGTCTATCAGGCCTGAGGACCTGAGGTCCTATCTGCAGTTTCTGCCACTCCTACTTCACTGTAATACAAACTCTAGAGGGGAGGAGGCTTTGTGTCGCATCTGCCTTGATGGACATCCACACAGACACGACTTTCTCCTAGGAGACCTGCAACACAGTCTTGCTGATGTTGAATAAAAAGATGGAATGGATCCAGGGGGTGATGTATGGATGAAAGTCCCAGGGTTTCTGCCTCATGTGAGGAGGAAGCAAGTCGGCTGGAAACACAGATACTGCCACCCCTGAGCTTAGGCAGCAGACAGTACGTACGGCTGTGGCTGCACCTAGTTATTCTCTCTGATTCCAGTAACTCTAACAGCTACTCAGATATTTACTTGCTAAAAACAATTACCTGAAAGTCAGGAACTAGAAGGCAGAAGTTACTCTCTGTTGGTTCTGTCTGGGCTTTACCTCTTACTAATTTTCTATTGACTCAGTTCCTTTATAACTTGGGGGTGGGAGGGGGGTTAGATTATTTTATAGCTAGAAGTGTTTCTGTTGTTGTTGTTGAAACAGGTGTTTCACATTCCCATCTAGTGTGAAAAGAGAATCCTGAAGGTTACAGTTTATGTGGTCACTGATGGCTGTGTTCAGACTAGCCACCTGCCTCTGTCATTCTTATTAAATTGTCTGGAAACACACAAGTTTCTCAAACGCATGTGGGCTGACTTCAATACTGCTTCCTGCATGAATATAAAGTCTTTGACTTTCATTGTAAATTTGCATGACTTAAGAGCCTACGTTTTTGAAAATAATACTTTAGAATCATTTTTCACACTACTGAAAGCTGCCACAGATGAGGATTCCTATGTGGTTACTTATTAGCACAGACTTATGATACACCACACCTAGTTCTGTTTTAATAATAAAGTCTTGCTCTCTTATCTGTAGGGGACATGTTCTCTGACATCTCATACTTGCCTGAAACAAACTGCAGCTAATACAGAACCCTATATACACTGGTTTTTCCATACATACCTAACATGATAGTGTCCCCTATGGATACAGTAAGAGGTTAGTCATTATAAAACAGGCCAATCATAATCACACACTTCAAGAAAGGTTATGCAAATGTAGTCTGACGAGTCTTACTTTACTACCCTCACCTGTTCGGATGACATGGGACAATAAATGAGATGGACTGGCGGAAGACCTTAGCACTGTGCTGTGTTAGGTTACTATGTAAGGCTTCCTTGAAGACACATACTGTAACCAGGGGAGAGTAGGGGACAGTGATACTGCTCAGGCAGGTCCGATTCTCAGCCTTGTCCAGAAGCTGGAAATGCCCTTAGGCCTGTTCTGGCCGGAGATAAGAACACCAGAAGGAGCTCTGGCTTCTTATCACTCTCTGACATCACAGCTGCCTGGAAGCCGTCATGAGGCTTGCTCGACATCAGATGCTACTATCCCTTTTAGTGACAGCTTTGAAATTGGAGCTCTGGATTTTCATGGTGAAATTGGTTATATCTATTCCTCTATTATATCGGCTTATCTCTGATATGATTTTAGGGTCTCAGCTCTTGAGCTCAGAATGCTGGGTATTTAGATAGGGATTAATAGCCTTGGAGGTCATTGAGGATAAACCTTCCCTCACGCTCAGCTTTGCTCTCCACTCCCATTTCTCTAGTAACACTGGAAAGGAAAACTCCACAACTGTCTCTAATTCTGCTCCAAAGATTAAAAAACTAACCACATACTATGGTCTCCTAAGAGTTAACTCAGCTGCCTGGACACAAACACCAGCATGGTTGTTCACATTTTTAATCCCAGCATTCAGGAGGCAGAAGCAGGAATTGAGTTCTAGGCCAGGGCTCCTTGATCAGACCATGTCTCAAAACCACCCCAAAACAAAAATGTTAAGGACCTGTCAAACATCTGACCAAAAGTTTAACCCCCAGGGAAGCTGATGCACATGAAGATGCACATGAAGATGCACATGAAGATGCACATGAAGACCAGAAAAACAATTATCCTCTTAAAGAGAGAACGTGTTTATTTAGCCTTGTCAAAAGCCCCTAGCAAAGCAGTACCTTTTGGATGGATCTCCTCCGCTAAGCTTTTGTGTTTGTGTTTTGAGACAGGCTTTCTCTGTGTAGCCCTGTCTTGGCACTCACAGAGACCCACTTGCCTCTCTGCCTGTCGGCTTTTTGAGTTCTAAATTTCAGAAGCTTATTTTTTCCCCTGTTCTTTTCTAAAAACCTGAGTACCATTTTTCTGTTCTATTCCTCTTTCCCCCACAGTCTAGGCTTCTTGCCTGGTCTCTGACACTCTCTATTCTCCCCCTCGGCTGAGCAGCTGCTCACTGACCTCCACTGCTGAACATGCTGGCCTTTTTGACCCTGACTCAAAAGTCTGGTTTACTCTTCTCCATCTTCCTCCACTCAGCAGCCACAGAGATTTAGAGCTTGCCTGCCTTGTTTTTCTTTTAAGCTCTATTAAAACGGTCATTGAGCTTCCTTTTGAGATGGTATTATTATTATTATTATTATTATTATTATTATTATTATTATTAACTCATGAAAGGGGATCCTGAGTAACTTGATAAAACCGTGACCTGGAGTCAATTTGCTAAGCAAGTTGGCCTGAGTGACTGACAAGTGGCAGTATGTTGTGGTACACCTGAGGGATGATTCATATCCAGGATGGGAAGAAACAAGGTGGCCTGTGGCACAAGACTATCTTATGATACTCAGAATGTCACCCAACTGAAAGCCTGTGTATTATTTGTGGAATACATTCTTCTTTTACCTATTTTTGAACATGGGTTACTTGTTACATTACAGCTACTGTAACATTGTTACAAATTTCCTGGCTTAAATTGACATTTGCATTACTTTACAGTTTGGTAGGTTAGAAATTTGACATGCATTTCATTGGGTGAAAGGCAACATGTTAGGAAGGCTCTGTTCTCTTTTGTCGGAGCTCCAGGAGGAAGATTCATTTAGTTAATTTTTTTCTAGCTTCTAGAAGAGTGGTTCTCAGCCTTCCTAATGCTAGGACCCTTTAATACAATTTCTTATATTGTGGTGACCCCAACTATAAAATTATTCGTTGTTACTTCATAACTGTAATTTTGCTGTTATAAATCATAATGTAAATATCTGAAGTGTGACCCCTGTGGAGTTGAGACCCACAGGTTGAGAATGGCTGTTCTGGAGACTTCCAACATTGCTTCAGTCATTGCTGCTTGGTGGTTTAGTCAGCAAGAACGGACTGAGTACCTCTCAGGTCGTGCCAACCGCTCTGCATCTTCTGCTTCCTAGTTCCACTTTCACATACATCCATATCACACTGGAGCTGCTCTGATAACGCTCCCTCCAGAATCTCCTGTTGTTTAAAGGGCAGCTGATAAACAGCATTGCATCCCCTTTGCTGTGCAACAGAGCATACTCACAGGCTTTTATGACTGGAAAAAAATTAGGCTCCACTATTCTTATCCCAGCTTACAAGTTGACAACACCAGAAACAAAATGTAGGGAATTTGGGTGTTCGTTATTTCCCTTTCTTGTTTGCTAAGGCATTCCCCCTGTTCTTACCCACACAGTGTCTTTTGGATAGATAACTGGAGATATTAACTAAGTCAGAGTGGATCGTCCGTTGCAGGCACTTTTAAATGGCAAATGCCAAGCTTCTCTACAAACATTCAGAGCTGAGTACCTGGAGTGGAAATTTCACATCTCTCTTCCATGCTGTGGCTGGAGGTGGTTCTGAGCTGTGGTGTCACACAGACGTAATTTTAAATTCTTACTCCAAAACTTAAGTTCTCAGGAAAGAACCTTGAACAATTTAACTTTCCCAAGCTTTAAGTTCTTCATCTGTAAACATTATAATTGACCCAAAACAATTTCTGCAGGGCTGAATTCCAGGAGGTCTCTGAAGCTGCAGCAGAGTCTCCAGGTATATTTTGAATTTTTTCCCCTTAGATGTCTTCGTCTTCCCAGATGCTGAGCTTTCTTGGCCAAGGGAACATAACCCCAGAGAGTATAAATCTGGTGTTGGATCTTATCATGAATCTGTATTCTAACTTCTGAAATACTGACTGGAAGAACACACTTGAAGCCTTATAAAAGTAAATGTAATGCCCAAAGGATGCTCGTCATATAAAGAAGCTCGTTAATTAACCTCCGCTAAATTATGACTAAACAGTGGTGTAAGCTAGACAAACCATAAAGAATGGTTTAGATAAACTGGAGAATGACAAATATTTATCGGGTTAGCTCTAGCCCTGAAATGCCCTTTTCTCTGATGAAAACCAAGGGACTTGGACAGCACTTGGCTTTAAATATCACAGTCTCAAAATGCTCTTAATGTTCATCTTTCTCTCTTCCAGCTAGACCGTAAGAAGAACTGCCACAAGATGGGGTGGGATGTGGAAGGTGGGGGATGGAGGTCATTGCCTTCTTTTCCTACAGCCTTCTTTCCATATTTGCATTAAAATGTGCTCCTCTTTTTCACTTGGTTAACTGTTGTTAACTAAGTAACACTTGACAGTAACACTTGCAAAGTAAGAGCTATCTCTTCACAGATCTGCTGGAGGAACACTGCTCAGTGCTCAATGGATGGCCGGGATTCCACTCCCCTACCTTCTGTTTGTTTTACTTGCAACTAAGTCCCCTTCCAAAACCCAGCCCTTCTTGAGGTAGCTCAGGAGTTGCAGGAGGGCTCAGCTCTCTGCCAAACAGGGCGAATGCATTTCCTTTACGCGGGTTTAGGCTAATGACCTTCAGTGTCATGTAGAGCAAAGAAGCTACCTAGCCGCCACTCAATAGAACCCTTTGCTTTGAAAGAGAAAAGACTAATTCCAGAAGAATCGTTAAATGAAAATGTGAAAGTTTAACAAAGAGGGGGAGGTGGGGGGTGGGTTGGGGAGGGAGAAAGTCAGCTTAAGATGCGTCAGGGAACAAAATTGTTTCGCCTTGTTTTGGTGGAGGTGAACTGTTCTCAAGGTGATTCAGGATATGGAAATGATTTTTTTGTGGATGGAGGTTTTCCTGTAAATTTAATTCGCTGTTGATACTTTTTAAAAAACTAAGTTAAATTTACTTCAGTGGAAATTGTTTAGACCTACGACCCAGAAAACTTATGAGCTTTACATGATCTTTATACGATCAACGCAGCTTGTGCTGCAATGGGTTAGTCCTAGGTTAAAGTCAGATCGGAAGCTGAAAAATTATGCCACTTTCCAATCCTCTACTATCATCCAGTAGATGATGAAACCAACGATTCTGAATTGAAAGGAAAAAAAAAAAAACGCAAACCAGAAACCTTGAGGTGGAATGTAGCTCTATGAAGCAGTAGCAATTCTTCACTGTTACGGGGGCTGGGGCACGATGGGAACGGGCCTTGATAATCTATAGAAACCCTATAGGCTATTGGGGAAATAAGGGTATAACCTCTGGCATCTGGATTCTCTCTTCTGGGCATATATTACAGATCATATCCAGACTCATTAGTGCTGATAGTTTTCCAATAGGAGCTCTTGTTTCTTGTCCTGGAAGGGTAATATAAATCTGAAAATCATCTTTAGATTGTTCTTTGGTATTAAATATTCTTGAGGCTCAGTAAGCCATTTCTAAGCCTCCGCAAGAAAGCTTTAACCTTCTTTGACCTGCCCAAGTTCTAGGCTTGAATTAAGTGGGTATTGCTCCACCTGGTTTTCAACCACGAGATCTCCTTGCCAGAATGTTTCCATTCATCCCCAGCCAACACCTATCATCCTTGGCCTGGCAGCAAACCCTTTCACCTCTCCACGCCCATGTTACTGCCTCTCCAGTCCTTTGGCTGCCCTTTGGGGTTTGCATACTTGTTTAACTGGTTCTTAGAAGCCGTCTAAAGATCTTACTTTATGGGAGATCTGGCTATACAAATTAAGAGTGGGAGTTGATACAAACACAAATACATCTAATTTATGAGAATGTTTCATTTTTTCTCTAAATACAAATTAATTACACATAGGTTTTCAATGAAGAGTGGGCTCGAGAAGACAACTAATTATGGCTGAGGTTAGCAAAATTATCACAAGGTAAAACCCTACGGAAGGCAAAGGTTAAGGAGAGCAGTTATCTTTGTGTTATCTGTGCACTGGTTAAAAAAAAAAAAATCAAGCTTCCAAGAGTGGCCGGCACACAGTAGGTGTTCCAAGAGCTTTGAGACTGAGAATAACTAAATCCTTTTAAATTTGTGTTACAAATAAAACGAGCGCCCCCCCCCAGCCTTCCCAAGGCAGCACCATTGTTCATCTCTTTACACCCCGCCTTTTCCATTGTTTTGGGCGTTCTGATTCTTTCACATGTGCCTGTGACTTTAGAGGTTCAGAAGCACACAATCAACCCTGAAATCACAGACTTAAATATTATCCAAAGCAAGTTGCACCAGGTTCCTGCTTTTAAATGAATTGCAGCTTCTAACGGGTTCAGTTTCTGTTCGGCGTTGTTTCCCGCCTTCTTGGAGTTGAGGCGAGGGATGAAACAATCAGCATTCTCTCGCCGTTCCCTCAATCTCAAAGTTTTTCTTTTCTCCTCTTTCCTTCCCTCTGTTCTATTTCCTTTCACAGACAATCGTTTCTCAAGGGTCTTTGCTCCGCTTCCTCCCTCTCTGCCTGCTGGTCCCTTTGATCCTTTCTTTCGAGCCCCTATTCCCAGAAGCTGCAGAAAATACCTTCTTTTTCCCCCCCTTTCACGTCACTTCCCTCCCCTCTCCCTCTCTTCTCCGAGGTGAGTCCCCCTCTGGAGGCCAGCGCTTTCTTAGCTTCGTGCTTTCAGACGGCGAGCGGAATTCGGAGAGAAAGAAGGGGGGAAGAAAGGAGGAGAAAGAGAGCCAGAGCCAAGGGGGGGGACCACTCGGGCCTAGAGAGCAGAGGCCCTGGAGCAGCGTCGCCATGGCAACGGGCGCCGACAGGAAGCGAGGGACGCGCGCGAGGGCGGGCGCGGGGAGGGGGGCGGGTCGGAGGAGGGGTCGGCTGCCCCGGAAGAACCTCCCCGCAGCCCCCTCCCCGCCTGCCCGCGGCCCCCCGGCCTCGGCCCCCACCCTCGCGGCGGGGCAGGAAGTGACAGGCCCGCGCGAGCCCCCGGCCTGGCGGAGCCGCGGCGCGGCCAGCACCCGGACGGCGGGAGGGGCGGGGAGCGGCGGCCGCGCCGGGCACCTCCCACCGCGCCTGGGCCCCCGCCCCTCCAGGAAGGGGAGGAGGCGGCGCGCCGCCGAGGCCGAGCGACCCCCCCCTCCCCCGCCCTTGAGGTGGACGCCCCCCGCGAGGACTCGGGTGCGGAGCCGGGCGCGAAGGTAACCGGGCGGCCGCGGGCCGGGGAGGGGCCGCATCCCGGGGTCTCGGCGGCGCGGGGATGTTTCCTCAGCCACCTCGGCGTGTGCAACGCCCAGGTACCTCCCCCAGCCGCGCTCCTGCCTCCCGCTCTGCTGCGCTTTGCGGTGCTTCGGTGCTGCGCGTCCCGGTCTTCGTGCTTTGCGCTCGCTGTGCTCGGTGCTGTCTGTCCGTCACCTCGTTGCCTCTGACCGCTCGTCTTCTCATTCATTTCTCCCTTCCCCGACTTTGGTCCTTCCAGTCCGAGCATGCTGTCTGGCTATCTCCCTGCTTCTCGCGCTCCGCCGGGCTCCCCAGTCTCTCAGTTCCTCGACTTCTGTGCCTCCCCCTGCTTGGCTCCCTACTATTAGAATGTCCATTTCCCTGCTTACCGAGTCCGTTCGCTTCGGGCACAGCACTGTATCCGCCCCTTTCTCCCGGTGTGTTTGTTTTCTCTTTCGAACTGCGTTTTTATCACGGTTCTGTGTAGAACAAGAACCCCTGGGAGTCTTCCCGAGGCACCCCTCACCCCTTGCTTCTCACTTCATTCTTACTGCAACAGAGTTTTGTACTCCAGGGTATTGACTTCTTCCAACACCTGACCCAATAGGCCCAGTAGTATGTCCACTTCAGTATTACTTTCTAGTCCCTTCCCATCGGTGTGCTTCTTTCCCAGTTGAATCCTTACACACCCACACCCAAATGGTGGTACCGTTTAGGATGGCCTTTCACTCTTCCCTCAGTTTTAATTTTTAATTGAATTTGCCACCTAAACGGTGTGCTATCTTTACTTTTCTATTTTGAATCTGGAACTCACAACATTAATTGAAAAATGAGGATTTTAAGACATAGATTTGTGTGTCTGCGAGGTTTTTGAAGGTAGTTTCCCTGGTGGAAAGACTTTAAATTGGCCCTTCTCTGTTTCACGATCTGGGGGAATGAGGGGGTCATCGAAATGATGAACGTTTTTTATATAAGCCTCTATTGCAAGTAACAGGGTCTTATGTCTCTGAGTCCAGTGAGATAAGTCCGGTATCTGTACAACTGTGCCATGCTGCCTCTAATCCTTACCCACTTTTTTTCCTTCACATGCTGATATTGAGGATTCATGGGTCTGTATCTGTTTAGTGCTTTGATATTTTGGCAAAAGATGTGGGGAGAAAGGTAGACTGGAGTTGATAGAATACCCTCTCTGTACCTCTTCCATTATATCCGTGTGTGGAGTGGCATGTGTTCGTCCCTAAAATGGGTAGAGTTCTCTGGGGACTGTTACGTGATGTAGTGATGCTGGGAAGAGAATCGGGAGAAAACTCAACTTTAATCATCAAGGCCAAGACTTTGACTTTTGTTTACTTGTTTGGAATGCATTCCTGAGATAAGTCCATTCATCTAATGGAACTAGCCCCTAGCAGAAATTATGGTTGGACATTTATATTCCCAAGCCACATAGTGCTTGGGTGACCTGATATTTCTAGTAGCGCAGTGTTTCAAAAGGAAAGAATACACAGTGTAAGTTTAACTAAAGAAGGAAAAATAAGAAGTAAAATGATGTAATTTTCTGCTGCCTTAGGAGTGTTTCTGTTTGCTTCTCTTGTTTCCTTTTCTTTTTTGATATGTGTGTATTTCTTTAAATTTACTTTTGCTAGTTTTAATGTAGCTGCCAGAGGGTAAATTCATACACTTTAGAAAAGTGGACTCTTATTCTTTTAAGTTAGAATGCTATTTACTGTTACATGCTTGGAAGTATGTAACATTTTCACTTCATTACATTATTTGCTAATAGGGGCACAGAAGTCATATAAGGAAAAGTGATGGGCCAAGGCTTTAATTAGTAGCTTGGCATGCAGCCAGTCAGCTCCTTTGACTATGTGGGCAGTAGGCTAGCTCTGTGTCCCAGCATTTATCCACTTCCACGACCTGTCCACTCTGTCTACCTCATCAGTATCCCAGGACTCTCCTCGATGACGTGAGGACAGGGAATGCTCACACCAAGTGACACTGCTTTGATGACAGTTTTTTTGTTGTCGTTCTTGTTTGCTTTTTTCTGTTCTGGGAAGAGACAAAGTAGTGTAAAGACTTGATACACAGAAGGTCCTTGTTCCCTCTCTTATAAAATGGAGACTATGATATTTACCATACAGCACTGTATAAAAAATAGCAGACAGGTAAAGGAGCTGTGCTGGGCCAAGGAACCAAAGCAGCGATCGGCTTCACCAGAAATGCTGCCCGCTGTTAGCATGCTAATGATAGAGGGAGATAAAATAACAGCAAGTTTTGAATGGGTCGATTTTTGTTGAAAAGTGCTGGGGAACGTAAGGTGGCGTTAGTACTGCAGGACTGTGAAGTAGCTTGTTCACAGTCTGCTCGTTATTTAATGGTAGCCAGGAGGGGTATATAAAGGTTTTTTCTTTGAGACAGTGACTAGCTTGAAAAGATGGTGGAGTGAGGATGATTGAAGGTTTGGGAGTTCTAAGGCCTCAGAGGAAGATTCTTAGATACTTTGGACTTCCTGTGATTTTGAATAATAATGACATGAAACGACATTTCGATTCAAGGTATAACTTTCGTCCTTTACTGGTTCCTGTCTAGGGCTTGAGTCAGAGCACCACTCTTGGGGACCCTGGAACGCTATCATGGAAACGGAGAGTGAGCAGAACTCTAGTTCCACCAATGGGAGTTCCAGCTCGGGGGCCAGCTCTCGGCCCCAGATAGCACAAATGTCCCTGTATGAACGGCAAGCAGTGCAGGTGAGGCTCAACTGAGTGGCCGAGGTCTGTGAGTATTGACTTGGGATAGGCAAAGATACCAGAAGATCGTCATCCTCAGATTCTTCCCGAGCAGATAAAGAATGAGCTTTCTTCCACTTCAGAATCTTAGCAGTTTACAAAGTTAGAGCAAGCAGAGTGAAATTTGGTCATTTTGTTTTGTTTTTAGCAATGTACCAAGTTCAAGGCCAGCTTGGGCAACTTGGTGAGAAAACGTCTTGAAATAAAACTACAAAAAGATAGAGTTGGAGAATGCAGTCCATTGATTGAATATGAAATGCTATAAAGTTCACACATGAATGAATAAGGGTCAGCCTATTAATTAGTTTTAATTACCATTTCTTTTCATTGTTTAAAAATATTTACTTACGATTTATGTGTGTGTGGGGGGGTTATAGTGCTGTGTATGTGGAGGGTTTGTTTATGCTGTGCAGCATATACAGGTGCCATTGGCCCTTGAGCTTCTCGTCACTTCTCCTGTCTCCATTTGCCATCTCATAAAGAGGGCTGGGATTACAGATGTGCACCACTGCACCTGGCCTTTTGTTTTAAGTTGTTCTGAGACTTGAACCCAGGTCCTTGGGGTTGTGCTACAGGTGCTCTTCCCACTGAGCTCTCTTTCTGCTTCAGTTGTCAAGTTTTCAATTTTAGGCCTTAGAAATTATTCTGAGTAATAGAAGTATCAATGACCTTTTTAGACATTGACTTTTGGACAAATAGCAAGTTCTATACTTTAATATCCTGTTTGGAAATGAAACATTTTTCTTAAAAGACTTTGGTGGGGTAGTTGTAATTATTAAAGAATAAGAACATAGCAAAATCCATCCATTGACATTATACAGTTGCTATTTGGAAATGTCACTTCGCTGAGAGTTTAGCCTGGTAGAATTGTTCAGAAGTCATGACTCTGTTTCTGTCATTGTCTCTTAAACACTTGAGGATCTGTATCTCTGTGCTAGATACCTACAGCATATAGCTTTCCCCTCTTATTATTAGTTTGTTCATTTATTTATTTATATTATTTATTTCTTTTTATTTTTATGAGTACACTGTAGCTGTCTTCAGACACCAGAAGAGGGCATCGGATCCCATTACAGATGGTTGTGAGCCACCATGTGGGTGCTGGGAATTGAACTCAGGACCTCTGGAAGAGCAGTCAGTGCTCCTAACCACTGAGCCATCTCTCAAGCCCCCTAGTTTGTATATTTATTTACTTGAGACATGGCTTACTGTCTTACCCTGGCTGGCCTGGACTCATCATTTTCCTGCTTCTACTTTCCAAGTGCTGGGATCGTAGGCATTGGCCCCCGTGTCTAGCTTCTTTTCCTTATATTGGTCAGTATCCCATGTATTTGTAGTTTGTCAGTGAAAGGTCATCTGTACTGGTTTGCTCTTCCTTATCTGTAAGGACAGGCCACATAATCAGTTGTCTCTGCTGTTTTAGATGGCTGAATAGACTGCTGGATCCAACATTGCAAAGACAATCAGATGCTGATGATGTTCGTCCTTTGTCTCCTGTTGTTCCTCTCCCTCCTGACTCTTTGCAACAGTGGTGCACATAGGCGTTAGGAGTGATGGTTCTGAATAGTGTATCCTGTCTTCTAGGCTCTGCAAGCACTGCAGCGGCAACCTAATGCAGCTCAGTATTTCCACCAGTTCATGCTCCAGCAGCAGCTCAGTAATGCCCAGCTGCATAGCCTGGCAGCTGTTCAGCAGGTGAGAGGTCAGCAGCCATCTGGGCCAGGAGGGAGGGGTGAGGCACTGCTAGTGTAGGGTAGGAGAGCAGGTTGGGGCAAGCTGCATCCCACACCAAACCTTGCTTTGCCACCTGTGCTCTTTAGAGAAAGATGATTCTTAGATTGTGGGGACTCTTTAGAGGTGGAATAGCTGTGTTGTAGACCTGTGTAATATGTTAGCCGCCGGCCATGTGTGGCTGTTAAGTACTGGAAATGTGGCTAGTTCAAACTGAAGTGATACTGAGGTTTTAGAAGACGTCAGTTGACAAAAAGAAAGTAAAAAATCTCAGTAATGTCTATGTCAGTTTAATGTTGCGCTGATTATATTTGGGGACAAAATTGGATCTCTGAGATAAAAGTGTATACCTGAAATGTGTAAAACTCTGGATTCGGTCCCATCTGCCATCCCTTCCCAAATGATAATATTTATTTTGCATGTATTGCATTAAATAAATTACTCAAATTTTTATCATCCGGCTTAATACTTTTTAAGTATACGGAGTAGCACATGGCTCATTTGATGATGTATTGGACTCATCTGCAGTAGATTTATCAGCGACTCTCGATGTGGGTTGAAGCTGGGGTAGCAGAGCACAGGTTGCCTGTATACCCTGATGTTCCCAGGCAGGCTTATGTGGTCACGCGCTGCATCTCGGATAGTGCTGTATTTTTTCATACTCCAACACACAGTCCCTCTGTTCTTATCAGAGTGTCTGTTTGGCTCCATGGATTAGTGCTAGAAGACATTGTTTCTCTTATGCTTCCCTTGACCAGGCCACGATTGCTGCCAGTCGTCAGGCTAGCTCCCCAAACAGCAGCACTGCACAGCAGCAGACCGCCACCACCCAGGCCTCGGTGAGTGGTGTCTCTCCCTGAGGGCAGTGTCTGTCAAGGTCTGGTCTTTGCAGCTGATCTGGGAGGTTGATCGTGTCATCAGTGGGCAGCTAATGGCTCTTAAGTAGAGATTGGCAAAATGAGAAAAAAAAGACCTATCTGAACCTGAGTCTTGGTTTTCAGACAGACTTTCCCTAACTAGTCCATACTGGCCTCACACTTACAGTGATCCTCCTGCTTCTGCCTCCTGAGTGCTGCTATTACAGATATGCACTACTATGTATGACCTATTATTCAGGAGTCTTTAAAAAAGAAGGAAGGAGAAACTCTTGGAGAAGAAGAGATAACAAACAAAAAGTCGCTTTTCCAGAGAAAGAAAATCTATTTCATTTCTTTCCTTTGCCTGCTCAAGTATTAAAATTGGTGATTGTGGGCTTGCTTTCTTTTTGATTGTCTATTTACTTTGGTAATATTCCAAAGTAGCTAGAATGAAGTTTTGGATGGAAGTTACTATTTATTTCCCTTGACTTCATGAAAGTAACATCCTGTTCTTCATTGTTCCTCTCAAGTTGTCAGATGTGTATTTTATTTAATTTCCCCTCAAGTCCTCAGCCCTGGTTCCTTTCTGTACTGTACAGATCAATCTGGCGACCACGTCAGCTGCTCAGCTCATCAGCCGATCCCAGAGTGTGAGCTCTCCCAGTGCTACCACCCTGACCCAGTCTGTGTTACTGGGGAACACCACTTCCCCACCTCTCAACCAGTCCCAGGCCCAGATGTATCTGCGGGTAAGTCATAGCCACAACCACCAGTGTCTTGGGGGCAGAGTTCATAATTTATCTTCCCTGGCAAAGAATGAAAGTGTTTTCTCGGTGCCATTGAGGGAACCCAGGGCCTCATGCATCCTAGGCGAGTGCTCAGCCCCTAGGTGACACCTTTAGTCTGAAAGCTGTTTTAATTCTGGTCATCCACATTTTAGGACAAGCAGATCTACTTCCCATGCTTTGTGTAGGCTAGAAAAGATGCTTTTAGATAGCATTGAGATCCTCTGCTGGAAGATGTGGCATTGATATTTGATAGATCAGAGTTAGGTGTAGTCTAGTCTAAACGTACAACTTGGGTACACAGACTGTAGGTATCTCTCAGCTAATCTATTTCTGTGTAAAACTATGTGTTCTAAAATCCTCACTGTCTAAATGTCCTTGATGTTTGACTCTGTTATCATTCGTAGTCTTCTGCACATTCTAGGTTTTCTTCTGGATGACTCCTCACAGTTGGAGAAGGAGAGGTTCTTGGGTTGGTGTGGAAAGGTGCAGGCTCAGCGTTTAATACCTGCTGTTTTTTGTCTTGTGGTCCTTTCCTTCCATCTCCACTGTCCTCTCTTCTCTTCTTTTTACTCTCCTTCCTCTCCTTACCAGCCACAGCTGGGCAACCTGTTGCAGGTTAACCGGACCTTGGGCCGGAATGTTCCTCTAGCCTCCCAGCTCATCCTGATGCCTAATGGGGCAGTGGCTGCAGTCCAGCAGGAGGTGCCACCCGCTCAGTCTCCTGGAGTTCATGCAGATGCAGATCAGGTCAGTGGCACCACTTACTGTGGAGAAGCCCGGGAACATGAAGGGGATGACCGTAGGCCAGGACCCACACTTGGCCCCTTTATTAATTTTTATAATTCTTATTTTGTGTCTGTTTCCGCTTCCCTTTCCTCAACTCCTATAAATAAAAACTCCCTTAAAATATTTGAGCTGATTTGAGCTAAAGAAGGAAGTAGAATCACCTAAAATGATCCCTATGGATCTGGCCGTCTTACAATACAAGTTGATTTTCAGGGCCTCCTTTTGTCCCCTGCAGCTTAGTTTTATGGAGTCTCTTAATTCCCTCATAGAAATGTCACTTGAAGATAGCGCTGTTGGAGGGAATTCTGCTTAAGTTAGATGTGAAGTAGACCTGGCTGAGTTGCTGGTAGGATGTTTGGTTCCTTCTGCTCTTGACTTACTATAGTTCTCAACTTTCAGTCTCCTGTTCCTGTTCATGTTTCCTCAGTAAAGTCTTTCTTCCCATTGCTTTTTGTGACTTTTTCCCAAAATCCATTTATTTTAATTTTAAACATGTATCAGATGTGAACTGGGGCTTTAAGATGGTTGTCTCATTCATCCAGTCTGTCACTAACTACGTACTGTACTGCGCTTGGGTATGTGGTTAGAGGTTTGGAACACTAGAGAGAGGAGCCAAATCTTCAGAGAGCTTAAGGGGGCAGCCGTGGTGTACCCCTGAGTTTCCAGAACTGGCTGTGTTACTTTGCAGGGTACTTGAGTGGAATCTTAAGGGGTCGGCTGGTTGATTTGGAGTGAGGAGAGAACTGAAGAAGAAGAGCAGCTCTGAGGGCACCATTCATTTCCTGAAATCAGACCCCAGGGAAGGCTGGGTCGTAGGGACAGCAGGGCTCTGGTGTGGCTCTGTAGTAGAGCCTGTCATGCACATTGGGTTCATCTCTAGTTTTGTCAAAAAAAAAAGCAAAGGGACAGTGAGCCTAATGGTGGAAGATGCCTAATGATGGAAGGAAACTAAAAGCCAAGAAAAGGAGATTGTAGTTAATTTTATAGGCAGCTGGACAGTGGTGGTGCCTGGGACTCTGGAGGCAGGGGCAGGCAGGTGAGTTTGAAGCCAGTCTGGTCTACAAAGAGAGTTCCAGGAGAGCCAGGGCTACACAGAAACCCTGTCTTGAAAAATCAAAAAAAACCCTCAAAACAACACCATCCTCCCCCCGCCCCCCCAAACCAACAAACTTATGAGTAGCAGAGACCGTTACTGGCTATTGGACAACAGACAAACAGAGTAAGGAAAATGCTTCAGGAAGAATCAAGGACCATGTGCCTGCTGAAAGATGCTTGGGTCGTCTACTTATAAAATCCCTTTGCAAGCTGCTCAAGCACTAGAAGGCGAAGAGGAGGCTGGCTGTGTTTTCACACCAGTTCTTTAGTCCATCCGTCCGTCCATCCGTCGACACTCAGTATGAGCATAGTGGCTAGAATGTGCACCTGGGTTAGGCCCCAGCTCTACATTTAACTGTGTAATTTAGATCACCGTGGACAAGTGATCTAAATTAAATTAGTCTTTCTGCTGTGATCTCTTCATAGATAGGGTATACTTAATGTATGGCATATTGTGAGGACTGATTGAGTTGATTGTAAGTACCTGTATCATATCTGTACTTAATATTAAGGCTGTTAACTTATTACTAGTTAACTATTATCTCTGTAGCTTTGGATGCTTGGGGAGGTCACGATACCTCCTTTCCTGGAGGGTGTGGACCTTTAAAGTACCGTTAAGCAAACAGTTACCTAAGTGGCGTACTAACTGCTTCATTAGCAAGAATAGGGTGTTCTAAGACTAAAGACGGGACCTTAGTTGTGGAGTTGGCTAGAAACCAAGGAGGTGACATTTAAACTGGGCTTTATAGACGTCAGCCACGTATGTGAGGAGACATTGGGTGTCTGGGGAATGTGATTTCTAAAGAAGAGCCTGTTTGCTCGAGGAATCACAAGATGGCAGATTTTCTTGGCGGACTAGACCATTGGAAGGAGCCTTACCTCACAGGGCTTTGGGGCTTTGTTTAGGACTTTAGGCCTATGGTAAGGTAATTAGAAAGCTTTATAAAGATGTAAAGCTAGAACAAGGCTTTCGTATGAAAGTACCGGGGAGAGCTTTATCGTTGCGTTAGTAGGGATATGCACACTTTAGGAGAGAGGCGATGCTTAGGTGCGCAGCACTGAAGACAGAGGAGCCCGTGGGTGTGAGAGTAACAGGAATTCCTGAAGGTGGAGGAAACTGCTCAGAGGTTGGGGAAACCGAGGGAGTGCCAGCTGTGAGGCCAAATTAGAGATGTTTTTGAGACATGCATGAGATCTTGAGACAGCAGCCCTGGGCGTGATCCTTGAGTTTTGGGGAGCTAGCTTGGAGCTAAGTGTGGAAACGGTAGATGTGACTGACACGCCAATGGAAGGTAAGGAGAAACAGTTACGGAGAGCATATGGGCTGAGGAGAGCATGTAGTAGAGCTCAGAGGGTTGGTTGGGATAAAGCCCTAGAAAACTTGAAGGTGGCGGGGTGACTGAGGGAAGCAGGAAAGAACAACAGAGAGAAGAGAGAAAAAAGTCTACACTGTAGTAACAAGGGGACAGGGTCTTACAGGACTGGTGTGGTGTGGGTGCAGGGGTGGGAGCCACTCATTTCTTTCATTGTAAAAGAGGAACACAAGAATGGATTTGTTAGTTTGGAGGAGAGCTACTTTAGAAGAACTGGAGGGAACTGGACTAGAAGGAATATTGAGTTTGAAGCATGCATGGAGAGTGAATGGGTACAATGGATGCACAAGAGTTTAGTCACGGAGGAAGGAGGGTGCAGCTGGGGAAGGGGGCGCAGGCAAGGAAAGGGGCACAGACAGATCCCACAGCCAGGAGAGGGGGAGAGAGCCAGGGGTAAGAGAGTCCTCATGACACTCTAGAAAAGCAGGAGGACGAGGATCCGAGCAGAGGATTGCCGTGGGTAGGAGGAAGGGGAGTGAGAGAAGGGTCTGCTCAGGCAGGGAGGTGGGGTCTTCCTGTCTCTGTAGAGGTAGAGAGGGTGGTTCTGAGTGTGGGGACAGTGGAAGACTGCAGTGGCCATCGCAGAAGAGAAGCTGGGTAACCAGTCAAGTTCTCACTACTGAAGAGAGGTCCGGCACCTCTGCCAAGCTGGCCTTCTCTCTCCTACTCTTCAGTTTAAATACAAATTACTTAGTTTTGCACACGTGTATGCCTGCGTGAGTTTATGTGCAGCACATGCACCAGGGCTGGGAGGTGTAGGTTCTGGGAACTGACCTTGGGTGCTCGACAAGATCAGTGTCCTTACCCCTGACATACCTCTCTAGCCTTTTACTCAGTTGGGTTTTTTTTTGTTTTGTTTTGTTTGTTTGTTTGTTTTTAGTTTTTCGAGACAGGGTTTCTCTGTGTAGCCTTGGCTGTCCTGGAACTCACTCTGTAGACCAGGCTGGCCTCGAACTCAGAAATCCGCCTACCTCTGCCTCCCGAGTGCTGGGATTAAAGGTGTGCGCCACCACTGCCCGGCTCAGCTATAGATTTTATTGTGTTTGTTCTGATTATTACTAAGATTAACTGTGATAGTATTCTGATTGATAGAATCAACCAGGTAGCTATTTTTCTCTCCCTTTGTGTTCATGCTCTGCACTGTTATATTCTAGGATTGTTAATAATAAACAAGACAGACTAAATTTGCTGTTTGTAAGTTACAATTCAGACTGTTTAATACCCCAGGCCCTTAGTGACCTAGCAGAGTGCCTTTCTATCTCCCTAGCCCCAGATACCTTTCTTGTTTCTTATTTATCTGCTCCCTACTATAACTCAACACAACGAAATGTTTCTACTAAAACATGACATTATGTTTTGGTTGTGTGGCTTAGGTAGGCCTTTAGGTCTTTCCCTTCTCTGTGCTCCCTCCGAGCCTCGGGACAGACCTCCTCTGTTTTAGAGGACTTGAGCTTCCCAGTCAGAGTTGATTTTATGTTTTCCTGTAAAGTTGGTTTATATTTGTGTGTATATTGTTGGGTTATCCTTACTGATTTCCTACTCCAACCATCCATGCAGCAGGAGCATTTAACCCTTGTCTTTCCACTATCCAAGCCAGTACCTGAAGTGTAGTAGGTATTGAATAGATGCTGAGTGAATATGAGGAAAGAGAAAGTCAGAGATGGATTTTGAAGGAATTTTGTTGAAATTTGATGATAGACTTGCTAGTACATGACAATGTGTTTACAAAGAAGCTCTTTGAGAGACTGAAAAGACAGTCAGCTGGGCTGTGGAGTGTTACAGTTTTCTGCTTATAAGTCACTGCAGGAATCTACACACACACACACACACACACACACACGTATATATTAATATCTTCCAGGTGCAGAACTTGGCAGTGAGGAACCAACAGGCCTCAGCTCAAGGACCCCAAATGCCAGGCTCCACTCAGAAGGCCATCCCTCCTGGAGCTTCTCCTGTTTCTGGCCTCTCCCAGGCTTCTAGCCAGGCCCTAGCTGTGGCACAGGCTTCTTCTGGGGCCTCAGGCCAGTCACTCAACCTTAGTCAAGCTGGTGGAGGGAGTGGGAATGGCCTCCCAGGCTCCCTGGGTCCAGGTGGAGGTGGCCAGGCACCTGGGGGCTTGGGTCAGTTGCCTTCTTCAGGATTGGCTGGTGGAAGCTGTCCCCGGAAGGGCACAGGAGTGGTGCAACCCTTACCTGCAGCTCAAACAGTGACTGTGAGCCAGGGAAGCCAAACAGAAGCAGAAAGTGCAGCGGCCAAGAAGGCAGAAGCAGATGGGAGTGGCCAGCAGAGTGTGGGCATGAACCTGACTCGGACAGCCACACCTGCCCCCAGCCAGACGCTTATTAGCTCAGGTAAGGTGTCACCTCTCATGTTGTCATTAATTCTCAGACGTAATTTGAAATATTTAGAGCACACTGCTCTCTGCCCCAAACAATTTTTTTTTTTTTTAAAAAAAAACCTCTAGGCCATGGAATGGCGGAAGAAAAGAGAATCTTGTCAGTCTTGAACATGCTAGCTCAGAGACAGGATAGTGAATGGATCTTAGTTTCCCCAAGCAGCAAACTACTTATAAAGTACTTCGTGTAGTTTCCTTTTTTTCCAGTTTATTCATTTCACGCAATTCTGATGGAGCTGACAAATGTGCTCGGGATACATCTTTGAAAGGCAGATTTCCTGGTCTCATGTTACACGTGGTATTGAGTAAAGGCTGAATCCTCTCCGCTTTTCAGTGTTAGTTCACGTAGCTATAGTATAAATACCTAAGGACACATAAGACCAGCAAGTGGAGCTGTGCTTAGTGTGCTTGACTTGTGGTTGTTTGTACCAATGATAAGGATAAACGCGAATTAATCATAACAATAACCCTAGTTTGTATTTGCTTTGAGACTGGGTCAAATCTAGCCAATGTCAATACTTGGTAATGTTAGATTTTTGTTTGTTTCCATCGTGGTAATTAATCATTGATATAATTGAATAATTTCATCACAAACATTACCAATATTAGATACTTACATACCTTAGCTTTTCTGTTCCCAAATGCTTTCAGAGCATATGCTTTGTGTGTTCTTTGGACAGTCTGGTAATATGTAGGGTAGAGACTGTCAACTGCAGTTTGACAGCAGCAGAGGAGACAGAGCGGTTAAAGCCTCTGTCTGCTCTTAAGACTTTTTAGGTGGTGACTTAATGTGATGAACTTTAAAAATGGAGGCATTCATAGAGGATGGTGATAGCTTTAACTCTGGTATTTATTCTGTTGGTGAATATTAAACACATCTTATGTGTTAAATACCAGAATGAGTTCTAAGGATGTCAAAATGAATAGACCTGGATTCAACCCTGAGATAATGAAGGAGGGAGTCAACCATTCTTTGTTCAGTACCGGGTGCAAAGGTGGGGTGGTTCTAGCAAACAAAGAGCAGAAATGACTCAAGATTATTGTTGACTTAAGGGCTATGCTCCATTCATCTCTCCGTCCTTCCTTCCTCTCTCTCTCTCTCTCTTTCTCTCTCTCTCTCTCTCTCTCTCTCTCTCTCTTGTTCTCTCTCTCTCTCTTTCTGTGCTACCTGGGGTTGAATCTATGCTTTGAACATGCTGAGCCAAGTTTTTATCGCACAGCTACACCTAGTCCTGCCTTTCTTTTTAACTTCGTATTTTGAGAAACAATTCACTAAGTTGCTCAGGCAGACCTTGACTTGCCTGAGGACTCCTGAGCACTTGAGCTTCCAGTCTGTGCCCTTCATTTTTGCCTTGAGATCTTTGTCCTGGAGGTAGTTAGTAATACCTGACCGAGAGGCCAGAGTATGAAGTAAGTGATGGTCAGGCTCCATGCAGCTAGATTTCCATTCACTGTCCAATTCCCAAATGAGATTTCCATTCACTGAGCCTCACCTTAGGTATATCTTACAAAGATGCTTTTGTTTGAATTTAGAAGGATTATCATTGTCTGCTCCTTTTCTCCTTTGTTCCTTTCTGGCTTGCTTCACACATAGCCACATACACACAGATCCAGCCCCATTCACTGATTCAACAACAGCAGCAGATCCACCTCCAGCAGAAGCAAGTGGTGATCCAGCAGCAGATTGCCATCCACCACCAGCAACAGTTCCAACACCGCCAGTCCCAGCTGCTTCACACAGCTACACACCTCCAGTTGGCCCAGCAGCAGCAGCAGCAGCAGCAGCAGCAGCAGCAGCAACAACAGCAACAGCAGCAGCAAGCAACAACCCTTACTGCCCCTCAGCCACCCCAGGTCCCACCTACTCAGCAGGTCCCACCTTCCCAGTCACAGCAGCAAGCCCAGACTCTGGTGGTCCAACCAATGCTTCAGTCTTCACCCCTGTCTCTTCCACCTGAACCAACCCCCAAACCACCCATTCCCATTCAGTCCAAACCTCCTGTCGCTCCTATCAAACCTCCTCAACTAGGAGCGGCTAAGATGTCAGCTACACAGCAGCCACCACCACATATCCCTGTGCAAGTTGTCGGTACCCGGCAGCCAGGTACAGCTCAAGCACAGGCTTTGGGATTAGCACAGCTGGCAGCTGCTGTACCTACTTCCCGGGGAATGCCAGGGGCAGTCCAGCCTGGCCAGACCCATCTGGCCTCCTCGCCACCTTCATCACAGGCTCCTGGTACACTTCAAGAATGTCCCCCTGCATTGGCCACTGGCATGACCCTTGCTCCTGTGCAGGGAACAGCACATGTGGTAAAGGGTGGGCCTACAGCCTCTCCTGTTGTGGCCCAGGTCCCTGCTGCTTTCTACATGCAGTCAGTGCACCTGCCGGTGAGTAATGTTTGACCATTTTGAACGTATTAGTCCCCATCCACATCCTAGTGAGCTTGGGACTGAGTGGAAATAGCACTTTAGGAAGGTGAATGGTGGCATGCAGGTGCTCTCTTTTTCAAAGAGTGAGAGGTTTATATATATTTATATGTTTATGTTATTTACATAAATCTATATGTCTATATATTTATCATAAAATGTTTAAATTTCAAATTCCTAGGTTTGTTACTATCTTAGGTTGTTTATATATATGCTAATTCCATCACGAGCTCCTTAGCCAGATCTGTCTTTGTAAAGCCAACGGTTCTTAATTGATCTACAATGAGTCTTTCAGTCCCTAGCCAAGGCTTAGTGACGTCTTTCTTGTCCTGATGCAGAAGTACACATATTGGGGTGACCAAGAAGTTTAGTGTATCAAAGGAAGTAAACAAATTTGGGCGTCTGGAATTGAGAATGTTCTCAGGAAGTATGCAATTAGAAGTTTTCCTTTCACACCTAAATCTTAGCTGCTTTCTTATTTATTCCTCTTCTAGGGTAAAGCCCAGACCTTGGCTGTGAAACGCAAAGCTGAGTCTGAGGAGGAGAGAGATGACCTCTCCACCTTGGGCTCCGTGCTTCCTACAAAGGCATCGCCAGCAGCAGAGAGCCCAAAGGTAATAGAGGAGAAGAATAGTCTTGGAGGTGAGTAGCCAACTTCTAAAATCTTACTGGTGCCAGAGAACAGAGAAGTGTTTTCAGTGAGCCAAAAGATAAATCTAATTTAGTAGAAAATGGGTCAGGACTTGGTGAGCGATAAGTAGATACAGACACATGGGCTCCATGTTGAACGATCTAAGATGAGCGTGTTGTGGAGGATCAGGCTGGCTTGGTAATGAGCAAGTCAATTATGTCATCTACATGCTCCTTATGTGTGTTTGTTTTTCAGAGAAAGCTGAACCAGTGGCCAGTTTGGATGCTAATCCTCCCAACAGTGATCTAGTAGCCTTGGCCCCTGCCCCATCAGCACCACCTCCTACTCTAGCTTTGGCGTCCAGACAGATGGGTGACTCAAAACCCCCACAGGCCATTGTGAAGCCCCAGATTCTCACGCACATCATTGAAGGCTTTGTTATCCAGGAGGGAGCAGAACCATTCCCGGTGAGGGCAGGGCCTGCCTGAAAGTGGGACTGGGACGGGAGAGGTGACCTCATTTTGTTCCTCTCACATTCCTCTAAAAGAAGGAAAGTGCAGGACTATTTGACCTTTAGAGAATGGTTCGTTATGCTGCTTACTCAGAAGGGGAGGGACATAGGGGAGTTTGTGGGCCAGGAAGTGAAAATACTGAGAACAGAAGAGAAGGCGGCTTTTAAAACTATAGGGTTTGGTTGAGTACATTAGGTCGCTTTGTAATGAAGGAAACCATGAGACAAACCCAGTGATCTTGACTCTTGCATTCATTGCAGCATTGCGGAGGAAAGGTCATGATATGAGGGAGTAAGCGTAGAAACCCAATTCTCCAGTGACTTAGATGGAAAAAGCCAGCTAGAGGCCCTTGTCTGCCATCTTGAAAGTCCTGGAGCTGGAGAGATGCCTCAGCAGTTAAATGAATATATTGTTCTTTCAGAAGACCTGAGTTGTGGTCCTAGCGCCCATGTCACCAATTATACCAACTCCAGCACTTGAGTATCTGACTCTGGTTATATGCCTGCATGCCTGGCTAGGCATGGCATACACTTTTAATTTGAGCCCTTAGGTGGCAAAAGAGCAGACAGATTGCTGAGTTCAAGGCCAGCCTGGTCTACATAGCAATTTCCAGTATACCTAGGGCCACATAATTAGACTTTGCCTCAACCCCTGCAACCCTCCCCCCACCCCCCCACCCCCCCCCAAAAAGTCTTAAGAAAATAAAGAATGAGATTCCCTCTGAGGCAGACTTGGCCATCAACTCAGAGCTTGTCCAAGCAGGGACAAGGGGACTATAAAAGGCTATAGAGGGCAGAAAGGCATTAAGCTGCCTTAACTGCTCTTTCTCTGGGACAGGTGGGATGTTCTCAGTTCCTGAAAGAAACCGAGAAGCCACTGCAGGCTGGCCATGCGACAGGGCTGAATGAGAGTCAGTCAAATGGCCCTTTGGGAGGAGACAGCCCCTCTGTAGGTAAGTATTGGATGCTCATGGAGAGGCTTGATGGATGTGGGGATGGAGCCCGGGGTGTAGCACATACGACACACAAGTTATACCAGTGAACAACATCCCTAGAGTGCATTCTTTAGAGACAAGGTCTCACCACTTAGCCCAGACTGAACCACTTAGCCCAGACTGAGCTTTGACTTCAGACCCTCTACCCACACACCACACCCACCCAGTTAGTCCTTGTTTACTTAAAGGGAGAATTTAGGTAAGGCCTGTCTGTGCACGGATGTGTTCTGCTGAGTAACTGGAACCATACAAAGAAATTATAAGGGAACGTCACAAAGTTAAAGGAACGGGTTGGCTTATTTTATACCATTTAAGGGTATAGTCACCTTCCTGCCTCTGGTGCGTCTGTGCTGGGATTATAGGCCTATATATACTCTTATATACAGTCTTATACTAGTCCATATACTTCTTGAGAGTCAAGCCTTTAGGGTGCTGGTTTTAGGGATTTTCAGTTAGACCGTGTAGGTCTTTGCAGAAAACCCTGAGGAAAATTAGTATGGAGCTCTGGGCCTAATAATAAATGAGGGGCAGCAGAAACCTGTGGTGAGTCAAGAATGCCTTGTTTTTCAGAATTAGATAAGAAGGCAAATCTCCTCAAGTGTGAGTACTGTGGGAAGTATGCCCCAGCAGAGCAGTTTCGAGGCTCTAAGAGGTTCTGCTCCATGACATGTGCAAAGAGGTACCGTGGTCACAAACCAGCTCACCCTCAGGGGGTTTCCTTCTGAATGCTGTCCCTTCTCAGAGCCGATACTTTATCCCTCTTTGCTTTTCACTCTGTTGGTGTGTCATTTGCATAGCACTGTGACAGCAATCTCACATGTCCCTCATCTGTAGGTACAATGTGAGCTGTAGCCACCAGTTCCGCTTGAAGAGGAAAAAAATGAAAGAGTTTCAGGAAGCCGGCTACGCACGCGTTCGGAGGCGTGGGCCCCGCCGCAGCTCCTCTGACATTGCTCGTGCTAAGACCCAGGGCAAGCGCCATCGGGTGAGCTGCTATTGCAGAGCCACCTAGCGTGTAAAATGCCCCCCCCCCACACCCCCGAGTTCCTTTCCTTAGGTAAAAGCCCTGGATACAAAACTCTTAGAACTCTATAGTTTGACACTGACTTTATTGATCCATATTGTAAGCGACTCTGTCCTGTCTCCTTTCACCTGACTACAAGTTTGTGCATCCATGAGTTCTTTACTACACTTGAAATACACAGCAGGTTCACACCATGGTGGTGCTATAGAGTAGTCATGCCTCTCAAGGGCCTGCTGTAGTTGGGGGAGAAGGGACTCACGGGGCTGCTCTCACTGGCCTCACTGTTATGCTATCTCCTCTCAAGGGTCAAGAGGACTCTAGCCGGGGCTCAGATAATTCCAGCTATGATGAAGCACTCTCCCCGACATCTCCTGGGCCACTGTCAGTAAGAGCTGGGCACGGAGAACGGGATCTAGGAAACACCATTACAACCCCATCCACACCAGAGTTACAGGGCATCAATCCTGTGTTCTTGTCCACTAATCCTAGCCAATGGAGCGTCGAGGAGGTCTACGAGTTCATTGCTTCTCTGCAAGGTACTGGGGGAGGTGTGGGGGGGGGGAGTGGCCCTTCAGCAGAACCAGGTCCCCAGTTTCTCAGTCCTACAGTGTGGTTTACTAATTTCCTCCTCGGCCCACACCAATGTTCGCTGTCCACAGTTCTTTGGCATTTGTTTTTACTTTGAATTAACCATATTTCTCACTTGAAGTTTTTGGGTAATATCTGTTTAAGTAACTGATCGTACATGACTTTCAGAGGATTCCATTTGGAAAGATCTCTGTTGACTTCCTTCAAGGCAGGACTACCCCCATTATACGCCAGTGCTCTTTGGTATTTGTCCCTCTGAGAAAATGTTGGAAAAGCTGTTAGATCTTTTTGCCAGTGTTAAAGAAACCATGAGCATAGTTTTCCTTCATCTCTGGAGTTTTGAGGTTATTTCTTTGATGAACTTGTTACTTGCTTGATGCTATCTGGAGTAGTCGGCAGCTCTGACTTCATTTGCTATCAGAGCTTGCCTCAGACCTTTCTACTACTGAACTGAGGACAATGTATTGGACTAGCCATCACTAGGCCGGTTTGAGTTTCTTTCAGTTTTCTGATGCTGCCATGCAGTTTCTCATGCCTTCCCACCTTTTCCTTTTAGGCTGCCAAGAGATTGCAGAAGAGTTTCGTTCCCAGGAGATTGACGGACAGGCCCTTTTATTACTTAAAGAAGAACATCTTATGAGTGCCATGAACATCAAATTAGGTCCAGCTCTCAAGATCTGTGCCAAGATCAATGTCCTCAAGGAGACCTAAGTGACCCTCTGCACAACTCAGCTAAGGCAGATGCCCTGACTGTTCAGGTTATAACCTGGGAAGAGCTGTTGCTCTTGTGTGACCTGTGTGGGGCCTGGAGGCAGAACTACAAGGATTGGTTGCTGGTGCTATTATGGTGGCAGCTTTGACACTTTCTCTGGGTTTCACTTAAAACAAACCACTATTCACACCTGCCCTAATCCAGTTTTAAAGCAGGCAGACTAGAGACTAGGACTGCTCAGCCTTATCCTGGAGTGGAGTGACTAGCCAGGGGCTCACTTCTCCAAGGAGGAATGTCTTGGATGGCAATGCAAGGAAATGGGTGAAATGTAGGTTTGCCTCTCCAGTGAGAGAGGTCGGCTTTCCTAGCTTATGACATGAGTAGCAAACCTGGTCTCTCCTGGAGGCTCATTGTGGCTGTAACTCAGTTTCCTGTTATCTTTTTCCCCCTTAATACTATTTCTTCTGCATCCATGGCAGGGTCACCAGCCATCATAGACACTTGGTTGATATCTGATTCGCTGCAGGGACGAAGTGTTTGACTGGCACGTGTGGCTGATGTCATTCTTTCCGTACCCCGCTCCCAGTTGTTCCCAGCTTCAACCCTTTCTTTTCCATTCCAACTCTGCTCTGTCCTATAGCTTTACAAAACAGGAGTGTGTGGGGCTGAAGTCAGGATTGTAAGCACCTGCCTTAGGCACTATTCCTTATACAAAATATTAAATATTTTTTTCCTCAGTAAAAGGATGAAAATTGGTCTCCATTGTCTTACTGCATTCCGCTCTTTTCTCCTTAACACAAATGACAAAATCAGCATGTTTTTTATGGTTTTTAATTATTGTGTTTTTGTACAAAAGTGGTATATTATTTTTCATTTAAAACACAAGGGTTAGGATGCAAACAACAAATGAGAAGCCTTTTTAAAAAATAACATTATTTTTCCTGTATAGAAAGAAAACAAAATTTCCACTGCCATTGCAAGGATATTGAGAAGAATTAATGCCATTCATTTTCTCTAAGAGTAACAAACGGCCCTGCCTTTCCACATCTCCTGTGTTCAGATGACTGTATTGTTACTTGGTGGCCTAGGAGTTCACTATTATAGAAAGGTCAGCCTGCGAGGCTGGGCAGATGGCCTAAACAGGAAGAAAAGAGGACTAAAGACCTGTCCCCATAGATAAGTGGGTCAGACACTTCCCTGAGCCAGCAGGAGGGACAGGTGCCGCAGTGTCCCCACCCATAGCAGAGACCTGCAGAGCCTCCGTGTCCACTTCTGCTTCCATTCCCTTCCTTTAAGATTGGGGAAATTATAAAAAGCCAAACTACAGACCTGTGAGAAAAGTGTAACTCAGGTTGACAAGCGGTAGAGCGATGAACAGCAAGGTTGGCCAGCGAGACTACCACGAGGTGGCACTCAGGGTCTGTTTAATTAAGGACGTTGATTTGATTAGGCATTTGGGTTACCTATGGATTTATAACCATAGCCCAGGGCCCAATTCAAACTATTAAGCCACCCAAAGACCTATAAACGACGTGATGGTGCCTTAGAATCCTATAGTTGGAAAATTTCACATTTTTCCCCTGTTCTAATCCTACACAAGGGACAATCAGGTGACTGATTCCAGGCTTAAAGTAAATGGATGTATTTGGGTTACAGCCAGGCAAGCACTGCAGAGGAACTCGGCGAGTTACACTCAGATCCTCATGAGACTACTGCAGAGACAGGGACAACATGAGGCAACCAAAGGTACAAGTAATCTTCACTTTTTTAATTAGAGAATCCAGTGTCTCAACTTATGAAAATGTTTACAGCCAGGGCTCATGGTTCTCTGCCTGTTTAGCTGTCCTTGCTCTTCCTGGGTGCAGGAGTCTGCCCCACAGGCCCTGTGCCTGTCTTCCACTGACTGTTCTTGTGCAGAGGAAAAAGAATAGGAGCCAAGGGAGGCAGGTTAGGGTCAAAGCAAAAGCCAACTGGAAAGCAAGAATATTAACGGCTTGAGAAGAGACGGCTTGAGAAGTCTGGCTGAGTATGCTTTGGTTTGGGGACTGAAGAGGTGTTTAGACATTAAAAGTGCAATCACATTGGTAGCAAATGATCATCCCTTTCTTCTGACTCTTCCCCCAGCTGGTCATCCCCGACTCCACGATATGCCGAAGGCACATTGCGGGGTTTGGAACGGCACACAAAGTCACAACCATCCTGGAGGGAAAAGGCAAAGGAAAGATAGTCTTGATTATCTATTTTACAGTGAAACAGATGATGTGGTTTCAAACTGACAACGGCTTTTTTTTTTCCCAGAGAACACCCAAAATCCAAGGCTTAGTCCAAATTAACTTTGCTACTTACAGCTACTAGGTTGCCAAGATCCTGCCAGAAGGCCAGATGAGGAAACTGCTCCATTCCCTTGGCCCCCACTACCAGTCGCTGGTATAAGAAACCCCCAATGATATAGACAGCAACCAATGATGCAAATCTAGATAGGAAGACACACACTTAAAACTTACCATCCCTGAAGTGGCACCACATACCTCTAATAGCATTGAGAAGGCCAAGGCTAAACTTTATAGTCAATATTAGCTGTGTGCTAGTAGCACTGAGAACCCAAGGCTAGACTGTATATTCAATTTTAGTTTAGCGTGTGATTCAAATAGCCATGGATCACTATTAAACAGGATTTTTTTCATACAAGTTCTACTGGTGTAATACAGCACTGAAAAGTTTCCAGCCTTCCTGAGAGAAACTCAACTGTGGGGCATGGTGGCGAATGCCTTTGATCCCAGCACTTGGGAGGCAGAGGCCAACTAAGTCTACATAGCCAGGCCAGCCAGAGCTACACAGGGAGACACTGTCTACATAAACAAACCAGTCTCCAAATGCAAACCATTTATTGGGACTAAACAGTTTTAAGAAGCCAGGTCTGATCAGGTACATCTTTAATACCAGTTCATGGAAGACAGATTCTCTTGAGTTTGAGGCTAACTACAGCTATACAGTAAGACTGTCTTCAAAAATGTTTTTGTTTTTTATTACTGCCAGGGATTGAGCATAAAACCTCATACATACGGATTAAGCACCCTGTCACCAAGCTGTACTCCCCAGCTTAATTCCTTTGAACGATATAGTCTATCAGTGAGTCATCTCTAATTTAGCAGATGTAAATACATGCATGCTACTGAGAGGGTGCACAGTACTCACATGACAAGTAGGATTGAGCCCACACTGAGGTGTGAGACCTCTGGTGAACAGGCTAGGCTGCTATCCATCTCAAAGAGGTAGAAGCAATCCTGGACTTTGCCTCGTTCCTCAGACACCGGGTTAAAATTACCCTGCCGATGAGAGGACCAAACAGTAATTATGTATGTCCTTTTTCAACTTGCATCCAACAAACAAGACTGCCCCTCAATAAATACATAAACCCCAAACATTTGCTGCTCCTGGTTCCGGGATGTCCCAGGACCCTTTACCGCTAGTGTGTGTCGATTGCAGGAGATCATCACCACTGCACGACGCTGCTCTTTGCCACAGTGGTTGTCATACTCGTCACCCCCTTTATATATCAGCATGATCCAATTACCTGAGGAGGGACAAGAACAATGGCACCATGGCGTGCAGGGGAAGCAGGGGCAACCATGGCAGCATGGCAGAGTGAATTAGCTACCGGAACCGTTTTTAGTTAATGATAATTGATATGATGATCTGTATACCTGAATGCTAAGCTAAAACCTTTCTTTTTTAAAAAAACAAGGGTTTTGCTATGTAGCTCTGGCAGGCCTTAATTCACTAATTATGTAGACCAGGCTGGCCTCCAACTTGTGATCTTCCTGCCCCTGCCTCCCAAGTTTTGAGGTCACAGGCATGAGCTCCTTACCTGGCCTTAAAACTTGTTTCTTGAGAAACTTTTTTTCCCGTAACAGAGCAATAACCAGATATGTAAGATTAATCATTTTTTTTATATTAAAAGCGACAGACTGTGTAATAACAATTTCTATCCAAGCTTTTAACACTGATGTACATTTTCTCAACACAATGCAAAAGGAGAGGAGATTCCACAAGATTGCCAGACAGCAGGGAGACGTCCAAGTATTTATGTACTATGTTTAAAGTTCTTTGTAAAATATTGTTTGATTGACAACCAAGTAAGGATTCTTTCAACTTGGCATATGAGAAAACAAGATTTTAAAATTAGTGAGCTGGTGTCTTAAAGCCATCTGTGGTCTGAATAAGAACGGACCCGCAGGCTCATATATTTGACTGGTTAAGTCACTAGGGAGTGGAACAGTGAAAGGATTGTAAAGATTAGGTGTGGCCTTTTGGAGGAAGTGTGTCACTAGGGGTGGGCTTTGAGGTTTCAAAAGCCCACGCCAGGCCCAGAGCCTTTGCCCATCTTTTCACCTAGGTCAGGGTGTAGAACTCTCAGCTACTTCTCCAGTACCGTGTATCTGTGCACTGCCAAGCTCCCTCCCCTCCCTCTATGGTGACAGTGGACTAACCTCCGAAAATGTAAGCCTCCAATTAAATACTTTCTTAAAAAGTTGCCGTGGTCATGGTGTCCATTTATAGCAAGAGAAGAGTGACTAATACACCGTCGCACTAGGAGAGTGGGTGGGCTGGGTCAAGAATGCCCTCACTTGTGTTCTGTTTTATTCTTTACATAGTGAATATCTACTCTAGATAATTTACCAGCCACAGGTGCTCCTCTCCAGGATAAAATTTCATGACATTTGAAAACTACAGCTGTTAGTACAAGTAGGAGGAGGGTCCCCTAAATAGACTTACCGGTTTGCACAAAAAAGCTATCTTAAAATCCAATATTGGTTACTGGTATGGAATTGATTAAATATTTGGGTGACTAGAAGGGACTCCAGGCTACATAAAATTCTGGCTAGATGCAGATTCACTTTTATTTGCAGTCATTCATATTTGCTTTTTCCATCCCTTTTTTGTGGTATTAAGGATCAAAGTCAGAACTCTGTGCATGTGGGCAAATGCTCTCTCTACCTTGAACTGTATCCCCAATCTTATATTCTCTTTGTGAAAGTTTTGCACCGACTTCAAACACAGAGGTGCCCTGAACAGCTCTAGAACTAGGCACTGTGAGTTACAGTCTAGACCAATTCTATATAACATGACATACTCGAAAAGCTGGGAGGCCAACACATGTAGGATTGCTGGAGGACTGACTGGGATTAGTTAGCAGGGAATATCTTACTTCCATTGAAGACGTGAGTCTCGTTGATTCTCCCAACCACCGTCTCCTTCTCATTACTTTTGTTGATCTGGACCAGGCCGGCCCCAGAGGAGTGGTTGCCAGCTTCCCGGCATACTCTGAATATGTAGCTGTATGTGTCTGAGCCCTGGCCCACAGTACTCTCAAAACTACCGAAGAAAAGTAGGAAGAGAAAGAACAGCATTACTAGTTACCATGCTCAGGAAAAGCAGACTCCCCCTCCCATCAAAGGCATAACACCTGTTGAATTACAAGTTATTTGTGGCCCCACAGACGGTCCTAGTTGTTGATAATAAGTTCAAATATACCATCACAGCAACACATTCTAGAATACCCATTCTAGCTATGTAAAAGCGTTAGCTGTTTCCCACAGCGAGGGTCTGTTTTCATGGGACAGTCTCATGTTTAAGGATCATTTTCATGTTTATCTGAAGATTCCCTGACACAGATAAAGGCATACTTAGACATGTATATGTTTAAATGTATCTGTCTGATGTTTCTAAAGTCTTATATGAAGCTATCAAGTAATGTTCAGATTTCTACAAGCAGGTGTTTAGACCCAGTCTTTAGAAACTGATATTTTTCTGTGAAAGAGAAGAAAAACATACATGGTAACATGGCTGTGAACTTGCTGTCATTAAAGAGGGGACTGTATTACAGCCAAATAAAACTAAGAACTGCTAAGGTTCACATTAGAACCCGTATCATTCGTGTACTCCTTCCACATTAAAGCTGAAGTAAACTATGAAAGAGAAAAGACCCTTAATAAAGAGTTCCTTCCCGCAGGTTCTTCTCCTCTACCTTCTGTTAAACAGCGGCCGTAACCGCTCCAGGAGGGCCACCTCATTCCTCGACTCCTTATCCTTCTCTCCTACCAGGTCACAAGACTTTTCTTCTATCTGCCAGGATTCTCTCACAGCCACAGCCAGGAGTAGCGACAGGAACAGTTCAGTCCTCCAGCAGCCAGAGAAGGGGAACATCCTTTCGGAAGAGTGTGCTGGAGGTGAAGGCAGGATTAGGAGACAAAGGAGATACATCAGTCACACAAGTGGGCAAAAAGCAATGGCGTTTTGATTATGCAAAAAGCATGACTGCTTCAGAACAAACGGGGGGTGCGGTGGGGGGGCTCAGTGTAGAGTCAAATGTCTTTAATCTCCACACTCAGATGCAGATCTGACCTCTGTGAGTTTGAGGCCAGCCAGAGATACTGTCTCAAAAACCTCTAAGACCCCAAAACCCAGCAAAACAAGTGGGGGGGGGGGGGTAAGAGGGAGAAAATAATTATAATAGCAGCGGTGCACTCACCTTTGCATTTGGTGAAGACTTACGTTGTATTACCCCCCTTTCAAAGTCGAATACTAATTTACAAATAAAGCCTTCCCTGGAACACCCCAATCATGACTTCCGCAGATCCTCGACTGTCTAGCTTGAAGTTATTATGAAAGATGTAGAGAGAGAAGCTTGACTATGCTGGGCCCTAACACACCAGTAGGCAGCATCCAACAATCTTTCTTCGCATTTACTGGAAGCATGTGGAGCGTGGCTGAAGCAGCCATAATACCCTATCTCACCTCACTTATGTGCCATTTGTCTGAAAAACCACCCAATCACAGAAGAAAACTCACTGGGTCAAAATGAATGATTAGAAGTCTTCCAAAATCTACCTTCGCCCCTCCAAGTCACAAATCTTAAGGCTGTCTAGATTTTTAGTGAGTTGGCTGTCTTTTTACACTCTAAAGTTCTGAGTTCACTTTCTGTTTGTATTATTTTAACAACTATGGCCCATGGGACTCACATATCCCCAGACATCGGTGAATGCAGCCCGACATATCTGTGGATGACAATGTCCTATCTCGATGTTGAAAAGTTGGCTATCTTCATAGCTAGGCCATAGTGATTGATGCATGCACAAGGCTTCTATTAGTACCCATTAGTAACCCTTTAGGCCATTGACATTGTTAATTTGATAATGGTTTTGCTGTTTGTTTTGTTTCGTTTTGTTTTTTGACAGTTAACTCTTCCAGACATCCTCCACAATAAGAGTGAAAGCTCCAACCCTGTGCTCTAAATTCACTTCCCTTTCTCCCTGAAATGTGCACCTGAATTTCTATTTCCCACATGCTGGGAGGGCAACACACTTACCCATACCCCACACATCAATTCACTAACGCAAACAAGGCATTTCCACACAGTAATCACATGTAGCCAAGAGGTCAAGGGCTCTCCTCACACATCTCAAATATGACACTACAGGACATATTTAGTAGGGTGAAAGCCTTCAGCCAGGCACTACCTGAAATGCTAATATACATTAACTAGTCAACCCTCCCCAAACCTTATGCATTAAATTTAACTGTCTCTTTTTCACAAATAAAAACCAAACAAATACCACTGACACAGCTAATGGAGTAAGCAAGAGCCATCTATCCAGTAAGGAGCCAAAGCAGAGCTGCCTTCCTTCTTTTTAAAACAGAGCAGGAGGAAGTAGCTCTTCCTCACAGTTAAGTGCAGTGTAACAAAGAGCCCAGATTGAAGCTCTCCCTTTCCCTGAGCTCAGCTATTGTTCAACCAGTCAACCCATCTAGAACTTCTTGGTTAACCTACTCAGTGCCATTTTTCTCAAGTTCTCTCAGGATTTAATTTAAAATGTTCTGGGCTCTGAAGTGCCTGCTCCCCAGGATGTATTTTGGAGGGATGCTCTCACAGAATGAATGCTGTGCACTTTGGGCTCAAAGTTAGTTCTTCATTTGTTAACTGTTGCTGCTTTCTCTTCCCAAATTAAGGCAAAGAATTTCACAAAATTGGGACAGGATGAAGAATTAAAATAAGCCATGGTAGGCTTATTTTAGATGAATGGAACTGCTTGTCATTTGCTTATCTGTTCAAAAAGAGTAATTTTACACTCTTCTCAGCTTCTGATCTGACCGGAAGTTGGAGCTGCTTCCCTTTGATTCAGTGTGGTGTATGCTTTAAATGCTATCCTTGCATTAGGTTAGTTACACAGCCTAGAAAAGAGGAGGGGACTGCCACTTAGTTACCTACTGAGTTACTTGTCCTAGGCTATACAGATATTAAATGGGTGAAGTTGCTGGATCAACCTGGGTGACTAATGACATGAAGGCATTTGTGGACAAACTTCTGATAAACACAGGCACAAATAGCAGTATGAAACAAGCTAGGCAGTTTCTTTTTAACATCGTCCAAAGAGATCCGCACAGTGCAAGCATTTGTCTCGATGCTGTAAAACAGGATCTTAGACTCTTGAAAATTCCCCTTCGATTTTCTTATTCTATAGAGACAGATCTCCTGGCAGTGCTGAAACATTCCTTACAGGACAGCCATGACTAAGTTAGGGGTTGGGAAACTGCTGACCTCACTCAGCCTTGCAGGCACTTCTCCACTCACGGCCGTTTTCCATTTTCTAATGGAGGGCTTTATTTTCTTCCTCCTGGTTCATTGCAGCCAACACTTTTTAAAGATCAGTCTCAACAGGCTGGAAGGCCCGATGTTTAAAGTGCCTCAAGGAGGTCGTTCAAAGTCTCCATAGAAACACAAGATACTCCTGTTGCTCTCTCTTCCCCATACCATGCTTACAGACCTTCCTCGAACTTCTTCCAGGACTCTGGAAATTCTCGCCTTCCATCTGCTCAAAGTCATACCTTACCCCAAATGACGCCATGACGCCACTTTACTCCCATGATACAGGTCAAAATTCCCTCTACCTGCATCCGGTTACACTTCACATATGGGCACTTTCTTTTTCCCACCTTCAAAGCATCTTAAATCCCTCTCTGATCTTGGAACTCCCCTTCCTCACTCCTGGAAGTCTGACGTTCTCCGTTCTCATGCCTTCTGCCTCCGGTCCACCCTAGGGCTCCCTAGCAGGATCTCCAGTTAGAATCACGGCCAAGCGAGACTCCTGGTCCGCACCTCCTTCAGTGTGGAGGTGTGCAAGGACCCCAGCCCGCCTCCTCCACGCCCCCAACACTCACGTGTCACGAGAAAACAGAGCAATCGAAGCTCAGAAGCCCCTAAAAGTGTGTCTCTGGGGTTGGGAGACGCGGCCGGAGATCAGGGGTGCGGGGGCGCAGACCCCAGTCCCTCGATTCCTCTCAGAAGCCAGCGCTTTCCTAGGCGCCGCGCTGCGCCCCGCTCCAGAAGCCGGAAACAGGAAGCAGCGAGAGCCTGCTGAGCAACTGCTCCTCCCACTAGACTCGGCGACATGTGACCTCAGAACCTTCGCTCCCTGTTCTTTCTTCTGAACGCTGATTGGTCAGCAGCCTAGTTCGCTGTTCCCCGGTCCCATCAACCCCAATCACTTGGAGATTGTCAAGTTCAGTTTCTTCTTTTCGGGTCGCCTTTCTACCAATGAGGTTCGAGCTCCGCCTCCACGGTCTCTGGGCGGGTACTCCCCATTCAAGCGGGGGTCAAGAGCCAGGTGTTCCGATAGGTTCGGTTGAAGACAGTACGTGAGGGCGATCTGCGGAATTACGGAGAGTGGCGCTCCCTGGGCTTGCTGGGAGTTGTAGTTTCTAGGATTCTTCTGCTACCGTGGTGGCCTCTGTGCGGCGCTGTTTAGCCATCAGTCGGCTGGGATCGCTTCTGGTTTACAGTTAACTCTGCCACCCAGACAGTGGAACGTTAGGGTCTTACATGTCTTGATTTTCTTTGTCCAGAATTTTCTAATTCTCTCAGGACACAACTGTTACTCTTAACTGTTACTGTTAACTCTGCAATGATTTGTCCTCTCGTGGCATTTTGCTCTTAGATAAGCATACTCTGTTTATCAAAGGTGCCTGCCCTATGTGTGCTGGTTGTCTAGCCTGCACTTCTGTTTTTGGGGGCGTGGGGGTGGGGGTTTGGGGGTAGGGGCAGATGTCTTTGTGCCTTTGGTAAGGCCATTTGAATCCAAGGTCATTTGAAGACTCCTTAGATTTATTACCCACTGTCTCAAGCCCTAGTAGTTCTTAGAGCTTGGTTTGAAACTATTACGGCTTCCTGGAATCGTTCTCCAGGTTACTCATTTCTTCCTCTGAAGTTTCTTTTGGCCTTAGCTGGTCATGCCCTTTTGACTCTCACATGCTTTTGCGGCTCACATGCTTTTGCATGCATCTCTCTCACTCTGCTTAAACAGGGATTCATGTCAGAGGTAGTATTGTGTTTGAAACTGCTAACACCGTAGTGTATTCTTTTTAAAAATTAACTTAAAAGTTTTAATACATTTTAATTAAAATATAATTATTTCCCTTTCCTCCGTTCCTTTCCTTCTTCCAGGTCTTCCAAAGGCCCCTTCACCTGACTCTCTTTCTGTCCCCCACTCCAATTGATAGCCTGTGTTCCTTTAATTGTTATTGTTACATATATTTGCATAAATACAAATACATACACTACAACCTGCTGAATCTATGTTTATGTTTGTTTGTATATGATTTCAAGGATAATCACTTTGGATTAACCACTTAGTGGGCTCATACCGGGGAGAGGTTAATTCTTCCTCTCCCAGAAGTCATTAATCGCCTGTAGTTCTTTGTTTAGGGGCGGGACTATGTGAGACTCCTCCCCTTCTCTTTTAGCATATTGATATCTTCATTGTTTAGATCTTGTTTATGCCACCATTTCTACGATAGACTGTTTCACACCAGACTTCATGGTATTCCAGCTCTTACAGTTTTTCCAGTCCCCCATCTTTTTATGTTCCCTGTTGTAGAGGTATCCATTGTGACTGGGCCCCTCACCACCTGCTGATCTCAGCACTGTGTCTTGTCATGGTTTTCTGTGATAGTCTGTAGTGAGCTCTTCCACAACTCCCAGTGGCGCCTGGATGTCCAAGAGTCTGAGAACCCCAGGGCTCCCCAGGCCTGGCTCCCAGGCCTGGGGAGCCCTGAACCAGCTCCGGCTGGGCTTTCCCACCCTGGAGCAGTATCTCCGAACTTCCCGACAACCCAGCACCTGCCCTGGTGGCAACATGGGATAAAGCGCAGTCAAATTCCTTGAGTTCTGACTCCCCAAGCGGCTATGCCAGACTCAGACCGACGCAGATAGAGACAAGTGTGCATATGTGTGTTTGTATGTATCAATAGTTACTGTTTATGTTGTTAAAGTGATTTTGTTCATTCTTGTTTTTAGACAGGATCTTGATATGTAGCCCCGGGGAGCTGGGAGCTTGAGATCTTCCTTCCTTTCCCTCTTGAGTGCAGAGGTTATAGGCATGCATCTCAGAGTTGCCTCACATTATTGATTGATTCATTCATTTTAGGCTTGGTAGATTTATGAGGTGAGTATTGAATATTTACTTTCTCAGGGGAGGGTGGAGAAGTGGAAAAAAAGACCTGATAAAAATAGTTTAATATTGAAAAATAGAACAATCAAAATAACAACCGCACAAAAACTGACCAAAAACTTGTATATTTCCTTCAAACATAAAGTTTCTTTTTAAAAAAAATTAAAAATTTCCTTATATCATCTAACTCTACAAGTAAATTTTTTTCTTCAATTTTGGGGTTCATATTCTGGGACTCCACATGTCAAACAAATACTTCTATTGCTGAGTGACATCTATTTTTTAAAAAGATTTATTTATTTATTATACATTAATACACCATAGCTGTCTTCTCTCTCCAGCCCTGCTGGATCCAGCTGTCTTCAGACACCCTAGAAGAGGGCATCAGATCCCATTACAGATGGTTGTGAGCCACCATGTGAGTGCTGAGATTTGAACTCAGGACCTTCGGAAGAGCAGTCAGTGCTCTTAACCACTGAGCCATTTCTCTAGCCCTCACAGATAAACTTTTTAATAGTTGTATATTATTTAGCTTCATAGATTACTGTTTAACCAATGCTATTATATATTGGGTGTTTAACTTATTTCTGACTTACTTTAATTAATCACCCAGCAAATATTTAATGAGCAATTACTATATGCCACATTTTGATAAAGTGTAGAACAATCCTTGATTCAATGCACTTCTGTTCAAGAACTGATATTCTTTTTCTTTTTAAAAAAATCTTTGAAAAAATAAAAGATACACACACACACACACACACACACACACACACATATATCTTCCTTTTGGACCACACCCAACATATCTTCCTTCCAATCTGAATTATCTCCCCATAATCCACTCAGTCTAATTAGGGATACTCATGTGCAGACGTACCGGTATGGAGTCATTTGCAGGATCACTGGCAACCTAACAGTATCCACCTGCCCTGAGAGAAAAATGACTTTCCCTTTCCTACAAACCACTAACTGCCACTAGGCCCTCAATTGGGGGTGATTTTGTGCAGGTGACCACAGCTGTCATGAGTTCATGTGCAACAGCCACGTCATGTCCAGAAGACGGCATTTCACATCACTTCTGCCGCTTTTTTGATTTCTTTGTGATTTCTGGTTTTGGTTTTGTTTTTCCAGACAGGATTTCCCTGTGTAGCCTTTGCTGTCCTGGAACTCACTCCGTAGATCAGGCTGGCCTCGAACTCATAGATAACAGCCTGATTCTGCCTCCCAAGTACTGGGATTAAAGGCATGCATCACAAACAGCCACATTCTTCCCTTCTTTCCACTTCTATCTCCTGAAATGTTCCCTGAGCTTTAGGGGGCAGGGGTTGACAAAGATGGCCCACCTGTTACCGGGCATTCAGTCACTATTCAGTCTTAGCATTTGAATAGTCTCTGCATTGACCTCTATCACTTGCAACTAGAAGCTTCCCTGACTACGGTTGAGAATAGCTCAGATCTATGACTATAAGCATAAACATTTAGAAGGCATTGACAGCACTGCTATTCAGCTAAACATTATCATCAGAGTCTCCCCTGGGGCCCATACTTTCCCCAGCCTTGGGTTTTGACAGCATTTTCGGTGCCAGACCTCAATTTTCTTCCGGAGAAGTCCTCAGATCCAGTCAAGACAGCAGTCATTACCCCTTTGAACAATTTTGCCACTCCCTCGCTGTTCTTTAGATTTGTAACTTTTCCACTACATGGAAACATTTCTTCCAGGAGGTACTGGAAGACAGACAGGGAGAGCCTCAGGAGGTAAGCAGAAGGTCGTATGTACTAGATAACACAAGCTTGGAAGATTCAAAGTAGAGCCCACGTCAACAATGAGGAAGGGAGTACAGAGTTGCTGGGGTGGAGACTATGACCACCCAAACCAAGGTAGGAAAGAGATGATTGGACTGAGTAGGTAGAGAGCTCCAGGGCTGTAGTTTTTAGGAGTCATCACCTATGTTGGGGAAGGCTTTCTGATGATGCCTGGCTGCCTTTTAATCATTTCTACTCCTTGTAAGGGACCCCTCTCCCACATTCCTGTTAGTAACCTCAATAAACAAACCCTCATTGGCTCACCATATTGGAATTCAGTGCCAGCAAGTTACTTTGGTCTTCCACATGCTCCCTTTCTGGGGTGAGCTAATGTGTGTGTGTGTGTGTGTGTGTGTGTGTGTGTGTGTGTGTGTGTGATAACTCCCTAGGAAAAGTCTGTCACACACCATGAACTCATTGGCATGCAGGGTCCAGTGCTGGGTAAAACCAATGATGGATTTCCCTCCTTCCAGCTGCAGAGCGAGCACCTTCCAGCACTGTGAACGCTAGCCAGCAGGGGGTACCTGCTCAGTTCGAGATCAATTTCTTGGTATCTTGCTCAGTGTGTGGTGTCTTCTTTACTAATAGAGTCTTACCCGTTTAGTTATGGTGAGCATCCAAGAGCACCTGTATTAGGTGCCTCTGGAGCCCTACTGACAGATAACTCATAAGAAAGCAGCTCATGCCTGGTATCAAAATTTTCACTTAAAAACTCATGTCTTCCGAAGGCAGCATTCCTCACCTACATAGGGCATGTCTATTCAAGCTCCTTTTAAAATATGTTTTTAATTAGCTTACCAACTACTGGGGTTTTATAAGCTTCAGCATGTAGCCTGGGTTTTTGTCTATCCCTCTCCACCCCTCCTTTCTCCACCCCCTTGTCTCATCGTTTTCAAATGTTTAGCTCCCAGGGTCCCCACCGGCTTTGTTGATTACTTCAAGCTCCATTTCAGAAATCTGGCTTCTAGGCCATTGTCTGAAGTAGAGTTGGGCTGCAGAGAGAGGAGCGTGTTGGAAACAGGATCCTGCGTGAGTAGGTTGGGTGACCAGTCTTCTGTGGGAGTGGAAGCAGAGTGGACGCTCCCCAGTCTGGGGTTCTGTGCCCATCCGGAGGACTTTTCGTCGTTTCACTGACGTCAAGGTTCCTGACATAGATAAAAGCTGTCCAGCAGGTGGGGAGCTGTGTTGGGAGCGGTTATCTAGCTAGTCTTTTCTGGTTAGCTCTCGGGGGCCCCCTCCTGGCAGGGTGGGAGAAAATAAGTCTGCTAGACTGCTATGTCTGGCCAGGAGGCCAAGGAAGAAGCCGAAAGTTTGCCGTCTTTATTAACTTCCTGTGAACCCTTTCCCTGTCTGTCAGGGCCTGATGTAACTTCTCGTTTTTTCCTGTCTCTCCTCTTAGATGTTTCTCCATTGCTTTATTTCCCGTTTTTGAAGTCCTGAAAACACCTTTTTTTTTTTTTTTTTTGTCAACTAAACAATTGCATTTTAAATGAATACTCAGGAAATTGCATAGTAGAATTTAGCTATTATCCCCAAATATAAATTATATTCATAACATAATGAAACATGTCAGGATTATCTCTAAATTCTAAGATGTCCTTGAACAAAAAGTGCACCTTAAAATTGTAGCTGTCCAGCAGCCATGGATGAACCGGGTCTACCTGAAAGGGAGGCTGGAAATGAAGAAGGGACCGGGTGGGAGAGAAGAACGGAGCCAAGACAAAGTTTCTGATCAAGGCTTGAACTTTATTGTTCTGTACTCCTTTTAAAGGGGAAGCCCAAAGACCCAATCCTTTGTTTCAGCAAGCTCGGGGAGCAGTCACTTCTCAAGGATCCTGTAGGAAGCTGCAAATGCAGAGAGGCCAAACTGGCTCCAGCCAGGTTTGTTTATCCTACTCAAGGCTGGGGGCAGGGCACAGTTCACCCTTTTTTGTTTTGTTTTGTTTTTAAATAAGGATGAGTTGGATGGGGGCACAAGATTTACTTGTTTTCCATAATTCCATCTAGATAAAAGAGTGGCTAGGCTTCTTAGCACATTGGGTAATTTTCATGGGTTTGGCTCCCGATATAAAATGTTTATGAACGCATACATATTAATACATACATGCCTCACACCTTAAAAACCAGGTGTGTAACACTTCGTAACCTTAAAGGTGGACTTATTGTTATTTAGGTTGCTTTAGAGGTATAAGATGATATGGACGTGGGGCTGGAGAGAGGGCTCAGCTGTTAAGACCACTGGCTGCTCTTCCAAAGGACCCCAGTTCAATTCCCAGCACACACATGGCAGCTCACAATTTTCTGTAACTCCAGTTCCAGGAGATCTATCACCATCACACAGACATATGTGCTGGAAACCCACCAATGCAAATACAATAAAAAAAATCATTTTTTAACAAAGATGATATGGACAGCTCACATAAGATCCTTACAAACACAGCCGCAGCAACGGAACGGGCCACTGGAAGAGCATCGGGTGGAGGTTTTGGAGTCCTCCACAAGCCGTTTGAAAGTGAGCGTACAGGGGAGGTTAGACAAGGCCGAGGTTTGCCGCTGGGGCCTTCCTACCCTTTTTGTCTGTTTATTGCTTTGAGCTGAGAGCTGCTGTACAGGTGTGTGTTGGGGGGATGGGGTGGGGCGTGTGTGTGTGTGTGTGTGTGTGTGTGTGTGTGTGTGTCTCCCGGACTGGAGGAGAGAGGACTCTAGTTGCAGAAAGGAGGGGAAGAGGGGAGAGAAACTGCGAGGTTGAGGGAGAGGGAAGGGGAGGGAGGGAATGGAGAGGGAAGAAGGTCAACTGAAAGCGTTTTGCAGGTTAAATAAGGTAGCTTGGGACTTTGAGAACGGAACATGTTTTAAATTGAACACGTTTAAAATGCAACTGTGTCTGGATAGGCTAGGGTCATCATCTGGCTCCCGGAGGTGGGGTGGTGAAGCAGGGTCGTGGCTGGTTGGATTAAGGCATACTGAGCTGGAGGGGCCGAGATTGGACTCACATCAGCTGTGAGGGGGATGGGGAAGAACTCATATTTCTAGAGAAGCTGAGAAGGTGGCTATTTTCTTCCTACGGGCCAGGAGAGGACACTTCGAGTGGAGATGTGGCCCATTTCCCCCTTGGGAAGCAGTGCTAGAGAGAGTCTCGGAGGCTGGATGGGGGTGGGGGTGGGATGGGGAGGGGGCTGTGAGAGCGTAGGGGTGGTGTGCAGATAAGGAGGGGGAGGGTGGAGCTCAGCCGTGCTGGGCCAGGAAAAAGGAAGGGAAGCTGAGAATCGGGGGTGGGGTGGGATGGGGTGGGGTGGGGTGGGGTAGGGGGTTGGGGGGGTGCTTTTACAGAGAAGCTCCCAGAAGGAGAGGAAGAAGCGTGTTGAGGCCGCCTGTGCATTAGAGCTGGCACTTTCAATAGCTGATCAGCGCTGGAAGACTGGCTGGGGAGGAAAGCTGTCCTCAGCTTGCAACCCTTTGAGTACCCACAGAGAAAAACTGCGGTTAGGTGTCCTCCAGCTGCCTTGTTTTTCCTGCTGAGGGACAAGGACTGAGTACTGGCAAAGAAGAGTCAGAGGAGATAGAAGAATTAGGTCCCCATTGTGTCTGTGAAAGGAAGAGACTGTTAGTGGACAGGCCAGTTAAAGGATCGGATAGATTGGGAAAGCCCTCTATAGGATACCCCTCCGGGCTTGCTTTTGTGCTGGATGAAGCTGTCTGAGTCTGGAGTTTTGAGATAGCATTATGGAGTCTGGTGGTTAAGTGGGCAGATGGGTGTCGGGTCCAAGAGAAATTGGAGACAAAGGGCTAACAGAGGTACCTATTAGCACACCAAAGCCCATGCCAGCTTCCAGGCTCACGAAATACTCCTGGCTCCTCACAGCTCTGCTCACCCTGTCCCCTATTGTGGAGGGTACCTGCAGGTTTTACAGTGAAGAAGAAGAAGAAGAAGAAGAAGAAGAAGAAGAAGAAGAAGAAGAAGAAGAAGAAGAAGAAGAAGAAGAAGAAGAAGAAGAAGAAGGATCAGCCAGACTAGGGTATTGGTGTTGGGCCAAGACTTTGAGATTCAGGCCATCAGTTCATTTATTTTCTGACAACAATGACCTCAGCCCAGTGAGTGGTGAGTGGACAAAGCTTAAGACTTGGTTACTTTGAAGCTCTTTCCAAACCACTTATTGCTTACAATGCTCAAGGGAGGAAGAGGTAAACACAATGCCTGTGGGAGTCCGCATGTCCCCCCCCCTCCCCCCCCCCCCCCGTCGGTCCACCGCGGTCTTCCTTTCACAGACACGATGGGGAACCTAATGCTTCACCACCCCTCTCTTACTCCCTCTTCCTTGATACTCAAGATTTAGAGGGAAAGGATCTGGAATAAGTAAAACATAAATTCCAAGAGGCTGGGGCAGAGCCTGGGGCAGAGCCTGCCTTACCAGACAACAAAGGATCTGCAGGTTGTAACCTACATCCACGCCAGCATTCCAGGAGGAGGACAGTTAAGCACCATCTCCTTCCTTTGAGGGATGCCTGAGTTTAACTTTACTGGGTTCTTCAGAGCTAATCTGTGTGCATACTTTTTGCTCTGTCCACCCTCCTCTAAACTCCAGCTCAAGGGCTTCCCCTCCCTAAGCTTCTTATTCCCATGTAACCCCACCATTTTGGCAATGCACCTCTTGGCCCCACTCTTAGTCCACTTGCCCAGTCTCTCCTACCCTTCTCTCTTGGTTCTCTTTGGCCTCCTCTCTCTCGGCCCTCTCTCCTCTTTACTCTCTTTCTCTCTCTTCTCTTTCTCTCGACTCACCAACATCCTCTCATGGTCCAGTTCAGGTTACCGGCCATGTTTAGTCTACTACTTTTTCGCCCTTCTCTAGATTTTTCCAGATGCCTCCGGCTGTACTTTCTCTTCTTCATATCTACAATAAAAACCATCCTCTCAACCACACCTTGGAGTGGTCATGTCCTTTCTCACCTTATTCAAGAAGAAAAGCCAGAATTAGTGTTCTCATACCACTTGATTTCATTCCGGACATGTGACCAGTGTCACAAGAAGGTGATTGGGCAGGAATTTAGCATCCTTAAACTTAGCTTGTTTAGGGCAATCTATCTGACCCTAAACCACACTAAACATCTGACTCGTGATAAGTTTTCCTCAGTCCAGAGAGGACAGATGTCCCGACAGCCAGAGAGACAGGTGCAGCCAGAGGCCAGTGTGGAAAAGCGGTAGCAAAGGCACAGGGGTCCCAATGGGTAGATCTGCTCCAAGATGCACTCACCCAAGTTCTAGCACCATTATCTGAGTTCTTAGAATCCAGGGTTCAAGAGGGACACTGATGAAGTGGCTTGTCCTTTGGGGTAAGACATTTACTGGGGAGATTATTGTTATGAAATACAATGTGGCAGCAGGCAGGGGTACCTGGCGGGCCTATGCCAATGTGTCCCCCTGAGAAATCACACCATGCAACAGACCTGGTATAAGAGAGTTTATTTGGGGGAAGGGAGAGGAGTGAGGGCCTGGTGAAAGCGTAGAGGCAGACAGGAGCAGTGACCCAAGGGCAGAGAAAGGGGACAGAGGAAGACAAAGGACAGAAAGAGAGAAAAGAGGTCAGCTGGGAACACATGGGGATGAGGGAGGGGGAAAGAGAGAGAGAGGGAGAGAGAGAGAAAAGGAGGGGGTAGCAAGCAGTCATTTTATATGTTACCTGGTGGCCACCCACGCCTGGTAGCAGGTAATGGCAGCAGGTGAGGACAATGCTAGGTCCCAGGTTCCTGGGAAGAGTCTAGTAGCAATAATTGTAAGTAAACAATGTGTGTGTGTGTGTGTGTGTGTGTGTGTGTGTGTGTGTTGGTGCATTCAAAATATGATGTATATGTTGAGGTCAGAGGCCAACTTGTTGGAGTTTGTTCTCTCCCTTCACTGGGTGGGTCCTGGGCCTTGAACTCAGGCTGCCTTGGTGGTATTTGCCTTTTCTTGCTGAGCCATCTTGCTGGTCCTTTTTGGGAAAATTCTTAGCTCCATGGGAGGATACATAGGTGGGTCACTGAGCTCAGTCCAATGAGGCAAAATGAGAGTCCCCACTTATAAGCTTCAGAGAGAAGAGGTAGGCCCTATGCCAAGTAGGTGATGATTAGCCCATAGTAGGTGCCTTGTATTGCTAGGTAGCAGGATGAGGGGGAAAGTTAAGCCCCATAGTTACTGTGTGTCCATCACAGAGATGTGCCTCTCCCCACCTGCTGATTGCTTAGCATGCTTCATGAACTGCTTTTCTGGAAGAGAGGACTACATGATTCCAAGCTCTTGGAACCCAATTAGGACTTGTTGCTGGTGCCATCTTGAAATGGATCTGCCATGCTTTCTTCTTAAAGCTTCACACCTTAAAGTCTTTGATCCATTTGGAGTTCACTGTTTTTGTACAGGCAGCCTTCTATTTCATTTCTAGCTTAAAAACTGGAAGATTTTCTATGTGTTAAAAAGGGAATTTTCTGTAAAAAAAAGTCAAAGGGGAAAAAAAAATCTCATTTAAAGGGCTCTAGGAGGCCTGGGACTGACAACCAAGGTGCTGCTGACACATTTCACCTTCACCCTTCTCCCCCTTGATAAAAACCTGTCAAGTTACATTCCTAAAGCTAGCCCCCAAGGTCCATTCCCTTATTTGGCTACTTCCTCCTTCTGAGGCTGATCACCAAGTTCCAGCTATCAAAGTATTGAAGACCAGCAATCAAAAGCCCCCCTTAGGCTGTCCTAATTAACCTGTCCAATCAAAATTAAACACCTCATCCTACCTAACCCGGGTTTTCTCTTTTTCAGTTTATAAACTGCCATTTGCCTAGGACCATGTCTATTTCCTCTTTATCCAGAGGCAGTCCTTCGCCCCTCAGAAGCCAATACCCCTTCCCCTTCTCCCTTGCCTCCTATGCCCTGTCTTTGTCCCTCTGGGGCGAATAAATCTTGGTCTTGGTGTATCCTGTGCCAACTCCGGTCCTTTCACCACTGACGATAGTTAAAGAATGAAATAAAATAAACAAAGAAATAAACAAAACTCCTAGGCATAAATTTAATTCGGATGCTAAGGACTTCTACAATGAAAGCTATATTGGGTCAAAGAAAGCAATTATATCCCGGCAGTGGTGGCGCATGCCTTTAATCCCAGCGCTCAGGAGGCAGAGGCAGGTGGATTTCTGAGTTTGAGGCCAGCCTGGTCTACAGAGTGAATTCCAGGACAGCCAGGGCTACACAGATAAACCCTGTCTCAGAAAAACAAAAAACAAACAAACAAACAAAAAAAAGAAAGAAAGAAAAAGAAAGAAAAAAAAAAAGAAAGAAAGAAATTATAGAAGACACCTGACGGTGAGAAGCTCTCCCATATTGGTGGATCAGCAAAGTTAGTTACAGTGTGCACATTATCAAAAGCTGCTGTCAGCGGCTGCAGCCTAGTCCCTTGTGGTTACAGCAGCCCAAGGGTTGTTGGTTCTTGTATCCTTTCAAAACAGCCTAGGTTTCTTTGTTTCTATGTTCTGTATCTATTTCTGCTCTGATCTTCACCAGTTCCTTCCTACTAACACTGGACTTTGTCTTTTTTCTTCTTCCTTAAGATAAAATTAGACTTCGTGCTTCAAATCTTTAGTCTTTTAAGGGGAGGTGGTAGAGACCATCTTGCTTTGTGACCAGAATGGCCTTGAATTTGAAACGATCCTCCTCTTTCTGCCTCTTGAATGCTGAGATTATAGTGTATACTACAATGCTCTGCTCTTTCTTTCAAAAAAAAAAAGTATGGGATGGAGAGATGGCTTGGAGGTTAAGAGAGTTGCTTGTTCTTCTGGAGGACCTGGGTTTGATCCCCAGCACCCACACTACTGTCTGTAACTTCAGTCCCAGGGGATCCAAGGGTGCTAGACACACGCATGCACACATACTTCTTGGTTTCACCCTGACCTGTGACCATCGTCTTCTTACCTGCCTTGTGAGAGCTTTACCAACTTAATCTTAAAGAGCCAAATTTTAGGGATTTTGTTTTGTTTTGTTTTTTGTTTTGCTATATTTTCTACTATTATTAACATTTGACCTGGTATTATTTTTATTCTGGCTGCTCTTCCGTTCACTATGGTTTTAATTAGCTGCTGTCTTTCTATCATTGAATTTTAAAGTCAGATTGTATTAATCTGTCTCCTATTCACTGAGAGCTGCAGTAGTTCCTCTAAGCATCATGTTAGCTGTTTAGCAAACACTGACATTCTACCTCACTTGTTTTCTTTTATTATTTTTTTTGTTTTATTTTAATGGCTTATGAGTCATTTAAAAGTGGGTTTTAATTTCCAAATACTTAAACAATTGTGGAGATTCTTTTCCTTGTTGATTTCTTTGCAGCTATAGGATTCATGTCTAATACCCAAATGCTGGGCATGCGAGACGGCTCAGATGGCAAAGTTCTTTCTGCACAAGCCCAGGTGACCTGAATTTGATCCCCAAAATGACCACAAAAGCAGGAGGCAAGAACTACCTCTGTTCTCTGACCTACCCATGCACAGTGAGACATGTGTGCTCCCAACCCCTCTCTCTCTTTCTCTCTGTCTGTCTCTCACACACATAAACACACACACACACCATTAATAAATAGATAAAAATATCCTAGTATTTCAAATTTATTGAAATGTATATTATAGCTCAATATACCATCTGTTTTTTATGAACTTCATTTTTTTTCAGACTTGGAAAAAAACCTGTATTCTCTACTTGTTCAATGTAATTTTGCAGGTAAATTTTAATTAGATCAAGGTGGGCAGTAGTGTGACTGAAATGCTTTATATTGCTACTGATTTTTTTTTTTTTTTTTTTTAAGCTCAGGACAATTTTATTAGAGACTAAAGGAAACCCCCAGGGCAGCCAGGCTGTAAATCTTATCGGCTGCCTGGAGAAAGAGACTGGAAAGAGGGAGGGGAAAAACCCACACTGTTTAAACTGGCTCAGAGGAGGTCAGACAGTAAGTCTCCACACAGTGAGGATCACAGAGCACTAGAGAGTGTGAGGAAGTTCAGAATGCTCACTACTAGGGAAAGCAAGCCTACAGAAGAGGCAGAAAGGTAAAAGGAAGCTACTCTTGTCTGAGTAATATGGAGAATTGACTGAGCCTGGACAGACACACAGACGAGAGGTAAAGGCAAAGGCTTATCATAAGCCCTGGGCAGAGACTCAGCAAAACCCCAAACTGGATTTTTGAAAATGTCCAAATCGAAGTCCATTAGACTCTCTCAGTGGGCTCATGAGAGCACCAACCACTGGGCCTCTAAGGCTGGACTTGTGCTGACCTCAGGATGTTTTGGAGTAACTAAAATCACAGCTAGATCTCTCCCACATTGCTTCTGGAGAAATAAAGCCATCATTCATTTTGTAGGTTAAGCCAATAGTGGACATGTTTCTCTTGGCTCCAGAAGGGCTCTGGGATATTGAATTGAGCCAAAGTCTGAAGTCTAATCAAGAAGAAAATTGTTAGTGAGAAATAGTTTCCTGAAATAACTACTGGTTGTTATTATTTTTTTGCCTAGTACTTTTGTCAGTTCCTGAGGAAAGAAATTAATTTTTTTACATGATTATGTATTTGTTGATTTCATTTTAATTCTATAAGCTTTTGCTTCTAATGTTTTGAAATTTTGAATTGGGTACATGTGTTCACTTGTAGTTGTTTGCTAGGCTCAGGACCCTGACTAACATAATCATGAAAGGTGTCTTTGTATAGGTCTATTTTATATTAATCTGACCATTTGTGACAGGCTTAGTAATGACTTTCATTACCTTAGAAGGCAAAAGGGACTCTGAAGTTGTGACTGATTCTGTGTGTATGTGATCACTATGTACCCCAGGCTGGCTTGGAACTTGTGATCCTCTGACTTCAGCTTCCTAAGTGCTAGGATTATAGGCCTTATTCTAGGAAGAGACAGAATAAGAGAGGTACCCAAGAAGCAATGGGGGCATTCTTAGCTGTGACTGACAGCACTGGGGATATGAAACCTGAAGAGGCCACCTCCTGTAGCCAGGCAGGAACCTCAATGGAGCGATAGGGACACCAACACCCACAAAATTTTCAACCCAAAATTTATCCTGTTTACAAGAAACGCAGGGACGGGGGATGGAGCAGAGACTGAGGGAACGGTCAATCAATAACCAACCCAACTTGGACAAGCACCAATCCCTGACACTATTAATGATACTCTGTTGTGCTTGCAGACAGGAGTCTAGCATGGCTGTCCTCTGAGAGGCTCCGCCCAGCAGCTGACTCAGACAGATGTGTACACCCACAGCCAAACAGTGCGTGGGAGATTGGAAGAACAGGAGGGAGAATTGCGGCTCCTAAGGTGGTAGGAACCCCACAGGAAGACCAACAGAGTCAACTAACCTGGACCTTTGGGGTCTCTCACAGATTGAACCACCAACCAAAGAACATACACAGGCTGGACCTAGGCCCCCCTGCACATAGGTAGCAGATGTACAGCTTGGTCTTCATGTGTGTCCCAAAAAACTGGAGAAGGGGCTATCCTAAAAGCAGTCAGGGGGATATGTTTTACTAGCTGGGGCTGCCGTTTCTGATCTCAGTAGGAGAGGATGCACCTAGCCTCACAGAGCCTTGATGTGCCAGACTTGGGGGATACCCAGGAAGCCCCCACGCAGAGGAGAAGGGGGGAGAAGGATTGTGGGAGGGGTGACCAAGAAGGGAGGGCATTGAGTGGGACGTAAAGTGAATAAAAAATAAAAGAATCTTGCTAAGAGGGATTATGCTGGATTGCCCTTGTGCTTCCAATAGGGGGAGCCAGTGAGAAGGTTAGAAAACATTTCAGGGGAAGCAGAAGGTGAAATGAGACTTTGAAAGGCAGTGGACTATCGCACAGAGAGAGGAAGGCAGGCAGGCTCCAGGCTCTAGGATAACAACGAAGGAAGTTGATTGTTTCCAGAGGGAAAGCCGTCCTGACAACTCAGTGACTGAAGGCTTCTGACCCCAGGAGCATTAAGAAAAGTTTTTGTCATTTTGTGGCTCTTACGTGTATGAGGGGTGGTTTGCTACATTAATGATAGACTCTTTCAGGTTTCTTTATCATTCATTGGCTTATGCAGTCTTTTTGCCTGTGAGTGTGTATAGTGCATGTGTGTGCAGGGGTGTGTGCACATGGAGACCAGAGGAGGATGTTGAGTGGTCTACTGTATCACGCTTCTCCTTGGAGAGGGTCTCTCTCTCTCTCTCTCTCTCTGGATGGCAGCCAGCAAGCCCCAGCGATTCTCCAGTCTCCACTCAGTACAGTATTTGGCATTATAGATGTGTGCTGTTGTACCCAAAATTTCACATGGGTGCTTCAGATTGGACTCATCACCTCATGCTTGTGTGACAAGTGCTCTTGCCAGCCAGCAATCTCTCTAGCCCGGTAAAGATTTTTATAATCTCCCTTTTCACGCGGTGACTGCCCCGTAGTTGACCATTTCCACCTCCTGTGACTTTAATTTTTTTCAAAACCTATTTTTAATGATGGTTCATTTATTTATTTGTTTGTTTATTGATACTTTATTTATGTTTTGAATGTTTCCCCCTTTCCAGATCTCCCCTTTGGAACCTCCCCATTCCCTTCCCCCTCCCCTGCCTCTATGGGGATATTTCTCCCCCTCACACACACATACCTTCTTCCCTCCCTGGCATTCCCCTATACTAGGGCATCTAACACCCTCAGGCCCAAAGACTTCTCCTCCCCCTGATGGCTAATAAGACCACCTCTGCCACATATGTGGCCAGCACCACGGGTCCCTCCATGTGTATTCTTTGGTTGGTGATCCAGTCTCCAGGAGCATCTAGAGGTCAGGCCAGTAGACACTGTTGTTCCCTCCATGAGGCTGCCAACTCCCTCAGCTCCTTCACTCCCTTCTGCAACTCCTCCATCTGGGACCTCACGCTCAGCCCAATGGTTGCTGTGAAGTGACTCTTGGGTATTCTGAACTTTTGGGCTAATAACCACTTATCAGTCAGTACATACCATGTTCATTCTTTTGTGACTGAGTTACCTCGCTCAGGATGATATTTTCAAGTTCCATCCATTTGCCTGTAAATTTCATGAAGTCATTGTTTTTAATAGCTGAGTAGTATTCCATTGTGTAAATGGACCACATTTTCTGTATCCATTCCTCTGTGGAGGGACATCTGGGTTGTTTCCAGCTTCTGGCTATTATAAATATGGCTGCTATGAACATAGTGGAACATGTGTCTTTATTACATGTTGGAGCATCTTCTGGGTATATGCCCAGGAGTGGAATAGCTGGGTCCTCAGGTAGTATTCTGTTCATTTTTCTGAGGGTCTGCCAAACTGATTTCCAGAGAGGTTGTATCAGCTTGCATTCCCACCAGCAATGGAGGAGTGTTCCTCTTTCTCCACATCCTCGACAACAACTGCTGTCATCTGAGTTTTTGATCTTAGCCATTCTAACTGGTGTGAGGTGGAATCTCAGGGTTGTTTTGATTTGCAGTTCCCTGATGACTGAGGATGTTGAACATTTCTTTAGGTGCTTCTCGGCCATTCAAGTTTCCTCAGTTGAGAATTCTCTGTTTAGCTCTGTTCCCCATTTTTTGATAGGGTTATTTGGATCTCTGGAGTCTAGCTTCTTGAGTTCTTTGTATACATTGGATATTAGCCCTCTATTGGATGTAGGATTGGTAAAGATCTTTCCCCAATCTGTTGGTTGCCGTTTTGTCCTATTTACAGTGTCCTTTGCCTTACAGAAGCTTTGTAATTTCATGAGGTCCCATTTGTCTATTTTTGATCTTAGAGCACAAGCCATTTGTGTTCTGTTCAGGAACTTTTCCCCTGTGCCCATGTGTTGGAGACTCTTCCCCACTTTCTCTTCTATTAGATTCAGTGTATCTGGTTTTATGTGGAGGTCCTTGATCCTCTTGGACTTGAGCTTTGTACAGGGAGATAAGAATGAATCAATTCGCATTCTTCTACATGTAGACCGCCAGTTGAACCAGCACCATTTGTTGAAGATGCTGTCTTTTTTCCACTGTATGGTTTTAGCTCTTTTGTCAAAGATCAAGTGACCATAAATGTGTGGGTTCATTTCTGGGTCTTCAATTCTATTCCATTGATCTACCTGCCTGTCATTGTACCAATACCATGAAGTTTTTATCGCTACTGCTCTGTAATACAGCTTGAGGTCAGGGAGGCTGATTCCCCCAGAAGTCCTTTAATTGTTGAGAATAGTTTTTGCTATCCTGGGTTTTTTCTTATTTCAAATGAATTTGAGAATTGCTCTTTCTAAGTCTATGAAGAATTGAGTTGGGATTTTGATGGAGATTGCATTGAATTGCATCCTGTTTTCTGCAGGATGGCCATTTTTACTATATTAATCCTGCCAATCAAAGAGCATGGGAGATCTTTCCATCTTCTGAGGTCTTCTTTGATTTCTTTCTTCAGAGACTTGAAGTTCTTGTCATACAGATCTTTCACTTGTTTGGTTAGAGTCACACCAAGATACTTTATATTGTTTGTGACTAATGTGAAGGGTGTCATTTCCCTAATTTCTTTCTCAGACTGTTTATCCTTCGAGTATAGGAAGGCTACTGATTTGCTTGAGTTAATTTTGTATCTGACCACTTTGCTGAAGGTGTTTATAAGCTGTAGCAGATCTCTGGTGGAGTTTTTCGGGTCACTTAAGTATACCATCATATCATCTGCAAATAGTGATGTTTTGATTTCTTCCTTTCCAATTTGTATCCCCTTGACCTCCTTTTGTTGTCTAATTGCTCTACCTAGAACTTCAAGTATTATATTGAATAGATAGGGAGAGAGAGGGCAGCCTTGCCTAGTCCCTGATTTTAGTGGGATTGCATTGAGTTTCTCTCCATTTAGTTTGATGTTGGCCACTGGTTTGCTGTATATTTCTTTTACTATGTTTAGGTATGCTCCTTGAATTCCTGATCTTTCCAAGACTTTTATCATGAAAGGATGTTGAATTTTGTCAAATGCTTTTTCAGCATCTAATGAAATGACTATGTGTTTTTTTTTTCTTTGAGTTTGTTTATGTAGTGGATTACATTGATGGATTTCCGGGTATTGAACCATCCCTGCATCCCTGGGATTATGCCTACTTGATCATGGTGAATGATTGTTTTGATGTGTTCTTGGATTAAGTTTGCAAGAATTTTATTGAATATTTTTGCATCGATATTCATAAGGGAAATTGGTCTGAAGTTTTTTTTATTGTTGGGTCTTTGTGAGGTTTTGGTATCAGTGTAACTGTGGCCTCATAGAATGAATTGGGTAGTGTTCCTTCCGTTTCTATTTTGTGGAATAGATTGAAGAGTATTGGTATTAGGTCTTCTTTGAAGGTCCAATAGAATTCTGCACTGAACCCATCTGGTCCTGGATTTTTTTTGGTTGGGAGACTTTTAATGACTGCTTCTATTTCTTTAGGGGTTATGGGACTGTTTAGATGGTTTATCTGATCCTGACTTAACTTTGATATTTGGTATCTGTCTAGAAAATTGTCCATTTCATCCAGATTTTCCAATTTTGTTGCATATAAGCTTTTGTAGTAGGATCTGATGATTTTTTGAATTTCCTCAGAATCTGTTGTTATATCTCTCTTTTCATTTCTAATTTTGTTAATTTGCATACTGTCTCTGTGCCCCCTGGTTAGTCTGGCTAAGGGTTTATCTATCTTGTTGATTTTCTCAAAGAACCAGCTCCTGGTTTTGTTGATTCTTTGTATAGTTCTTTCAGTTTCTACTTGGTTGATTTCAGTCCTTAATTTGATTATTTCCTGCCTTCTACTCCTCTTGGGTGTATTAGCTTCTTTTTGTTGTAGAGATTTCAGGTGTGCTGTTGAGCTGCTAGTATATGCTCTAGTTTCTTTTTGGAGGCACTCAGAGCTATGAGTTTTCCTCTTAACACTGTTTTCATTGTGCCCCATAGGTTTGGATATGTTGTACTTTCATTTTCATTAAATTCTAGGAAGTCTTTAATTTCTTTATTTCTTCCTTGGCCAAGTTAACATTGAGTAGAGCGTTGTTCAGCTTCCATGTGTATGTGGGCTTTCTGTTGTTGTTGCCATTGAAGACCAGCCTTATTCCATAGTGATCTGATAGGAGGCATGGGATTATTTCAATGTTCTTATAGCTGTTGAGATTTGTTTTGTGACCAATTATATGATCAATTTTGGAGAAGGTACCATGAGGTGCTGAGAAGAAGGTATATTATTTTGATTTAGGATGAAATGTTCTAGAGATACCTGTTAAATCTATTTGGTTTATAACATCTGTTAGTCTCACTGTGTCTCTGTTTAGTTTGTGTTTCCAAGATCCTGTCCATTGATGATAGTGGGGTGTTGAAGTCTCTTACTCTCATTGTGTGAGGTGCAATGTGTGCTTTGACCTTTAGTAAAGTTTCTTTTATGAATGTGGGAGCCCTTGCATTCGGGGCTTAGATGTTCAGAATTGAGAGTTCTTCTTGGTAGATTTTTCCTTTGATGAGGATGAAGTGTCCTTCCTTATCTTTTTTGATGAATTTTGGTTGAAAGTTGATTTTATCCGATATTAGAATGGCTACTTCAGCCTGTTTCTTGGGGCCATTTGCCTGGAAAATTGTTTTCCAGCCCTTTACTCTGAGATAGTGTTTGTCATTAACATGGAGGTACATTTCCTGGATGCAGCAAAATACTGGTCCTGTTTATGGATCTAGTCCGTCAGTCTATGTCTTTTGGGGAATTGGATCCATTGATGTTAAGAGATATTAAAGAATAGTGATTGTTGCTTCCTGTTATTTTCAATGTTATTTTTATGTTTGTGTGGCTATCTTCTTTTGAGTTTGTTGAACGATTACTTTCTTGCTTTTTCTTGGGTGTATTTTCCTTCCTTGAGTTGGTGTTTCCCATCTATTATTCTTTGTAGGGCTGGGTTTGTGGAAACATACTGTGCAAATTTGGATTTGTCATAGAATATTTTGGTTTCACTATCTATGATTATTGAGATTTTTCTGGGTATAGCAGCCTGGGCTGGCATTTGTGTTCTCTTAGAGTCTGTATGAGATCTGCCCAGGATCTTCTAGCTTTCATAGTCTCTGGTGAGAAGTCTGGTGTAATTCTGATAGGTCTGCCTTTATATGTTACTTTCCCCCTTTCCCTTACTGCTTTTAATATTCTTTCCTTGTTTTGTGTATTTGTTGTTTTGACTATAATGTAACGGGAGGAATTTCTTTTCTGGTCCAATCTATTTGGCGTTCTGTAGGCTTCTTGTATATTTATGTTCATCTCTTTCTTTAGGTTAGGGAAATTTTCCTCTATAATTTTGGGGAAGATATTTACTGGTCCTTTAAGTTGGGAATCTTCACTCTCTTCTATACCTTTTATCCTCAGGTTCTGTCTTCTCATTGTATCCTGGATATCCTGGATGTTTTGGGTTAGGAACTTTTTGCGTTTTGTGTTTTCTTTGACTGTTGTGTCAATGTTTTCTATGGTATCTTGTGCACCTGAGATTCTCTCTTCCATCTCTTGTATTCTGTTGGTGATGCTTGCATCTATGACTCCTGATTTCTTTCCTAGGTTTTCTAACTCCAGGGTTGTCTCCCTTTGTGATTTCTTTATTGTTTCTATTTCTGTTTTTAGTTCCTGGATGGTTTTGTTCATTTCCTTTGTCTGTTTGATTGTGTTTTCCTGTAATTCTTTAAGGGATTTTTGTGTTTCCTCTTTAAGGGCTTCTAGTTGTTTACCTGTGTTCTCTTGTATTTCTTTAAGGGAGTTATTTATTTCCTTCTTAAAATCTTCTATCATCCTCATCAGATGTGATTTTAAGTCTGAGTCTTGCTTTTCTGGTGTGTTGTGGTATCCAGGGCTTGCTGTGGTGGGAGAGCTGGGTTCTGATGATGCCAAGTAGTCTTGGTTTCTGTTCCTTGTGTTCTTGCCCTTGCCTTTCACCATCTGGTTATCTCTGGTGTTAGCTGGTCTTACTCTCTCTGACTGTGGCTTGTCTTTCCTGGAAGCCTAGATGTCAATACTCCTTGGAGACTAGTTCTCTCTGAGAGGAATTTGGGTTTGGAGAGTTGTGGTGCAGGGTCAGCTCTGGGGTGCAGACAGAAACAAGAAAGATCTAATCACCAGCTGACCCTTGTTTCCTGTGTCCTGATGGCTCTGCAAGGGTCCCTCTTGGTCCAGTAAATTTGAAAAGAAGTGATGGTCTTCCCTGTGCTTGAAGGGATGTTGGCACTCCTGGGATACCAGCTCTCTCCTGGCTCTATTTGAGTATGGAGCCCTGTGCACAGGATCCACTCTCCAGCCACCGAAAGAAACCAGAAGCCAACTCCTCAGTCCCGATGTCCTGGGTATTCCAGGTGGGTCCCTTTGAGCAGACAGGCTTGCCCACACTCCTGGGAGGCTATCTTTCTCCCAGCGCTATTTGGCTATGGAGCCCTGGTGGCCCAAGCAGAGGTCTCCCACCACAGATGGAAACCAGAAGGCTCTTTCCTCCCGGCTGTTCCTCAGTCCCTGTGTCTCTTAATGATGGTTCTTAAATGCTTTAACCTCCCTTTAGCCCACCACCCACCAGAGGCAGTGGAAAAGAAAGGATATGGGTGGGGGATGGGTTAGGGGAGGGAGTGAACCTGTTTAGAAAGGTTCTTTGGAGCAGCTCCCATTTGTGTTGTCTGGAAATCAGCAGTTCAGTTCACAGGTTAGCAGCGGCAGCTCCATCCACTTGCGAACACTTCACGGATACACCAGCAGTCCAGTTTGGTAGAGTAGGGTTAGCAACAGCGGTGACATGATCTAGCAGACAGCCAGGTCTCAGTTTCGGTTCAGCTGGAGAAACCAAGAGGAATACCAGGAGAAGTTCTCAGCTGTGTCTCTCTCAGCGAAGCAAAGATCAGTGAAGACTTGAGACCCACAAGTGTTGCACAACTAGCTGTATCAGCGAGCCAAACTCCTCCTCTGTCGCTGTCTGTCAAGTCCTATTTATACCCTCTAAACGTCCACAGGTCTTGCCTCAGCAAGTGCACCTGTCTCAGCTGACATCACTCTGCAAATCAGCTTGAGTCCTTGGAAAGAAACTGCAGCACACCACCAGACTTTTTTTTTTTTTTTTTTTTTTTTTTGTGCGTTTCTCTGTATGGAGTCCCGACAAATGCAGCTCAACTACACAATATAAAGGGGATCAATACGTGTGGGTCATTAGCAAAGAATCCTTCATCACGTGTCCTATCATGTGCTTGCTTTAGCAGAACATCATCTCTCCTGTGTCTGCTTCAGCTAACCGGTCCTTCATGAGTCTGCCTTAGTCTTTCACCTGTGTTCACTTCAGCTAAATGTTCTTCATGTGTTTGCTCCAGCAAAACACCAACCAACTTTACAAAGAACCCTTCAGTTTCCACTTCAGCCCCCACCCCCTTGCTCATGTGTGTGTGCATATGAATGTGTGTGCATATGCATGTGTGTGTGTGTATATATGTGTGTGCATATGTATGTGTGTGCATATGTATGTGTGTGTGCATATGTATGTGTATGTGCATATGTATGTGTGTGTGCATGTAGAGGCCAGAGGTTAATGTTGGGTGTCTTCTGCAATTGCTCAACCTTGTTATTACTGTTGTTGTTGTTGTTGTTGTTATTATTATTATTATTATTATTATTATTATTATTATTATTATTATTTTGAGACAGTTTCTCACTGAACCTATAGCTCATCAGTTTGGCTGGTTGGCCAGTGAGCCACAGGGATCTGCTATCTGTACTATCCCAGTGCAGGGATTGCAGATGCATGCCCCCCATGACTGGCTTTTTATGTGGGTGTTGGGGACATGAACTCAGGTCCTCATGCTTGCCGGGCGAGCACTTTACTGATCACCCACCTCCCCAGCCTCTCAGTTGCATGTATATTATTTGATATCATTCTACAGCTTCTTCATGTTCACTGAGCTTTCCTTCCTAATGTTCTTCAGTTATTTTTAAAGATTATGAATATTACTCTGTAGTAAAACCACTTTAAACTTATCCCCGACTAGCTTACAAATAAATGACACCAGACAATGGTTATTTGATTTGGCCTTGACAATTACTGAGGCTCACCCCTAATCTCCTCTTCTAACTGCAGGCCTGGCGGCCTCCCCAGGGTGTACCCCAGACACTTGCTGTCTCTCCTGGCCATGAGCTCATGGTCCATCTTCCATCATGGCGGCCTCCTCCCTCCTCTCCTTCCTCCTCCTTTTCTTGCCTTCCTCCCCCAACCAGGTCACTCCAAACCCACCCCCTCCAGTAATTAGCTGTAGCCAATTTTATTTAATCAATAGTTTTACATCAAGGAATGAGGTTTGCACAACAAAGTGTGTAAACAGGAGCCGTCACTCACAGGCCTAGATCTTCAGGTATAGAATTTAGCATTACAGCACAGTACAGCAGACCAAACCTCAACAGTACCCCAGAATATTTTCCTGATTCTTTTTTGTAGTTTCCATTTCTCTGATGAGGTTCTTCAGCCTTTCATTCATTCTGATCCTACTTTTGAACAAGTGTTCAAACATATTTTTTTCAATTCTTACAGTTTTTTTTTGTTTTTTGTTTTTTTTTGCTGACTGTAGTCTCTATGTTTCTTGCTACTTAACTGTTATTTTCCCTAGACTGTGGTTTAAGTGTTATGTCTGGGCATCCATTTGACAAGGGTGGCCTTGTGATTCTTGATGCTGTTTATCAACTTGACAGGATATAGAACTGCAGCTCTCCACCCATGGGTGGAGACACCCCCTCTCCCCCGGGCTTGCATATCAGATATCCTGCACATCAGATATTCACACTACAATTCAGAACTAGCAAAAATTACAGTTATGAAGTAGCACTGAAATAATTTTATGGTGGGGTCACCACAACAGGAGGGTCTGTATTAAATGGTTGCAGCCTTAGGAAGGTTGAGAACCTCTGCCCTAGAATCACCTAGGAGACACACCTCTGGGTGTCTGTGAAAGGTTTTCTAAACTGAGTTACTGAGATGGGAGGATCCACCCAACTGTGGGTAGCACCATCTATGAAGTTCGGTCCTAGGCTTAATGTAAAGGAAGACATGGGCAGAGCACCCGCTTCATCTCCCCTGTGCCCCGACTTGTGGTTCAGTGAGCCCAGCTGTCTCTAGCTCCTGTCAAGAGAACTTTCCACCATGAGAGACCATTTTCCTCTGTCTGTGAGCCTAACTGAGCCACCTCTGTGAGCCTAACTGACCCCCCTCTGTGAGCCTAATACCCCCCTCTGTGAGCCTAACTGACCCCCCTCTGTGAGCCTAACTGACCCCCCTTCTGTGAGCCTAACTGAC
>JADRCH010000155.1:5053734-5099539 GCA_019843965.1 Rhynchomys soricoides | reverse complement strand
CCCCCTTCTGTGAGCCTAACTGACTCCCCCTCTGTGAGCCTAACTGAGCCCCCCTCTGTGAGCCTAACTGAACCCCCCTCTGTGAGCCTAACTGACCCCCCCTCTGTGAGCCTAACTAATACCCCCCTACGTGAGTCTAACTGACAACCCCCCACATTAATGTGTTTTTGTCAGTGATTTGTCATGGCAATAAGAATAATATCAACTAATGCTCACCGTGCAGCCAGGCTAGCCTTGAATTCATGATCCTCCTGCTTCAGCCTTCTCAGCACTGGACTTACAGGCAAGCATCACCACACCAGTCACAGCATATGATGGAATTTCCTTCCCTTTTAACACTGACTAATATTTTACTACAAATATACACTAAATTTGATATTAAATTTCTTTTAAGGTGTCAGTTTTTGTCCATATGTCTGTGGCTAAGTCACCCGTGGACCTTTTTGGTGTTTTTCTAGGGGTGGTGTGTATGTGAGTGTGTGTGTGTGTGCATGTGTGTGTGTGTATGTGTGTGCACGTATGTATATGTGTGCCTGTGTGTGCATGTGTGCACGTGCTAGTACACACATCAAGCAGGAGGCCATGTTGTCCTAGCTCTATCTCCTGCACAAGGATCCTAGTTTTTAGTCACAGACCTATGGTGGATTCCCCCAAAGTCTTTCAAACACCTCCTCCTGCATAGCTTTTATCAGTTACTGGGTAACAGCTCAGAATGCCAGTCTCTGACTCCAGCTTGGTGAGAATGACTGCTACCCTGTTGAAGACTCCTTCTCCTTCTTCCTGCTGGGAAGCCAGGGTGGAGAGTCCTGCTCACTTTACTCTCTCCTTTCTCAAAGACCACAGCACTTTATGTTTGTTCTTACTTGAGTTTTTAGTAGCCTTCCTACCAGAAATAAACGGCTGGCTCTTTAGAATTTGTTTCTCATTGTAATTGCCTTTGCATAGAAAGATAAAGCAATGAGAAAAGGTCTTGGCGTTCCGGGGCAAAACAGTGATTGCTATGTGACACTCACAAAATACACGGGAGTCTGTCTCTTCCGTGAAATAGGCCCACACAGCCACAGTCCCTCACATTAGCTCTTATTGCTACTCAAAAGGTCCACGGGATGAAGAAATTAGCTCTAGTTGGTGCCAGTCTCTTTTAGAAGGGGAAGAGACTTTGTGCTGAAGTCTAGAACTGTTCATGTTTACAGCAGAGCCCATATACAAACTTCTGGGCTTGAGTACTGTGATCCCTGCAGAGCAAGATGAGCCTGGGCATCAGTGTGTATCTAATGAACATCTTCAGGGTGTGCTACAGCAGGCCTTTAAAGAACAATTTGACTATTAACTTCTATAGCAGCCCTAAAGCCTGAATAACTTCCTGACAATTTGCTTCTGTTTTGGTCAAGTCTCCTTGCTGCTGCTTTACAGGATGGGCTGCTCCTCCCGGGTGCTTCTCACCCTGCTTACAGTCAGCACTCCCCACTGAGTGTGAAAGGCATTTGGTAGAGATGGCTGACAGCTCTATCTATTCAACACTAGAGCTGCCTGCTCCACCTCAAGTCCAAGAGGATTCCAGATGGAAGCTGAGAGGTGAGTTAGGCACATCAGCACGACTGTGCCGAGGAGGAGAGGGGAGTTACTGGGGGGAGAGGGCGCAAAGTCGAGGACACTATGAAGAAATGCTTCAGGTTCAGTTTGCAGTGCTGATCTGGGATATGGACTTTGGTGTGGAGTGCGGCTGTGATCCGAGTCTCAGGTGATTCTTTTCTAGGCACCCACTTCAGTGATCCCAGCTCACGCCTAGCAAAGGCAACACTATCCTTTTTTGTTGTTAATTTTGTCTTTATTCTTTAGGATTCTATACGTGGAGACAAGCACGCTACTCTTTACTGATCTCGATCTAATCTAAGTCAGAGTTCTGCAAGAGAACTTTATCTGTACTTAGGCTTTACTGATTGACATCCCATCATGTCTGTTTCCATAACCACGGAGTGAAGAAAGCAACAGATTTATAAAGGGATAAGGGGAAAATTTCTTGAGATGAGAAATGGATTCACACACGTGGATTTGTTTCCTGTTTCTTACCCCCGCCCCCTTCTTGGGTTGCAACTCAGTGGCGGTGAGGAGTGAAGGAATTGGACCCTATGGATTGCTGGCCAGAGATCTGAGGAGTCAGAGACCATCAATGGCACCCACAAAAGCTCCCTTTTTTATGCAGATTCTCCTCTGAGACAGGAAACGATGTAAATGCCAGAATTAATCTTTGACTTTACACATCAAGCAGGTGACTCCAGAAGACATATTCTCTTCTATAGGTTTTTAGATTTTCTCTTATATAATTTTACCACCCTTCCCCCTCTGTCCCCCTCCCCCCCGCTTCTTTTTGTTAGAGTTTTTAATACATCTTTTGAAAACATGGCCATGTTTTCTGAATCATGGGCATTTAGATTTATTTCTGTTTCTATAAACTATATAGAGCTACACATCATTACATGTGTGATTTTTCCTTTATTATATTTACTCTAATTTGTGAGGAATGGAAAGGTTAAGTCAAAAGGAATGTATATTTTGAAGTATAGACATTAATAATGTGATATGTTATATAATATATGTTAAGTAAAGAATCTAATAATTAATAGTCGGAAGTAATATATACATAAAATAAAAAGGTAAACTTTTTGTTTTACTTTAAACTGGATGGTGGCTACCCAAATACAATTATAGTTTGATAACATTGTTTTTTTTTCATTTACCAAACCACAACTAAAATGATGGATTTTTTATTTCATTAAGAAGTCATTGATGCAGCTGGGCTTGGTGGTGCTCACTCTTAATCCTAGCATTCAGGAGGCAGAGGCAGGCAAATCTCTGAGTTCAAGGCCAACCTGGTCTACAGAGCAAGTTCTAGCACAGCCAGGGCTACACAGAGAAACCTTGTCTGGGGTGGTGGTGGGGTAGGCATAAATAATAAAAGTCATCTATGCTGCAAACCTGGTGGATTTTTTATTTTAATTTTAATTTTATATTTTGAGGCAGGGCTTCTCTGTCTAACACTGGCTATATTAGAACTCACTCTGTAGAGCAGGCTGGCCTTGAACTCACAGGGATCCGCCTACCTCTGCCTTCCCAGTGCTGGGGTTAAGGGTAAAATTTATTTCTGTTGTTGTTTGTTTCACTATTATGCTAGAGATTTGGGATTCATGAGTGAAAGTATTTATGCTGAACTCTTATGAAGGTTCTCTCACTATGAAATCACTGTAAGAAATTGAGAATTTTTCATCGATACAAATGTATAAGAACAATTTACCTTAAACTTGAGTAGGTACAGGAGACTAAAATAGGAAAATTAATTCTCTCTCTCTCTCTCTCTTTCTTTCCGAGACAGAATCTCATGTAGCCCAAGCTGGCCTCAAATTTGCTGGGATGACTTTGAATCAGTGATCCCTCTGTCTCTATATCCCAGAGTGCCACCATTACAGGCATGGGCTGCCACATCCAGCTTCAAAATAATTGTTTGATTCAAGATAACCAAAGGAATAAAAAAAAAAATCTTTGTAATTTTTCTTTATACATAATTTCCATACCATCAAACTGTAAGACACCTAGGCTTTTTAAACAAAAACCTGTGAAAAATACTTTCATTTTTAAACTAGAAATCCAGTACTCTTAGAGAAAGTATATCACAAAATGAATGTGATACAATGCTCGATCCCCAACCCAAGGTCAACCTAAACTTATTATACACCCAGTAGTTTCTTGCAAACAACTTCAATTTTATCAAGTACTTCTGAGTTGAAGTTTACTTTATTTCAGTTTAAATTTTATTTATTTAAAATTTGAGTGCCAGGTTCAAATGAGAAGGCTACAAAACTAAGTAAATAAAAATAAAAAGCAAAAAATCTCTCCCTGTGTTTCTACTCCTGCCCATTTCCTCTTTAAAAGGGAAAACACTGCCAGAGGCCTGGGCGAACTTCCACATTTGATCTTGCCTGAAAGGCTGAGAAGTGCTCTTGGTTTGTCTTCAATGATGTCAAGCAGCCCTTGTTCTAAGGAATTCACCTTTCTTTTAAGTATATATTTAAAAATTGCTTCATCTTGGCTTTAAAAGAATCCCTCTTCAGAAGCTACATAGTTCATGGCTATAAGTATATCCGGCTGTTTTTAATTTTTTGATTAAAAATTCCGGTTTTGGGTAGATAGATTTAGACAGTTGGCCTTCCTACAGACGTTGCTGCCACAAGCAGCCTTATGAGTTTATTTTGCACATGTGTGCGTATCTAGAAAAATGTTTCTGGAGGAGAATTTGCTGGGCTGAAAGGCAAAATGCTTTTCAATTCTGGTAAATTATGCCAAATTGTCCTTCAATCCCTAAAAGGTAGAGGCCGTCTACACACTAGCTCACTGTCCTAGTGTGAGAGTATAGGAACCACGGTTCCCTTTAACTGGAGAGCAAGTGCTCGCCCGTACTAGGAGAGGGACCTGGGAGCCTGGGTCTCTGTCCCTCTGGGCAGAATTGCTTTAAGGTACCAGAGGTGCTTGCCTGAGCTTCTGCGCCTGCCTCAAGGATTTTGCTTTGGATTATGTCTCTGCAGCTGTCTTACACCGGCCCCGTCTTTCCTGTCTTGTGACGGTAACTTTGGGGCTTTTGACCATGATTCTCCTGAGTCTACTGATGTACCAACGGATCCTGTGCTGTGGTGAGTGCTGACTTCACCTCCAAATTAACCTTTCGTTTTTGACCGTTAGTGATAGGGGTTTCCAGACTCTAGAGCATTCATGGGATGCAGCCCCACTCTCCACTTCGAATTCAGGCCCTAACTTTCAGCAGAGAAACTCCCAGGAAGTTGGGACTTTTCTGATCCAGTATGATTATGTCACAGTTGTCTGGCGCGAGACCGGCAAAGGCAATTTGACGCCTCGTGTGAGTGTGCAGCCATTCCCCAGGAAGTTACCCAATCTTTGTGTGACAACGAAAGCTTCCCTACTTTCTAGTTCCCGATCTAGAATATGTATGTGTACCACAGTAGTTCATGTATGTGCATCTTCTGTGGTGGGATGGTTTTTGGTGATTTTATGCAAATGAGTCTCATGGAAGGAGAAAATCAATAGATCAAGAAACCTTATTTGGAGTCCCTGAGGTGTTTACACAGTGCCCACTCATTTCAAGCACTTTAAAGGAATGAGGATCGTATCTTCTAGAGGAACCCGGCAAGGAGAATTCTATCACTTTTCACTTTAGTATCTGATGTGCTTTTCTGTCAGAAACAAACAAACAAACAAACAAACCAAAAAACCAAAACTATGTTTAGCTGAAAATAAATTTTTTCTAATTTCTATTGGTTCCAGATGATGACATCTGTTGGTTCTTTCTGGTTTGTCTCTTTTTCCTTTACACCCTGTGCGTGCTGCCTTGAGACTGGAGGTCCTGAAAGATTCTGAACATGTAAACTCATGAACTCCGTGAACTCACTGGGGATGTACAGACAGTACCTAGATATGTACCATGACAAAGTATGCATCCTTTATGCGCTGTGTGTATATCACATGGATACAGATGGTTTTCAGTGTGCTATGCGCTTCATAGGCTGATCAGACATTTGGTCAGAACCCATGCCTGCTTGGTGGAAGGTTCTTTAGAAGTGATGAGCTGGACATTGTGGACCATTCAGTTTGAGGTCATAAGTTACAGATTTCCCTAAACCTTAGCTTGAAAAGGGGTAGGGCATGGTAGACACTAGAGATGCCATGTTTTCCTGAATCTCCTTTTTACTTCCCAGGATCATTTGGTCCATCAAGATGTAAGCTGTGTGTCCTCTTTCCTTCTAGGCTCCAAGGACTCTACATGTGCCCACTGCCCCAGCTGCCCCAACTTTTGGATTAAAAATGGTAGCTACTGTTACTATTTCTCAATAGAGAAAAAGGACTGGAATTCTAGTCTGAAGTTCTGTGCAGACAATGGCTCACATCTCCTTACATTTCTGGACAACCAGGGAATGGTAAATAAAAACATATAGAAAATATAGAGCTGTTCCTCCCTCCCTCTTCCTTCTTCTCCCCTCCCCTACTTTTTCCCTCCTTTTAGAAGACATCTTACTGTATAGTCCAGGCTGGCTTTGAACTTCTGGTTTTCCTGCCTCAGCCTCCTAGCTCTTTGTGTGTGTGTTTAAATATTCATTTATCTGCATTTGTGTATGCTTGTTTATTATGTGTGTATTTGAATATTTATTTATTTATGCCCCTGAATGTTTGCGCACATGCCATGGTGTGCTTGTGGTGTGTATCTGTATGTGCGTGTACGTGCCCGTGTGAGGTGAGATGGTGGTAAGCATTGCAGAGAACTAGGCTTAGAACACAGACCTAGTTAAATGAGGCATGAGATCCTGAACACACAGGTCCAGTTTTATACATAAGTCAGTGGAACTTGGGAGGGAGGGGCCACAGGGACAGAGGGGCTACACATAGGGACTTAAATGTCCCCTGCTGAATATTCTTTCTTTCACTGGATTTCAGTCAGTTCTCGACTGGGAACAATGTCTAGAAAGTAAAATCAGAAGAGAACAAGGGGTGAGGGTGGGGTGGTTTCCTACAGCCCCCTGGTTACTGTTCACCCAGAGTCTCTCCATACCTCTGCCGGTCCTAGAAGACACAAGCCGTGTGAGGAGTTGACATCCTGGCACAAACTTGACCAAATTCAGTTACAATTCACACATTAGAAAGTAAGAAATCTTAGATTATGTTTTGTTTTGATATTGCTGTTTGTTTTAATTTGAAGCAGAATAAAATCAAATCACAGAAAATAGTTTATTAACAGTTGAGAGCTGGGGCCTTTGTAGCCCGGGCTGGTTTCAAATTCATGATGTTCTGGGCTCAGCCTTCTGCTCAGATTAATCTACTGGGATTCAAGGAGTCTACCACACTCCTGGATTGCCACTTCCTATTTTGAGAAAAGATGAGCTATTTAGTTTATTTTCTCGAGAATCAAAAGAACACTCACACGCTTGAAATTCTGGAAGGATCTAAATTCCAAATCCTTCCTCAGAGATTCACTTTTCCTTCATCCTTTCTCTAAGCCAAGTGGCAGGATACACTATACAGCCTTGTTTTCTGGAACTTACTGTAACTGTTTTGAGCATCAGACTGAAGTCGTAGCAAAAATGAGCAACTAGCTTAAACCATTTACCTCCAAACCTACCAACACAGTGGCAGCAGGTCACAGCAGCAGACAGTGCAGCGGCAGGGAATTAACTACAGCAGCTCCTAAACTGCACCATCCCAGGGACGGAGTACCTGGGAGTCGGGCCTGTCTTTGTGCCTGGAGGATTCCAGAGGGATTTTGTTTTTCTACCCTTATGTTTCCTGGATCATGTGCCCACGGTGGAGCATACTCCACTGAGTTAAGTCAGCTGTGTTTCTAAAGTCAAGGCTGTTTTTTGTTTTTTAAAACCCAGAGCACTTGGTTCCAGTCAAAGTTGGAGGGAGCCAAGTGCCCCTGCTACATTTAATAAAACTACTGATAAGTTATTTTCCACATTCTTATGAATTCTTGCTTGATTCTTTTTTTTCACCCTTGGTCAAGGTCTATAAAACCAAAGCAACCTGTACAGATTGGTAGAACCCATTGTCTCAGGTTCCTCTTTTGTTCTCAAGGCAAGACTTTCTTTATTATGGTATGAGCAATATTCCCAGTTTCATGTGTGTCTGGAAAGCTACCAAAAGACCATATTTAAAAACAAAAATCTGGGTGTGGTGACACATACCTGTAATTCCTCCACTCTTGAGGCTGAGGCAGGAGAAGCATGTGCTTGGGGCAACCTGGTCTACAGACTGAGACTGCCCAGCTATACAAGTCTATTAAAACTGAAAAATTCAGGCCAACAAGATGGTTCAGTGAGGAAAGGTGCTTGCCACCAAACCCGACAACCTGAGTTCAATCCCTGGAACCACTGCACATGCGCACTTTGGCTGCCCCACTTTGTCTAGCATAGCATCTTTGTTACTTTCAGTTTTTACATTTTCCCCCTTTCTGGAAAACAAGCAAACATCACGTGCTTCAGAAGAGATAAAGCCCAAGTGTTCCATCTCACCTCTTTGGGGGATAAGAGTCCTGAGCTAACACCCTTTGGCACATTTTTATGCTGTTTCTTCAGTAGGACACATGTACACGTGCCCATATCCCTCATCAACCAATTGGAGGACAGAGAAAAATAATTTTATTTGTGTTTGAAGGCCGTTTTCATGTGGGATGTCATTCAAGAATAATATGGTGAAATTTTTGAATATCTGGGTTCATCTTGAGTAGGAAGGGCTGGTCATGTGGCTTAGCATTGTATAGGGCTTGAGGATACTGAGCCAGCACAGGACGGGATGCTCTTTCCCACCCCTGGAGATGTCTTCCCACTTCAGTGCTTTATTAGGTCCGGTTCCTCTTTTGGGATGATGAGGAAATGCGCTGAAGATTTTTCTTCTCTCTCGTGATTATGGAGACTGACCCATAGCCTTGTATGTACAAGCTAGTCACTTTACCATTGAACTTCATGGCTCCAGCCCAAGAAGTGAAAGGTTTTCTTCAAAAGTTGGGGAGAAACCAGGCAACCCACATTTCTCTTTAAATGGAAGCAATCTTTTTAGCCAGTGGGACCGGAAACACATGAAGTATCAAGACATCTTGACCACTGGACTGTCACTTTGTCCCAGTCTCTTCTTTCTCCTTCATCCCTCCTTGCTACCCCAGCACGCACACTCAGTTTTCAAAAGCTTGTAAGCAAGAGTTCTTGCCATTACAGTGGTAAATTATAGATGAGACAGGTAACTGAAGTCACAAATAAATACGGTAATTTGTGCTTTGGAGAAGATGCACAGTGTGATGGGACAGTGACTGTTTAGATGTTTTAGATGGACCTCTCAGAAGCAGGACAAAGGCCTGCACAATGACAGCCATTGAAAGTCCAGGGAGTGGTAAAGGCTGTGCAAAGACCTAATGCAAGAGTGCTCTTGGCCTGTTACGAAAAAGAGAAAAGAAGGCAGATGGGGCAAGAAGTTGGTGAATGAGTGGTTGGCAGTGCCCAGACCACGCAAGCCTTTGTATGTGCAGTCAAGATTTTAGGTTTTCAAAACCTGAAACCCAGTGAAGAGAAGATAGAGGTGCTTCTGGCCTTAGTAGATATCACAGAAGAGTTTCCGAGTGTCTGCTGGCCCTGGGCATGCAGAGAGAATTTAGTCTTCCTTTGACTCTCTTCTTGCTAGTGAGGATGCAGTCAGGCAAAGGAATGTGTCTACAGCAAAGCCAATAAATTCTTTCTCTTCAGGCTCCATCTTCCAGGAATAGAATAAAAATGACCCCTCAATTGGGACATTTAGTAACATCACAATAATAGAGCTGAAATTTCACTGGGTTTTCTTGATTTCTGAATAAAAGACAATTTTTTTTCGGAAGGAAATTGTTCAACAAACACTAATCTAAAATACCATAGAAAGGTCATTCGAGTAATTCACTCCAAATTCAATTAATTAAGCTGTCACTGGAAAATGTTGAAAATGTAATTATTCATGACATAGAATGTTCAACCTTAATGGCAAAATTAATCTTCCTGGTTGTATTCTTTGTTCTGTTTAATGCATTGGATAGCTCCCGTAGGGCACAAACATCTTCATCTGATTGTACTATTATACAGAGCAAACATCGTTTATTCTGTCCAATGGGTCACACAGCACACATCCGGGTATACTTAGTTTAACTGTCTTAAGGGCATCAGGAAGCAAAAGCCTGGGCGGACACAGAGCATATCGCTGTGAGTGTAGCTGCGGTTGGTGCTGTGGATGATGAGTGAGGTGAACGCTCCTGCAGCAGGGTCAGCAGGGTTGTGCTTCTTTCTGCTAAATACCTATCAGGCTCCATCTAATCAGAAAGGAAGTAGCAGTGGAGGTGGAGCTGACCCAGTATCTTATCTGTTATACTCTGAGAGTGAACTAAAGGTCAGTTTTGGAAGGCAGCTCCTTGTAAAAGACAGACTTCTATTAGAACTAAGAGCCCCATTAGAATTAGAAGCTAAAGGGGAGCGAGTTATCTGAAGTGGTTGTTTGCCTCAGCTTTCCTCATTCCAGCAAAATCCGCTAGAGCAGATGCTTAAACAGCAGACACAGCTTTGGAGACTGGGATGTCTAAAGTCAAGGTTGCTACTGAGAGCCCCTTCAGCTCATTTGAAGGTGTCTTTCCTTGTGTCTTCACTGTAGAGAGAGCTTCAGCTCTGGCCCCTTCCTATTTTAAGGCCATAGGATCCTGTCATGGGGGTACCATCTTAAGAACTCACCTAAGCCTAATCAAATCAAAGCTATCTACTTTCAGATGCCGTCAAGTAGGAGGTTAGGGTTTCAACATATGAATTTGGGGGTGCATAAACATTCCATCCTCACCCGGATCTGGGGGGGGGGGGATAAGGATGACTAGGTGATTGACTCAAGCGGCCCCGGGTCTCTGTGTTATCTTTGCTCACCATCTTCAGTCTTCCTCTTAGATCCCATTGCTGGACCCATTCCTGGAGCATCTGGGACAGGACTTTTACTGGATCGGATTGAGGAACAGGGACGGCTGGAGGTGGGAGGGTGGCCCAGCTCTCAGCCTAAGGTAAAGTGTTTGATGAGTGAGAGGGGTGGAAGAAGAGGAAGGAGGAAGGGAAAACCCGGGAAACAGAACAGACAGCAAAGGGTGAAAAGGAGAGATTGTGGGGTGGGATGGGGTGGGGGTGGGGGTGGGAGTGTGGGGTGGGATGGGGTGGGGGTGGGGGGGTGGGGTGGGATGGGGTGGGGGTGGGAGTGTGGGGTGGGAGTTAAGGGACGCTTCCCCAGCATGAGAGGAGAGTAGAGGGTCAGACCTGATTGGATGGCCCCCGAGGAGGGCGGAGGGCAGCTCTTATGGCTCTGACTAGCAAGCAGGCCATTTCTGCTGCTCTGACTGACCAGCAACCTCTATATCTATATTTATATTTATACACGTCTCACAGAACAAAGACAAGTGGTACAGAATGTATATTTGACTTTTCATTATGTGTCCAGGGTTACAAGTTAAGTTACAATTAGAAAATACAGAGAAGCTGCTTCTCCTCCACTTCCTCTTCTTCCTCCTTCTCCTCCTCCTCCTCCTCCCCCTCCTCCTCCTCTTCCTCCTCCTCCTCCTCCTCCTCTTCCTCCTCCTATGCCTTATAACTTCAATGTAGAGAATCTGAAGAATGTCTTCTCCAAAGCAAACACATTTAATACATGACAGCCTGCTTTTAGGCTGGCAGTGTTAGCTGTTTGAAAGGGCTCCAGACAGACAGAAACTATATCTGAACTGGTCTTTTTATGAGTAGCAAATGCTAATACCAACTTCTATTACTATGTCATCATCTACACTATAAAGTAGAAAAGGTTTATTTTAGTCAATTGATCTTATTTTCTGAGTTTTATTCCCCTATTAAAGATAGGGGTTATATAGGGTACATTCAGGAGTGTACCCTTTAAATTACATTTATAAAGACCTCTAAGCCTACAATAAAAAGAGATCTTGAATCTGTAACCTATTCTCCTGGTCTGTCAGAGTTTGTCAGTTGTCGATTTACCCTGCACCAAGTATACTGCTTGCATTAGCTCAGGGACAGACACCTTAAGACCATTCCTAGAGTAATGGTCTCCTTTAGCTATGTGCTTATCGGTGCTTAAGGCCAAATAGGGCCAGATAAAGTTAATTTTAGGATTTTCCTAAAAAGGCTCAGACATAATGTTCTCTGGAAAAGACATAAAATGAATCATAATGCAGAAAGTCCCCAAAAGTGCCACACACAGAGTCCAAAACCCAAAATTAGAGACAGAAGGACTGCGATGGTAGCAACCCACTCAGCTTCACTGGAATGATGTCAAGTAACTGTGCTGGCTTCACAATGCTTACTGTTTCCAGTGGCTTTGGCTGTGCCAGAGTCAATAAAGGAACAAAGTCAGGGAAGAACATCGGAGGGAAGGACAAAAAACGTGGTGACATTTTCAAGGAGAAAGTAAACATTTATTCTCCTGCTGGTTTGGCACCTGAGGGATCTGAGGAGGAGACTGGAGTCATTCAATTTCTTTTCTTCTGTGCCTTTGAAGGCTTCTACCCTGCAGGTTACCCAAAGCGACCAATGCCTCTGGTTTCTTACAGGATTCTTTCCAACAGCTTGATACAGACGTGTGGTGCCATCCACAGAACTGGTCTCCAAGCCTCCAGCTGTGAAGCTGCTTTGCGGTGGATCTGTAAGAAGGTCCTATACTGATGGATGCCACTGTGTCCCGAGCCTAGGATCTGCCACATGTCTTTAAAAAGAGGAAAATGGGCCTGGGGAATCTTTGTTCAGGAAAGCGTGTTTAACAAATGCCAAACCTGCTATGATATGCCATTAGACAGAGGATTAGCATACCTTCCTGGGAGTTGGCATTTTTCTGCTGGGCTTTCTCAGTGACTGTTTTAAGTATTATGTTAGCCATTTAAAGCCTAAATCTGGGCAAATGAACTAGAGAAAGTTTATTTTAATGGCTCTTACTGCAGACACTCACCCTGGCTCTCTCATCCCTTCCTCTGCCATCTCTGTCAAAGATATGTGGAAAACTATTCATCTGCAGAAGAATGAACCCCTGCCCGTTCAGTCACATGTTACACAGACATCAACTAGACACTGAAAAGCAAGCACCTCCTGTCCTCATTCCTGCTTGGGAGCTGAACAATCTCGTGCCTGAGTGGTAGGGAGAAGTGCAGTGGTTACCAGAATCCAGGAGACTGATGGGCTGGTTAATGGCTTGGCTGGAGTGGGGTGAAAATAATGATCAATAATTGTCATAGGGTTGCCAATTTATTGTAAACTTCCAAATAGCTAGGCAGAAGGACTGTGGGTATTTCCAAATGTCTGAAGGATGTGCTGCACACTCCAATGGGTCGTTTTCCACTCCCATTGAAGTATCACGCTGTGCCCCGTAAATGTGTGTAATTATTATCTGTCCATGAAAATGTAAAAAGTCACAATTAAAATTTTAAAAATTCCTCTCTGCTCCGTATCTGTTTTATATTCTGAACTAATCTGAAGAATCGTGTGTGCGTAATATTGGTGAGATCCTTTGCTGTGTATACTGGCGTGAAACACATGAGATAGGCCAGGGAATGGTACCTTTCCCCGCTGTGCATCCTGCCCTAATGGTGGCTCATTGTGCATGGAGTTTTATTCTGAAACACTGCTTGCTTCGAGAAGACATGGCTGGAATGGGTGGGAAGCGGATGAGGACAGGGTGAAACTTTCTGCCCAGCTCTTCACACTTACACAGCTACCTGCACTTAATCTAAGAGAAGTTATTTTTATTTTAGATACATAAAATTTATTGTATGTTTAAATAATATAAGTATATAAATTAATTTATATTATATATTAAATTAATTATACATTACTATATCAAATTAGCTATATATTAAATATTTTTATACAAATAAATATAAGTATAAAATTATATATTAAATTAAATATAAAATTATATATTGTTATATACTTATATATTTTATATATAAATGAGTTACAAATATTTATTCTAGTTATTTCTGCCAGCCCAGGAGTTAGAGGGATTAAGGGCAAAAAAACCAGTGCAAGCGAGCAGTCAAGAGCTAAATATCCCAAAGACAACAACAGCTAGTTCAATTTGGATTTTCTGTCCATAGAAGGAAGTGATGGCGAATCACAACCCCTCCTGCCCCCATTCCTCCGTGACCCAACCCCACCAATCTCTCAGCTTTGCTCCTGGGTGGGAGACGCTCATAACTTATAGGTGTGGTGGTATTTTCTCCCACTTGGTTGGGGTAGTTCTGGTGACTCCACGTGGGCCATGGATTGGCTGTTAGAAGCTATGCAGTTTCAGTTACACATGGAGGGGGACAGCAGCCCTGTAAGCTGTCACCAGGCAGGATGTGTGCAGCTTCCTTTGTGAAGAGTTCCGTAGATGTGTAAGGGTTTCAGAGGGTTACCCGTACAGGGTGTCATCTTTCACCTCCTTGTCCTCCAGAAGTGTTGGTATAGAAATTGCTCATTTCCAGCAGGGGATGGTGGTCATGCACTCCTGTGATCCCCGCGTTTGGGAGTCGAAGGTAAGAGGATCAGGAGTTTAAGGCTAGCCTCTGTTATGCAGTTAAGTTCGAGGCCAACCTGGACTACATGAGACCCTGTCTCAAAACAAAACGAAACAAAAACAAAACAAAAAACCAAACAAAGAGAACAAAAAGCACAGACCACAGCCAGTGAAAGCACACATCCTCATCGTTTGCTGTCCCTTGCTTACCCTTGCTGTTGACTCAGTTTTTCTTACTTTCCTGGGTAGGAGTTTGGAAAACCTCAAACCAACTCTTGCAGGATAAGCTTAAACCCTGCGGCCGATTGCTCTGACGCACAGTATGTGCGCTTATCCAGTACATGCCATGTTTGGAACAAAACATTTCACTTATTTGTATTAAATTTAATTTTTTTAATTTGACTGTGCACACGTGGCAGAGTGTGTGCGGAAGTCAGTCAATCTGTTGAGCTGTTTGCTCCTTCCACCATGTGGGCACGGAGCCAGGTTTGGTGGCAGGCATCTCTACTTGCGGAGCAGTCTCTCCAGCTTGGAATGACACATTTACTTAAGTTACCACGAGAATATGAGTAAGGTTAGGGTCATCAAGAGAGGGAGAAACCTCTGTAGAGGGTATCTGAGACCATAGTTTAAATGGAAATAGAGCTGTATATTCTTTAGACAGTAGCAGAAAATGAGGCCTTTGTCTCGTCCGAGATTTTGTTATTTTCTTTTACTTAATACATATTTTTTTGGACCCTGAGTACAGAGATTGGCAGAGTGAATCTTCCCAGTGTGTGTCAGCATCTTTCTTAGGCCATATGTGTTTCTTATCTCTGCTTCCTCTTCTCACTGATGACTACTGCCCTTAACCTTTCCTCTGGGGGATGTTCCTTCTGTCTGCCTCCATTTTTAGGAAGTGGACAGTTTGACTTGGTCTTATATGTAGCTCAATGGCTTTCAAAACATGCCTCACTGATTTCAGAGTTTCTGTAGTACTAAAGGGTTGAGACCTGTCCACTCACACTGGTGGAATTAATTCGTCCGCTGGCTGTACCCACTGTCTTCTTTTTTTTACTTTTAATCTTCTCTCAAGCATTATATCCCCAATTGCAGTTTCCCCTTCCTCCATCCTCCCAGCCCCTCCCCTCCCTTCTCTCTCCTCCAGATCAACTCCCAGGACCTGGGTTTCCAAGACCTCCCTGGGAACTGATATCCTACTTGGCAGAAAGAGAGTAACTGACACCCTTGTTGGCAAATTAAGACATGAGTGTTAGATGAGGCTAACCCCCTGCCACAGTTGAATGTCCCAACCAACGGGAGCAGAGTAACTGCACAACAAAGACGTGCTCCTAAGGAAATCCCCATCCCTAAATCCTGATTGGTGGAATAACTTGGCACAGATATCTGTGCATTTTTGGCTTTCCAACCCCATAGGATCTTAACTCAGGACCATGGTTCAGTTCCCAAATCTGGACCATGGCCCTGATAGATCATTCGTGGGGCATTTGCTCAACAAACTACCCTTGTGTGACTAAAATCAGTGTCTGTGAGGTTTGTGAGGCGACTCCTGGACCCCAACATTCTCAAGAGTACCTTTAGATGATGAGTGAGTCAAACGTCTCGAGGAGCAAACCTTTGACGTGTCATCAAAACATCTTTAAAGAAATGTAGCTTAAAAAGAAAATTGAGCATGCTAGAGGGATTTCTGTCCATCGGTTTAATCATTTTATAGGTTCTTATCAGCGTGAGCTGAGTGCACTATTATTCATGCCAACTCCTTTTCTTTCTAAAATTATGACCTTAACCCGAGCATGCTCAAGAATATATTCCTTAACCCTGCAACTGAGCATGCTCAAAAATGCATACGTGTGGGCAGTTCCCTGAATAAAATCCTGTGTGCTCACCTTGCTGCCTATACATAGGACAGCTGTCTCCACTCTTGCATGTCTCAGCTGAGTTTGTTTGTCTTTCCATTCACCAAGGTGGGAACCCACTGTGTTCAGAAACAGTCCTTGTGACTTCTTCGAGACCTCTTCCCTCCCCTCCATCTCCCACATGAAAGCCCCTTCCCTACTAAGTCTGGGTATGCTTTATCTGGCACTATAATTTAGATTGCATCTTTTTAGGGGTAGGCTCTCATTATGTGGATCAAACTTGCCTTGAATTCTTTTTTTTTTTTTTTTTTCGAGACAGGGTTTCTCTGTGTAGCCCTGGCTGTCCTGGAACTCACTCTGTAGACCAGGCTGGCCTCGAACTCAGAAATCCGCCTGTCTCTGCTTCCCAAGTGCTGGGATTAAAGGCGTGCGCCACCACTGCTGACTGACCTTGAATCCTTGATCTTCCTGTCTCAGCATTCTGAGGGCTTGGACTATGGTCCTGGATAGGCTGCATAATTAAATCTACAGTATATAGAATTTTAAAGAATTATACAATGCACATTTTTGCTGACTTCTTTTAATTAAAATGATTGACACTCATCCATATTGTACATATTAACACTTTACTTTTGTGTACTAATATTTCCTTATATGGATTTACCATGATTTGTTTATTCTTTCATGTGTTTATGGTCATTTAGGTTATTTCCAGTTTGAAAATAAAGCTCTTATGGAACCAAGTGCAGTGGTTCACACCCATCATCCCAGAACTGGGAAGGGTCAGGGTTCAAGGTCATTTTCAGCTACATGGTTTGTTTGAGACCAGCTTGGGCTATAAGAGACCACAAAACACCTTAAGTAGATAAATCCATTTTGAACATTTGGGCACAAGTCTACATGTGAACATAAGATTTCTTTCAAATAAATATCCAGGAGATAGAATATTGCATTAATATTTATGTTTATGTTTAAATTAGAAAAAAAAAAATAGCCAGGCAGTGGTGGCGCATGCCTTTAATCCCAGCACTTGGGAGGCAGAGACAGGTGGATTTCTGAGTTCGAGGCCAGCCTGGTCTATAGCCGAGTGAGTTCCAGGAAAGCCAGGGCTACACAGAAAAACCCTGGTCTCAAAAACCCAAAAAAAAAAAAAAAAAAAAAAAAAAATACTAAGCTTTTCCAGGGTGGTGCAATACTTCATAATTCAATCAGTACTGTGCTGGCTGTATTTTCCCTGTGTCCTAATGGCAGTCCTTTAAATTTCAGCTATGCTAATAGGCATGTGGTGTATCTCACTAGCTCAATTACCATTTCTTCTACAATTTAGGATGCTGAACATCTTTTTATGCAGCCATTTGCCACCTGAATATTTTCTCTGACTTATAGACATTTTTGTTGTTGTTTGTTTTTGTTGTTTCTTTCTCCTTTTGAGACAGGGCTCTTGTGGCTCAGGCTGGCCTTGAACTCACTGTGCAGCAGAATATGACCTTGAATTCCCAATTCTCCTAGCTCTACCTACCAAATGCTTCAACCATGTCCAGCTGACATTCTTTATGTATTCTCTGGACAGTTCTTCTCAGATAGACTTTGTAAATATGTTCTCAGGCTGTGTCTTGTCTTATCATTCTCTTAACTTTGTTTTAAAATATAGAAGTTGAAAAAATTATTTTTATGCGTACAGGTAGTTTTTCCACATGTATGTCTGTGCACCACATGTGTGCACAACCAATGGAGGCCAGAAGAAGGTGTCAGATCTCCTGGAACTTAAGCTACAGACTAATGTAAACTGCCACGCAGGTGGTGCTGGGAATCAAGCCTGGGTCCTCTGGAAAAGTAGCAAGTGCTCTTAACTGCTGAGTCATCTCCCCAGACCTGAAGAACAGAAATTCTTAATTTCGTTGAAGTATATCCCCCAAAGTATCTCAAATTTGATGAAGTATAGTTTATCAATGTGTATTGGAAAACATATTTGATCTCATTTCTCCTGACATACTGCTCCTACAAATCTGTCATCTCTTGAGTGATGTCTTGTGTGTTACAATGGGATTATTGGTGGCTGGTGGCTCCTAGGTAAATTTTGGCTCCCTAGCTTCAGATTTTCTAGCCTTAGTCTGTTCACCAAAACAATCAAGGGGTGGGACTTTCAATTCTACTGCCCCACTTCTGAAAGGGCTGAAAGTGAGAGGGCTGAGTTAGCCAGAGCCAAGCTGACTCCATGACAGGCAGCAAATTGGCAGTTTGGGAGACTAGGCCTAAGTTTCCATTTCAAAGAACTGGAAAAGTCCAAAACAAGTCAATTCCCCTCACAGGCAGCCAATCAGGAAGCTGCCCCACCACCTAGCTTGAGCCAATTATACTCAATCAGCAAACATTCCCCAAATTCCCCAGAGTCTTAACCAATCACAAAGGTGCCCATACCCCTGGAGATAGAGTCAACCAATCAAGGGAAAGACAGGTGAAAGTTACCCACTCTGACCCTAACAGGCTTTAAATTGCCTCTGCAGAGTCTATATCTCTGTTTTCCATCCTGATGTATGGAGGACTCCTGCATGCATGCTCTCTGCAGAATAAATGCTCTTTGCTGTTGTATACTATCTGAGTCTAGGTTATCATTCTTTGCAAATCATAGACACTTATAAAAGTTGATTTGATCAGCACAGGTCAATGATTTATCAAACTGTGTCTATATAAGAGAGCTTCATAAGACCTTAGGAGGCCTGAGTTTGGAAAGGTATACACCCAAAGAGGGTGTGGGTGTTCCCACTCCTTCCTGTATAACTTGTTTTGTGTACCTTTTCCATCTGCTGTCCATCTGGATCCTTTATAATACCCTTTATAACCAATGAATATATGTAAGCAAGTGATTGATTGCCCGAGTTCTGTAGGCCATTAGCAAAAGGAGCGAACCTGGGGTGGGGATTCTGGGACTCTAAATTAAAGTCAGTTAATCAGAAGTTTAGGTAACAAACTGCTTGTAACTTCCAACTGGCATCTGGTACTGGGAACTGCCTGGTGGGATCGGGTCATCAACCTGTAACTGTTGTTCTGGGTAGATAATTTCAGAATGGAATCAGACACCATGCAGCTAGTGTCTATGAAGAATCTTGTGCAAGATTGATTATTATTATTTTTTTTGGCATGGTTTTTGAGACTTTTGAATTTAAATCTCAGAAACATTGTGTGCAAAAGTTTGTTTCTGAGAGAGACACGCTTTGTTCTGTTTTTCAGTCAGCCTTTTGCTTGTAACTTGTGCTTTTCTTATAGTGTATACAGTCTTTGCCTGGTCTAATATCTCAAAGATCGTCTTAATGCTTTCTTCTAACTTTAAAAAAAGTTTTAGATTTTGCACTGAAGTCTGTGATCTGTTTTAGTTTCAGTGTATAGTAATACATATAATAAATTCTTTAAGAATGTGTTGAAATTAAATTGTTTTCTTGTAGATGGCCAGTTACGTCAGCACCATTTTGTTTTGCATGTGTTGTCCTGTGCATATATCATATCTACTTGTTAGTGTAGGTGTGGCTGTTTGAGTGAGAGTAGTCCCCACAGGCTCATCTATTTGAATAGTTCATCTCCATTTAGTAGAACTGTTTGGGAAGGACTAGGAGGCGTGGTCTTGTTGGAGGAAGCGTGTCACTGGGGGTGGGCTTTGAGGTTTCAAAAGCTTATACCAGGTCCATTTAGCTCTTTCTGCCTCGTGGTTGAGTCCTAAGATGTGATCTCTCAGCTGTCACTCTATCACCATGCCTGCCTGCTTCTATGCTCCCCAGTATTATGATCACGGACTCTAACTCTTTAAAACTCTAAGTCCCAAATTAAATACTCTCTTTTTTATAAATACATAAATTAAAATTTGAGGCAGGGTCTATCTGTGTTGCCCTGGCTGTCCTGGAACTCACTATGAAAACCAGGCTGGTCTCAAATTCACAGAGATTCACCCGTCTTTGTCCCCCACATGCTGCGATTAAAGACATGCTCTACCTCTCCTGGCAAATGATTTCTTGTATAAGTTGCCTCAGTCATGTTTTTTTATTGCAGGAACTAAGTAACTCAGATAGTGGGTATCTGCATGGAGCTGCATATACACGTATGTGTGCAGGTACGTGTAGACATCAGGTCTCTTTTCTTGATTGTCCTCCAGCTTTCTTTTCATGACAGGGTCTCTCTGGAATGTGAGGTTCATCAGTCTGGTGGCCAATGAGATTCAAGGATCTTCCTGTCTCTGCCCACCTCCCTCCATTGCCAGAGTTGCAGGCATGTACTACTCTGCTGGCTTTTTCCATGGGTTCTAGGAATGAACTCAGGTCCTCATACTTGAACATCAGCCATTTTGCCAACAGCCATCTCCTCAGCCCTCAGCACTATCTGTTGAAGTAGCAACGCTTTTTTTTTGGTGACTTCCCTTCGTGTCTTTGTTCAAAATCAGTGGAAAAAAAAAGTCAACTTCTGCATCTCTCTTTGGTCTAATTCATGATTGTCTTTAATATATTATTTATAATAGTTTTAGCAATCTGCAAATCAGGTCCTTTATCCCTCTCTTTAAAAAATAAGTCTTAGCTGGTCTAGGCCCTATACCTTTCCTGTAGATTTTAGTTGGACATCCTTTCATTTTTTTCATATGAATGTGTAAGAGACTATGTACCTAACGTTTGGTTAGATTCTTCCAATGTCCCTACCAATTTAAACTTCCCAGTGCTGTGAATCAAATCACCTATCTATACCCTCACAAAGCAAAGACAATGGAAGCCACAGACCCCTTACACTCATCTGGTTTTCAGTCCTGGTTCTGATCTTGAAGGGCAGTGGTGAGTTTTCACCAGATGGAGATGCTTCAGGTCTTTTGCATCAGAACCTGTACAGACACTTTGTGATGGCTATTCTTGGTTGCCAACTTCACTATATATGGAATGAACTATGGCCCAGAGATGGAGGGCTCACCTGTGAGAGATTTTCTACTTGGTTTGAGGTGAGTGAATCCACTTCTAGTCCTGACCTTTGAGATAGGAAGACACACCTCTGATCCGGATCTTGAGGTGGGATGACACTTTTAATCTCGGTCACACTCTCTAGTGGAAATTTATATAGGGACATGGAAGAAGGAAGTTTTTCTCTTTTCCTGTGTGCCCTCACCTTGCTAGCGTTAGCACATCCATTCCTTCACTGACACTGGAGCCTACTTCTTCAGGATTCCAGCATATGTATGGCATATAATTAAATACAATGCAAACACACACACATTCCACAGGTTCTGTGACTCCAGGGAACCCTGACACAAGTCTTATGCTGGCAGCTGTCTGTCTGAAGCAAAGCTTTGATGATGATGAAGTCTTTGTTCCCATGTTGGTACCAAGAAGGAGACATAAGGGAAGAGGATGCAGAAGACTTTTGCTCTGGCACATGAGGTGAGTGTTCTGTCAAGTCTAGGTAGTCACAGGAGGAGTGGTTTTCAGAGCACAGGAGAAACCATTAGCACGAAATGTTAATGAGCTGTAAAGTAGATTAATGAAGGAAAACTCCATGAATTTTTCACTGGGGAGGCCATTGTTCATTACCCTTTATTGGCACGATGTTGACTGATGTGCATTTTGTGAGCTGGTAGATTAAAGGGAGGTAAGGAAGCAGAAAGGACTCATGAAAGAGCTCATGACAGGAAGGAAGGAGATAATATCTAAGTAGTCACAGGTGAGGTCAAACGTGGATAAGAAAGACCAAGACACACTGTGACTTGAGGTGAAAAACTCAGTTAAAAGGTAATTAAAAGTGCATGCCAAAGGAAGGGCGTTTCTTGGTTTGTGAGTCCCAACAGACAGCCAGGAAAGGATCTGCATAGAGGAAGCAGCCATTTTCCCGTTGAAGGAGAAGACTGAATGATTGGAAGGAGACCATATACTCTTCTTGCCTAGTGAATTTATTTTCTCAAAACGAATGATAAAACCACTTACTGAGAGCAAGGGAGGGAGTGGTGGGGATAACAAGATCAGGAAAAGATAGACGTCTGCTCAGAGGCAGTGTTGCTGAGCAGCAGTCACAGCCAGGGTCACTGAGTGAGCCGTGGTCACAGCCAGCAGAGGCAGCAGGCTCTGTCTACACGATGGCTGACCTTGGGCAGTGGCCCCCATCAGCTTGGTTGTTGTAATGGACAAGTCAGACGGTGGTGATGGTGGAGTGTGGAGGTGGAGCGTTTACAGGGTGGTTTAAAGAAAGGGAAAAAAAGAAGTCTAAGAACTTGAAAGAGACAGAAGTGGACAAGACACTTCAACAGTAGGAGGCTAGGAGGGAGGGGTATGCTGGACAGGAAAATATTTCCCTGTAGGACATGAAGTAAAACCATTTTCTACACATGTCATGTTATTTCTCTGTAATATATTTCTTTTAATTTTTTTTATTCTTTTAAAATTACATTTTAAGGTTAACACATAAAGTAATGGATTTCATCATGGCTTTTGTTGTTGTTGTCCGTTGGTTTTGTGAGACACGGTTTCTTTGCATAGCTCTTGCTGTCCTGAACTCATTCTGTAGAGCAGGCTAGCCTGGCACTCAAAGGTTTGCCTGCCTGTGCTGGGATTATAGGCATGAGCCACCCGTACTGGTCTTCATCTTTATGCTTATTCAGTTCCCTCTTCCCCCTCTCCTCAGTGCCCCTTCCCCTTCCCAGCTGGTTTTCTCGTCCCCCCAACTAGTGCCCTCTAGTGGCTGCCTCTGCTTTATCATCACGTGTTTTATCTGAAATATGTTTCTTTGCATTTTTAAAATTACATTTATTTATTTGTGTGTGTGTGTGTGTGTGTGTGTGTGTGTGTGTGTGTGCGCGCGCGCGCGCGCGCTAACCCAGGCCTAGTCCTGGAAGTTTCTAGCCTCTGTACAATCTTATCTAGACCTAGCATGTTTTCAGCCTCTGAGATTTATAGCTGAATAAGCTCTCCTTTTTTAGTTCTGTCTGAGCTGCTGGCTCAACTCAGCTGTTCTGTCTCAGACTCCTCTCCAAGCTGACTGATTCAAACTGACTTCTTTCCACTTCTCACTGAATTGCTCTGTTGGCTTCAAACTAACTCTAGCAATTTGTTCTAATCTTCTGGCTCCTCATTCTCTGGCTGGTTCTGTCTTTACCTGTGTCTAGCTTATTCTCTCTTTAACCTCTCTCTGTAAAACTCTCCTAGTAATACTGCCTCTCAATTCCATGAACTGACCGAACAGAACTAACTAGGTCTCAGAGATCTGCATGCCTCTCTCTCTCCTGAGTGCTAGGTAAAGGCCTGGCTTTAAGTATATTTTGTTTGTTTGTTTGCTTGTGTTTTGTTTTGTTTTGTTTTTAACCTGAAACTTGCTCTATACCAGGCTGGCCCAGAACTCAGAGATTTGCTTGCTTCTATCTTCTGGGATTAAAGACATGTCTATATTCCAGCCAGATCACATAGACTTAAAAGGGTCTTTAGATGTGATCTCTTGTTAGAGCTTTCCATGTTCTGAATTAAAATTTCTTTACATGCTGTTGTTTTATTAAATGGTCATGTTTACTGACTGCTCTCTAAGTATTTGTTTATATCTGTGCTGCTCTCAACCTTAGCCAGAGAAATGTTCTTCTGCAGTGGGCAGTGGTTAGTGCAGAGACCCATAAGTGGTCACAGTGTTGAGAATAAGCAACGGCTCAGCCTGAAATGGATCTATATAAACTACCATACCCCATCACCAAGGCCGGAGGGACATTCTACTCATGTGCTTCTAACAGCCCTAATGAAACCCACTCACACACACACACACACACACACAGAGAGAGAGAGAGAGAGAGAGAGAGAGAGAGAGAGATACACACATACACAGATACACACACACAGACACCCACACAGACAGACACACAAACACACAGATACACACAGATACAGACAGACATAGACACAGACACACAAATACACAGACATAGACACACATACACACATACATACAGAGACAGACAGACAAACATACACACATAGACACAGACAGACAGATACACAGACACAGACAGACAGGCTGACAGACAGACAGACACACACACACATACACACTGGGCAGGGGAGGACACACTGACAGGAAAGGAGAAGGGATTAATGGGAATGGGATGGGGACAGGAAAGGGTAACGGCTGTGTGATTATGGTGAAATACATTCTATACACTTACAAAAAGGCCATAATGAAATCCATTATTATTTAACATTAATGCAAATAATAAACCACTAAAAAAGAAAAGAAAATGCAGTAAAAGTTAAGATGAGATGGAGAAGTGTGCAACAGAGAAATGATGGTTAGATATTGTAATTACCAGGGTCCTGAAGGATGCCGATGACTTATTGTTATTTACATACATTAAAATTACCAATTTGTAAAAAAAAAAAAACCTTACTGGTTTATGAATAAAAGCATGTTAAAGTGTACTCCTATTCAAAAGAGCCTATATAATATAGCTTTGTGGTTTTTTTGTTTGTTTGTTTGTTTGTTTTGCCAGCAGCAGCCTCAAACACCTGTTCACCATGTTTGAAAACACCACACAGTCAAGCACCGATAGGGCAAGATGGCGGAAGAGAACCATTGAAAGCTTGTCTGCTTTTCCGAGGGATGGAGCAAGTGTGTCGATGCATGCGGGTGTGATTCACTGGGAGTGAGCCCTGAAACGTTCCCACAGAGAGGCTGGTATACGGTCAAATTTCAGAGACTAGAGATATTCACGTAGTGAGAATCCCAGCACCAGTCACCTAGCCATGACCATGGCCAAAGGAGGGAAATCTCTTCACTGAAGGGATGAAGATGAAAGAGAGAGCGTCTCAGATTGGCACAGAAGCTTGGATGTTACAGGCATCACGCCTAAATAAAGGGACATAGATTCCACAGGAGGCTAGTAGCTTACTGGGTCCCCTAGTGAGGCTTCTGAGCCAGATTTCCTGTTTGAGTCCTCACTACTCCAGTGTCATATCTCAGCGTGTTTCCATCTTTGGGTACCTGTGGACAACCACTGCGGCTTCATCTTGGCCTAAGGGGTGACTTTGACATGGAGCTGAGGACACTGCTCCAGGGAAACGGTGGGGAGTATGCCCTCTGGTGGAGGTGGAAGGCGTGATGTGGAGGTAGGATCTGAGAGCTCTTGCCTCTGGTTTTATGGGGCAGTACTGAAGAGAAGGCTGCCCTCTTGCCAGCCCAGATCTTTGGGATTCAACTGCTGTTTTTCAGTGGCCTCTAGAAGGCCCCTGCCCCGCCCCGCCCCGCCCCGCCCCGCTTTGCTAGGAAGCTCTGGAGGGATTACGTGTCTGGATTGGCCCTCTTTCTGCTCTCTTGTTCCGGTCTGAAACCTAGCTGAAGGGAATGTCACCCAGCTGCTGCCTGGTCACTCCTATGGTACCCTGTGGGCACCACAGCCGGAAGAACTTGGTGTGCAAAGCTTATGAATGACTCATTGCCTTGGAGGCACATAACCCAGGCGACCCAGAGCAAAGTTTTGATTGGCAAGCCCGAAATCATCCACCATCCGTCTGTTCTTCAAGAAACCTTTGCTGGGAGAAAATTCTCTCGTGAAACTTTGTATTTGTCAGGTCTCAGGCAGCTCATATAACCAGAAATGAGCCAAAGCCGGACTGTAGAAGGGTTTCTGGTGGACAGATCAAAGCCAACATTGTGCAGGAACTTGTGAAGCAGATTTTCTGTCCCCCAAGAGGAGTCATTTCCCTTACCTCTGGCGGAACGGCTCTGCAATTGATAAACACCCATGCTGGCCTCCGGGCTCCCTTGGTATCACAAGGACCAGCTATACATTTCAAAGTCTGCATCCTAGTGTCCCTAACTCTTCTCAGCTCCTCCTCTAATCCCCCTCCAGCTCCCAGGCTTCCCTCCCTCAGTTACTCCTCCTCCTTAAGATTCACTCTCTTGTACCTCTGGTCTTCTCACCATGCTTCACTCTCTATCTCCTGCTGTCTCTCTAACTCTATGCTCCTTCTCCACTATGCTCTCTCCTGCTTTGCAGCTTCCCTAGCCCTGCCCATGCCCTGTATGATTTTCTTTCTGTCTGACTCTTTCAGATACCTCTGGATATTTTCTCTCTCTTCTTCACAATGCAAACCCTTCCTCTAATGATGGATCAGTCATGTCGCAGTGACTTTATTTCACCCCCTTGAACACAATATTCCGATTAAAAAAAAATTTTTTTTTTGAGAATGTCTTGCTTCATCAGCAAGATGATGTCTGGCATCTTCAGCTCAGGCTAGTGTGGAACTCAAGACTACACTGCCTCCCTCCTGCATGGTGGCACTACATGCACGCTCGGTGGCACAATTCCCACCCTATCTGATAGACTTCATTTGACTGTGTCAGAGTTAGGACTGTGTGTTTCCCTGGATAGGCAGTGATGGCTAGGGGAGGGGATGGCCCTTCTATGGGACCTCCATGGATAGGAGATCGGGGGCATGCCTATTATACCAGACAGTTAGCTCCTCAGCTCTCCATGGATGCGATATGCCTGCCTCTTCTTCAGTTCTGCAAATAGGCGAAAAATTACTGCCAATGAACCCCAAGACGAAGGCCTTATTGGGATGTTTTTCTTTCCAGATCTAGTGGCTGACATCTCCATTCTTGAGATTTCTTTGGAATCCTTTTGCAAGATTTTACAGATCAGTTGGTAATGAAAATAAAATTTTCACCACATGCAGCTCAGAAGAAAGCTCCTCACCCCTTTGCTAGTTCTGTGGGAACTAATTGTTGTGCCCAGGGACCAAATGTCTGTGTTCTGCTGTTAATGACCTTTGGGTGTCACCCAGAAAAATGTGCCCATGAAACAGTTCCTTTCTATACGGGTATCTGTCAACTAGTCAGCCATTCCCAAATCCTCCAGATTCACATCTGTGTTCAGACAGCAGAATACTGCCACTTTAACAGGTCTGCGGATTTTCTTTTGTAAAGGTAGATAATCATGTCCTTTAGGGATTTCTCTTAATATCGTGGTAATAGGCTCTAGAGTCTCCATCAATCTATTTCATTATCTGGTACATCCTTCAGATGGAATCCACACCATGTGGCTACATACAGAGCACTATGTTGATCCAGCACAGCCATTTGTTTTGTAGTGGTCTCTGTTGTACCTCCAGCTTCTTTCAGCCAACATTTTTTCCAGCAATTACTTTCAACTCCCATTATCGGTGTCTTTGAACATCTTGCCGAAAGCCTTTCTCAGGTTTTTTTTCGAGCCTGGTGAAGTACTCCTTAGAGTCGGCTTCAGGTTCTGTATGACTGGCACCACAGAGTTCAGAATAGCCACTTCCTGGCCACAGATGGTCTAGCTCTCCCACTCCTGGATGGAATGAGGTCATCATACCAGTCCACTTCTCATCCACGTTTATTGTAGCACTGGTTTCTGCTTTTTGTTTAAGATTTATTTGTTTTCATCTATGTGAATGTTTTACCTGCACATATGTTTGTATACCATGTATGCCTGGTGCCAGCAACAGAAGAGGGTGTTGGATTCCCTCAAATTAGAGTTACAGATGGTTCTGAACCTCCATGTGGGTGCTGGGAATTGAACCTGAGTCCTTTGCAAGAAGAACAAGTGCTCTTAAGTGCTGAGCCGTCTCTCCAGCCCATGATGTTGTAATGCTAATAACAGCCAAGATAAGCAATCTGCCTGGGTGCCATCATACGTAAATAAAGAAAATACAACACACACACACACACACACACACACACACACACACACACACAAGCACCCCCATCCCCACCGCCCCAAGTGTAGTTCTGCCAACAAAGAGGAATGAGGAATCCTGTGACTTGCAGGAAGATCGTGGTGGAGAGTGCAGTAAGCCAGATGCAGAACCACACGTGTGATGTGTTTCTTCTCCTGTGGAAGATGAAGACAGTGAGCCGAAAATAGGAGACAGAGTCTGAGGGACTGAAGGGAGGCTGTGCACAGGGAGTCCCTCCCCCTTGTCCTTCCCAGACTATACGTTCTAACTCTCCCTGGGCACCAATACACTGAAGTCAAGTGTGCAATTAGGGCAGAATTGGACACAACTGGTTGGCAGGGGTGGCTGGATATTCAAGCGAGGCCCCCATGACTATCCTTGCCCTTTCAGTCTATGAGGGAACTTTATCAGTCAAGAAGGCTTTCTAGGATCATCTTTATTAAACCCTAGTAAAACTCCTGAAGATGGTGCCTCCAGAAGGCAGAAGAGGGCATCAGATTTCTTGAGTTGGAGTTGCAGGTCGTTGTGAACTGCCTAATGTAAATACTCTGAACTGAACGTATGTTCTCTGTAAGAATGGTCCCACCTCTTAATGGTTGAGTCATTTCTCTGGCCCTCCAGCAGGTTGTTTTTGTTTGTTTTTTAGAAGTTTTATCGATTAAATTTGTTTCTAGATGAATCCACGCATGTTCACGATGCTTACTGACCACTCTCACCTTGCTTTTCCTTATGACCCCTAATCAATGGACTCCTTCCCAGTGTTCAGTGCATTCATTTTGTTAGTTTTGCTTTGTGACCCACAGAGAATAACTAGGGCCATCCTTACCACTATGTGTTTGGAACTATCTCTTGGAACCTGGTGGCCCACATAAAGAATGGTGACACCCCTTCTCCAGAATCTATCAATAGCTTGTAGCTCAGAGGTAGGGAGTAGGTCTCCGTGCTCCTTCCTCTTCCTTGACTGCTATTGATAGGGCTGGTCTTGTAGGCCAAAACAGTAGTTTTTAATCAACTGTTCTATCTTAGCTAAAGAGGTAAAAAATGGTTTCTCACGTGGTTTTAATTTGCATCTCTCTTGTTAAGAATGATAGCATCTTTTCACACATTGAAGAGCTGTTTGTATTTCTATTTCTGTGAATTAATAGTTCATAACCTTTATCTTAAAAAACAAAACAAAACAACAAAACCAACTCTGCATAAATGATCCTTTTCCTAACAGGCTGACCAGTCAACGGTATGAGCTTGTTCTCCCAGTTGAGGCTTAAGGGTTACTTGAGCTCTTGCTTCAAGGGTCACTCTGGGACACAGTGAGGCCTGATTTCAAAAAATTGACATGGTCAAGATACACAGGCTCTAGTCATATAGTACAGGCTGGCCTTGAACTTGTGGTGCCCTCTGCCACTACACATGGCTAAAAATCTATCTATCTATCTATCTATCTATCTATCTATCTATCTATCTATCATCTATCTCTTTATCTTCTATCTCTCTGCCTGTCTATCTATGTATCTCTCTATGTATCTATGTATCTATCTATCTTCCTTCCTTTCTTCCTATCTACCTGCCTACCTACCTATCTATGTAAGTAAGTCATTTGAACCTGATGCTAGCTGAACATATCTTATGTTCTTCTCCTAATTAGCATGTGTTAGAATTTTCCCTGAGCTGTAAGAGATTTTGATTTTTACATGCCAACTTCACTGTCGCTTCCTTTGTGAGTTCTGAGGTTTTATAATCCAAACCATTCCTTTTACATTTAAGAATACAGGAGACACATTTACCATATTTTCTCATAGAGCCTTTTTATTTTTCCTGCTTTATATTTTAAATATTTAAAAGGTTTGGAATTACTTTTGGTGCAAAATATGATACAGGCTGTAACGTGACTGTTTCCGTGCATGTTGTATAACTGTCCCTATAACAGTGATGAATTAATACACGTTCTTTTCAGAACTAATTTGACACTTTACCTGTGTTGTGTTTCAAGTTACCTGCAAGCAGAACTCTTAGTGCTTTCTACTTTGTTCCTCGGAGCAGTGTGCTTCTTCAGTTACCTAGTCCACAGGGTAAGTGATTGCATTACGATATAGTTTGAGATGCAGTAAAACTGCCCTGCACATTTCCCTAGAATTTTCCTGCATCTTCTTTGCTAATTTTTTTCTGCGCGTGTATTAGAATCATATTGGTAGACTTGAGTTTTCATACTGACTTGCTATTTCTTTTGTTTAATGATTGGCACCTTTTGTGGTTTTCAGTAGTGTTTTGTTTTTGTTTTTTGTTTTTTAAATTATTTATTTTCTGGATAGGAGTATACTGTCTCTCTCTTCAGACACACCAGAAGAGGGCATCGAATCCCATGACAGATGTTTGTGAGCCACCACGTGGTTGCTGGGAGTTGAACTCAGGACCTCTAGATGAGCAGTCAGTGCTCTTAACTGCTGAGCCATCTCTCCGGCCCCTTCAGTAGTGCTTTCTTTAGATATTTCTTTAATGCATTTAGTCTCTTATCGTATTTGCCTTCTGCTATCCTCTCTCACACCACGTCTTTCTCTTTCCTTTCCCTTTCCACTCTCTCTGGTCCCCCTTTTTCTTTCATGGGCCCCTTATGCCCCCAAAGTCCACACATGAGAGAAAACGTGATGCTTGTCTTTTGCTTGTACGGTGATAGAATTCCATCAAACTGCAGGTGAATGACAAAGTTAATTTTTATAATGGACGAATAAAGCTCCAGTGTGTATTTACACCCCACTTGTAGAGATCCCCCCATCTGCTGATGGGTATCTGGGTGATTCTGTGTGTGGCTGCTAGCAACAGTGCTGTGATGAACAAGGATGCAGTTATTTCTACACAGCTGGTTGACTTTGATTCTTTTGGGTTAAAGATGTGCTGGGTAGTTTAATGTCAACTTGACATGAGCTAAAGTCATCTGAGTCACATGAGAGGAGGGAACCTCAACTGAGAAAATGCCTCCATAAGATCAGGCTGTAGGTGGTGATTGATGGGGGAGGGCTCAGCCATTGTGGATGGTGCCATTACTAGGCTAGTGGTCCTGGGTTCTATAATAAAACAGGTCGAGTAAGACATGCGGAGCAAGTCAGTAAGCAGCATCCCTCCATGGCCTCTACATCAGCTCCTGTCTCCAGGTTCCAGCACTCTTGAGTTCCTGTCCTGAATTCCTTTGGTTATGAACAGCGATGTGGAATATGTGGAAGGGCAAGCTGAATAAATCCTTTCCTCTGCAGCTTGCTTTTGGTCATGGTTTTATCACAGCAACAGAAACCCTCCCTAAGACAAGTGATGGTCTGGATGGTACCATATTCTGTTTTCAGTACTGATTGCCACAGTAACCAGACTAGTTACAGTCTCACCAACAGCAGAGAGTCACGTTTCTGCGGCACTGTCACCAACGTCTATTGCTTTTATTTCTTTTAACAGTAGCCGTTCAGCCTGGGGGAGTTAACATCTCAGTTTACTTTTTATTTCCATTTCCTTGATGGATAAAGATGGCGAACATTTTTTCACAACATCTGAAAAATGTTCTGTGTGTTTATTAATGGCAATGATTGGTACTTGGGTGTTTATTTTTTTGGTTTTCTTTCTTTCTTACAAAAATAAAAATAAAACAGGCTTGCTATATAGCTTAAGTGGACCATGAACTTACTATGTAGCCTAGGATAGCCCCAACTTCTGTTGTCCTGTTATATTTTCCATGTTTGTATATATTTTTTATCTATTACACACATGCACACACACACATTCTCTCTGCCTTTTCTCCTTGAATATCAATTTTCTGTCAGATGAATAGCTGGAAAAGGTTGTCCCTCATCCCCTGGCCTGTTTCTTCACCCCGTTAGTAGTTATTTCTTTGATACTCACTAGCTTTTTCACTGCATGGAATCCTCTTTGTCAATTTCTGATATCATTTCCTGAGATATTAGAGTCCTATTAAAATCTATATTTCCCTGTATTTTTTTCTAGATGTTTAAAACTTAAAGTCTTACATTAAGGCCCTTGAGCTATTATGAGTTGATTTTTTTTTTTAAATAGGGTAAGAGATAGGGATTGATTTTTAGTGTTCTAGGTGTGGGTATTCAGTTTTCCAGTACCACTTGCTAACACAGTTTCTTTAGTGTATGCTTTTGGTGCCTTTATAGAGAATCTGTTGATTGCAGCTGCATGACTTTATTTCCATGGCTCAGGAGGGTGTTTTAAGATCTCTTTCTTGGACTGGAGAGATAGCTCAGTGGTTAAGAGCACTGGCTGCTCTTCCAGAGGTCCTGAGTTTAATTCCCAGCAACCGTATGATAGCTCACAACCATCTGTCATGGGATCAGATGCCCTCTTCTGGTGTGTCTGAAGACAGCAACAGTGTACTCATATACATAAAATAAATTTTAAAGAAGAAAGTAAAATCCCTTTCTTTCTGTTTGTGTGTGCATGTGTATGTTTCTTTACAATGTTTAACTTTTTTCTTATTTCTGAGAAGAGGGTGAGTGGAAGGAATGTATTAAATCTGTAGATTATTTTTAATAATATGATCATTTACTGATTTGTGGACATGGGAGATTATTGTGTCTTCCGGTGTCTTCTTCAGATTTTTCCCTTAGGGCTTTATGGTTTTCTTCACAGAGGTCTTTAATGTCTTTGATTATGTTTATACTTAGGTTTTTCATTATTTGAGGCTGTTGTGATTGCAATATTTGTACCCTAGGTTTTCATCCTATTACTTTTCTGACTATATCAGATATAAGAGTCTATATTGATCAGATATAAGAGTCTTTTGGTCAAGTCCTCAGTGTCTGTTGAGACCATTGTCATCTGCAGAAGGGTAACTTGATCTCCGCACTTCTTATTTGTACTTTTTTATATTTGCTCCGATTAAAATTTCAAGTGCCTTTTCTCTTTTCTTTCTTTTGAGATAGGGTCTCACAATGTAGATCTGGGTGGCCTTAAAAGTACAGAGATCCACCTGCCTCTGCCTACGAGTGCTGGGAGTCAAGGCGTGCACCACCATGCCTGATGTAGTTCAAGTATTATATTCAACAAGAATGGCCAGAATGGACATCTTTGTCTCATTCTTGATGTAAAAAAAAAAAGCTTCCTTTTTCTCCATTTAGCAGAGTGCTGCCTATCTGTTGGATGTATGTAGTCATTCTGATGCTGAGGTATGTTCCTTCTGCTCCTAGTTTCTTCATGTCCTTTATTATGGAGGTTTATTATGGAGGAAAACCTGATTTTGTGGAAGGCTTTTTATGTGTACTGGAATGACCATGCAGGTCAGCACACTTACTAATTTGACAAGGTATCTTCGCATTCAAGAACAAGAGGCAATTTGTTTCTGGCACATGATATTTTTAAAGTGAAATTAAATGAGTGATTTTTTTGAGGACTTCTGTGTCTATGTTCATCACCTATGATGTTCATCTAGGAAAGTATTTTGAGTGTTACTTTGTGTGTGTGCCCTGATCTGGCTTTGGAGTCAGTGGAATACCAATTGTAGACGTGTTTTGTTTGAGCATTTCCTCCAGTTCATGTGAGTTTAGGAAGCATCCTTCCCTCTCTAGTTTAGGGAACGATGTGAGGGATGTTTATGTTAGCCCCTTTCTACAGGTTCTATAGAATTCAGAAGTGGATCTATTAGGTCTTCAGTTCTTCTTCTGAGGAGATTGCTACTACCTTGGTTTGGTTTCGTGGCTCATTGTAGTGAAATCACTAAGGTGACACCATCTTGCCCTGGCTCTGTTTTGTCCCTGCCTTGACACTCCTCAGCCTTCTTCTCCCCGGTAGCCACAGCCTCCTCGTCAATGCTTTTGAGACTGTCTATGACCCTAACCATGGTCCAGACAGACCTGTCAACCAAAATTATTAATGTTTGTGCCAGCTAAAACATAAAACCAAAACAACTAAGAGGAAGTGTAAGCCAAAAATGATTGTCATGTGGCATCTGGAAAAAAACCACTAAGCTCTACAAAAAGACCTATGCTGCTCTGATCCCCACAAACACTGATGTAATTGTGGTTTTTGTCTTTAAAAAATGTTTTCCCCTTGAGCTTTGGCACTAAGAGACTTTGAAGCGTGAGTCTGCTCTTGGTCACCCGTTAATAAAAGGATTCACATTTAGTTGGCTTAATTAGCACGGTTCTTAATAACTATCTCCTGTGGATCACTAGTTCTGTTTTCACTGTTGATGTTGCCTTGGTCTATATCATACATATGTCTAGAAATGTATATGGTCTAGTCATATGTATGTCAAGAAATGCATATACTTTATCCGTCATGTACATGATTAGAAATTTACTGTTTACTCTAGACTTTCTGGTTACTGAAGTTTATTTTTTAAAAATAATTCCTGTTATCCCTCACCCCACTTATCTTTCCTTTGACTGGAGGTTTACAGTGATGTTTTATGTCTACTGGAATTAATGCCACACTAATGTCTGTGTCCAGTCATTCTCTAAGGATGTAATTACAGCTTTCTTTTCAGTATACACTTACCCTGATAAAGGCCCAAGGCCCAACAGGGAAGAAAGCATTGACTGTACATGTTTGGTGGCATGGAGGTCTTTCCTCAAGGAAGTCAAACCTCCGTTCCCTGTAAACTGGCTCAAGTCTGGGAATTGGCTTTGACAGGTTTAAGTATTTGACTCGAAAGTTTTCTGTTTATAAAGATCAAGTGAGAGGAGTCAGTAGGCTTATCTGCTTTATTTGCGGCGGTGGTTCACAATTAGCCAGTTCACTATTGTGGGTCTGTGCAAGTCGCACTGTTCATTCTGTCAGGTTGACCCTGCTGTTGATTGTGATAACCGAGTTGCCATGGAGTCAATGGTTCTGACTCTTCAACATTGGCAAGTCCTCTTTCCCAACATGATACAGGCAGAGATGGGGACCTTTGGGAAATTGTAAAGGTTATGAGGGTGGGGCTTCCACCCACGGGGTTGTGTCCGAGGAAAAGCCCAGAGGCCTAGGTTGAAGACCGTTCAGTTTCACACTTCAGCAGGTCAGCTGGTCACCAAAGATCACAGAGAGGGGAGGATCATTTCTTGAAGCTCTGGAGCCTGACTCTTGTCCAGCAATGCCATGGGCTGGACCACTGTTCCACTATGGAATTTAATCCTTCTCTTCCACATGGATCTGCCCCGGAAGGTGGGACTGTGACTTGATGGGTTAAAAAGAAAGGAATATTATGCTATTTATGTTGTTTTTTATTTTGTTTTTACCATTTTTACTTTCCATGGTTATTTTTCTTCCCCCATCTCTCTTCCCTTTGGCCATTTTATTTTATTCATTCTTTGATCATCTCACCCACATGTTCCTCTCCCAACTTCTTCTTTCTCTTCTTCCTCTTTAGTCATGCACTGAATCCAGTCAGAGCTGTCTGTCTGCATGTGGTATAGCTGTCTATCTGCATGTGGTAGAGGGCCGCCCACTGGAGTATGTTCCCAATTTCTTATTTTTTGCATGGTTTTAATAAAACATCAGTACTTATATTTTTAACTTTTGCTGCCACCGTGTGGTGATCTAGACACATACATGTCTAGAACTTTATTTGGCTATCTACGTATTATCTACACAAACCATCAAGGAGATGATTATATATGTCTACTTATATTTGTTACATTTTGATGGCAGAACTACACTTACTGTACTAGATGTTTAACTACTATTTTGACTACTCTACACCTACCTCCAACAAAAGCAAAATTCATTGTAACACTTGAATCCTTACTGTACTTGGGGGGAGGATGGGGCAGGAGGTTTCAGCTACTTCTGAGCAGAACAGGAGCAAACATAGGGAACACACATTAAATAACAAACAACAGCACACATAATATGAGACACACATTCTGCACATACCATCTCTCATAATAGTATTTATGCTTTAAAATCCCACTAATCTGCACCTAACCTAATCTGAGTAGTCTCTCATACCTAATTCCACTTCAAAATAAGATACGCTCCACCTAGGGATCCATCCGATCTGCAGACACCAAACCCCCACACTATGGCTGATGCTAAGAAGCACTTGCTAACAGGAGCCTGATATGGCTGTTCCCTGAGAGGCTCTACCAGCTTCTGACCAATACAGATGCAGATACTCACGCCTAACCATCAGTTTGAGCTGGGGGACCCCAATGGAAGAGTTAGGGGAAGGACTGAAGGTCTGAAGGAGATTGCAACCCCATAAGAAGAGCAATATCAACTAACTGGACCACCCAGAGCTCCCAAGGACTAAACCACCAACCAAAGAGTATACATGGAGGGAACCAGGACTCCAGATACATATCAGAGGATGGCCTTAACTGACATCAGTGGGAGGGGAGGGAGGCTTGATGCTCCAGCATAGGGGGATGCTAGAGAGGTGAGGCAAGGGAGTGGGTGAGTGGGTAGAGCACCCTCATAGAGGCAAAGGGGGGGTGAGAGAGTGGGTGGGATGGGGGGATTGTGGAGGGGTAGCCAGGAAGGGGGATATCATTTGAAATGTAAACGAATAAAATGATTAATAATAATAAAAAAGATACACAATGACCCTGGAAACACATTTTCCTTCCTGTTTCCTTACCTGAATGGAGTCTAAAAATTTTGCACAGGAAGCTGGGCCTAAGCTTCAGAAAAGTTCCACTGTTAAAATCTCTAGACTTTCATATTGTTCTAGAACTTATTGTATTGGCTGAAACGATGTTGGCTTTCCCTAAAAACTAAATAACAAACATTCTTAAGAAGTCAAATATATTTATAACCAGTCTTCCAAAGTTTCCACGAGACAGATCTGTTGTAACCTTTCTACCACAGCTCTGTTCAACATCTGTTGCTCTCTGAAATCACTCGTGATTACACAAGTATGATAAAGGCCCTTGATAAATTAGCCTCAACTCATTTCTCCAGTCTCACAGTGGCATGAGTAAACATTACCATCTTGCTTCTGCTAGGACAGTCTTTGCTTACGTATCTGCCACAATCAACTTAGAAAGGGAAAGTTTCATTTTAATCGATCGATTGCCCCTGATCTTTTAGGTTCTGTGCTGAGGGAGCACAGAGACCACAGGACACAGCAAGCCAAAGCAAAACTAAGTTCTTACCTTATGGTCACCCCCGCACCCTCCAAAACAGTGAGCCAGTGAGGAGGAGCCAGGTCCCATTAGCCCTGTGAGGACATCATTCAGCTCTTAAAATCCCCATCACCTCCAGAAAGGTCACATTAACAACTACGGCCTTTACAGCTGGGTATTTGTGTTCAAGGTTTGGCCCTCAGCCTGTGGTGCTATTGGGAGGTGGTGGAACTTTTAAAAGGGGCCAATAGACAAAAGATGGGTCACAGAAGGGATTATGAAACTCTGTCCTCTGTTTTCTCTCTTTTGAATTCTGGTTCTTAAGTTAGTAGATCTCTCCCCGCCCTCCACCCCCGGGACAAGCTGCCTTGCCACAGGCTCCAGAATAACAGGCTAACTGTTAGGGTTTTAGTCTCAAATATCTCCATAGGCTCATGTGTGTGAACACCTGGTCATCAGCTGATGGTTCCCAGGTCCAAGGGACAACCTGTTATGGTGGGGAAGCATAGTGGTTAGGAATGTTTAGGTTCAAGCATGCAAAAACTTGAGAAATGGATTCCTCACACTTCATAGGTCAAGAAGCAAACAGAACTTGACTGGGCTAGAATTCTTAAGCTCCGCCCCTACTGCCAGCTAGGACCCATACTCCAAAGATTTTACACCCCTGCAGAACAGCACCAGCTTGGGCCCACCAACTGCTCAAACATCCAGGCCCATCGAGGACATTTTGCATTCAATCACTACACCCCCCCCCCCATTACATAACTTAATAGATTTATCATTGCAGTCTTCAACATGGCACCCCAGTCAGTCAGGATAGCCGTTTTCCTGGAACTAAAGGTCCCTCTTTTTTCCTCTGTAAAAAGTGTTTTTAACCTGGATGTATTGTATTCCCCCACTTTCCCCCATGTTAGAAACTGAATCCACAAGTATTTTACCCTCAAGCCATAATCCCTACATTTTGATTTTTTGAGAGACTGTCTTGTTATGAAGCCCAGGCTTACCTGGTACTTGCAAAGTAGCCTGGATCACTCTTGAATTTGTGACTCTCCTGCCTCATCCTCTAGAGCCTGTCTCATCCTCCAGAAATGCTCCGAATGTGAGCCCGGATCACCATTTCTTGCTCGCCGTATAGTCTTGCTTCACTAATACGCGCATCATAATTTTCTTATGGAGGTAAGGTTGCCACGTGTTACGCTTCATGTTCGGAGCTCAGTTTTATTGAAGCAGTTGTAAAGTGTTCCCCATGATCACAACACATGTTCTTCTGTTTAAATGTCATGTCTGTTCATCGCAAATGTGGAGTATAGGTCAACACACTAACTGAACATGGAGTAAATTTGGAAGAAATAATGACAGAGAGAGACTCTCCAGAATTATGCATTTATTTACCAAGCTTGTTCAGTATTTGTATTTCAGAGACAAACACAAATCACCATCTTGAAGGTTCCTGGGTCTGGGGATTCCAGCAATGCCTTGTCCACAGATAGGAGCTTCAGACATTTTGTTTGTCTGTGCATGGGGAGAGAAGAAAACAACACTTGTGGTGAATATAATCTATCTGGGTACAGACAGCAGGGTTCTCTGCAGAAAGCCAATTGGCCATGGTGGAGAACTGGGTCCTTCAGATTTTCTCCCGTAAGCTTCAGTAAAGAAGTCAGAGGAGGCTTCCAGGGTTAGCATGCCAACCCCAAGGTGCACAGTTCGGTGTTTCCACTCAGTGAGAATTTTCTGAGCTCATCTAACAAAAGTTCGGGGTAGTTATGAGGGGAAGGAGGTCAGAGTAGGGCTGTGGTGGGAGTGCTGGGTGCTCACCTGAGCTGCAGGGACTGCTGTACTCAGCAAACGCCACATCATCTGAAAGACGTGGGATTAAAAACCTGGGAAGGGAAGTTTCTGAGAAAGGAGCTTGTGAAGGGTAGGGGGTGGGTTAGGACTGACCACTCTCCTCAATCAGGACTTGGATGATGGCGAAAAGTCATTTCGCTGGGACATCAGACAAACCAAAGGAGGGCGTTTCTCCCCTTGAAGCCACTGGTTGACATTTTTATCCTGGGCCAGCAAGATGGCTCAGTGGGGAAAGGTGCTCGCTGCCATGCCTGATGATCTTAGTCAGTTCTGTCTTCAGGATCCACATGGCAAAAGGAGAGAACCCGTTTCCCCAAATGGCCCACTGACCTCCACAGGCACTGTGATGTGCCCGCCTCTTAGAAAATAAAGAAACAAATGCATAACAACACTGGAATCATTTGCCCTGGGGGGGGGATCAAAGTGTGCTTCTTCTACAGTGTTTGAGCAGAGTTCTAGCCACGATCCTTGTAGACACATATGCTTTCAGATTCGGTGCTACATTTCTGTTTTTCCTTCAGTATTTCTTGAATTCTTCTAGCCTGAAACATTTGGTATATCTCTCCTCTTGACAGAAAAACCCCCATTTAATCCCTCTCTGCTCCCTTTCTTTGGTCACCACTGAGCACACAGGCCACACTTCTTCCTTATCTTTTTATTCCTCCTGTAATTTGGACAAGTTTCCATCTTCCTGTTGCTGTATTCATAAGAAGATCTGTGTGTCTTCCAACGTATAGACCTTAGTTTGTAAAAGGTTTGGTCCCTTGGGTTATTTGGACATGAGTGATCCCATGTGATTGCTTGGACGAACAGGAACAAGGCATCAGTGGCTGAATAAACTGAAATTTTATAAATGGTTGTCTGGCCTACATAATGGGCCAGTGTCTGAAAAACAATTGTTTTTAATAGTGGGTAGGAGGGCATATGCCTGTAATATCAGCATTTGGGAGGCTGAGTCAGGAGGACTGAGAATTTGGGCCAGCTTGGGCTCTATAGTGAGAAACTATAAAAACAAAACAAAACCAACAACAACAACAACGAAAACACAAACAACAAGTTTCTTTAGGATTCACCACCTTCTCTTGCTCACCTGTCTCATAGTAGTCATAGACTTTCACGATGGCAGGCTGCAGGTTCCTTACTGGGATGTCTTGTTGAATGATGAAGGAGAAGGCCAGTGTCTGATTGGTTACCTGGGAAAGAGAGAAAAATGATCCAGACTCACAAAAGGGGCCAGTAATTTTCCTTCAGCATGGCTCAGATAGCATTTAACCTCACAGTCACTGTGTTCTGTAACTGCCCATCTAGGTGGACGGTGATATGGTGATATGGTTTTTAGACTGGGGACTTGAGGAACTGAAGTAGAGACTCCTGGGAGTATACAAAGCTTTGCCAGTCTATTAAACCATTCCAAAAATCCACGTTCCTCCTTAATATATGATATTTGACTTTGTCCATTGTGAGAGTTAAACCCTTTGACTTGCTGCCTTGGGACCCTGTGCTAAGTCCCAGGAAAGCCAGCAATGAGAAAGAAGATTTGTTTTATATTATTGTTGTTGTTGTTGTTGTTGTTGTTGTTGTTGGTGGTGGTGGTGGTGGTGGTGTGTGTGTGTGTGTGTGTGTGTACTGATGGAACCCAGAAGAGGGAATCAGATCCCCTGGAACTGGAGTTACAGGCAGTTGTGAATTGGTGTGGCTTCTGAGAACTGAATTCTTGTCTTTTGCAAGAGCAGCAAATGCTCTTAACTGCTGAGTCATGTCTCCAAGCCAGAGAAAAAGAACTCAAATGTCATGTAGTGTGAGGGAACATGCCTCTAATTCTAAAAGTTTCTCTTCTGCTATGTGCTTCCCACATAGACTCACCAAGAAAGACTGTCCACCTCAGCATGTATAGGAAGGTGGGAAGGACTCTCACCTGACCTACAGAGATCAAGGACTGTCCACCTTGGCATGTCTGGGGAGGCAGGAAGGAATCATACCTGATCCAAATATAATAAGACATTGTTGTTGCTCACTTCTGTCCTGCTTATGTGCCCTAATCTTTCAAGCTGAAAATGAGAGAAAACCCGGAGTTACTGAAAAGCAAAGCCTTGGGGGGTGAGAGAGGGAAATGAACTGTGGGATTGCAGGTGACAAAACCGAGACGTCATTGAATTCATTTAAATGAGTGGGAAGAAACCTTTCCAATAAGAATGAAAATATATTTAGAAAATTGTGAATGCTACTCTATTAAAGGCCTGACTGAATATGACCTGACATAGTAATAGGTATAGTCGACTTTTGTTTGAACATAAAAATAATCACCCATTTCGTACTACTAACCTCTTTTTCTCTGAGCTCTGCTATCAACCTTAGCTTGTTAATTTTCATAGTTCTTAAAATATCTAAAACTACACCTACAGTTCTGGCGTTTAATAATATTTTCTCCCGAAACATTATTGACCGAGTTCACTACCCTTTAAAAGTTATTGTTAGCTAGATTGTGGACTCAGTGAATGCAGACACCTTTCTTACGTTTCTTGTGCTGGTTGCCATTACAACCCATGCCTGTATCAGCATTTTAACAAAATCTGAGGATGTTAAATGAGTGCTAACATTGCTTTGACAAGGGTTGACATAATGATGATGGCGTTGGCAGGCTCCTAGTCCGAGGATACAGAGAATCCAAACATCTGGTCTCTGCTTACCTTTTTCACTGTTGGTTTCAGTGGGATGAAACCAGATACCGTCTTCACATCAGCAATTACCATGTTAGAGGCTGGACAGCTCCCGGTGTAACTACAGACCAAAGAAGTGGACAAAGGAGTCATTTTAATGGTTTGAATTCTGCCTCCTTTGAGGTCCAGCAGTAATTCCTGATATAGCTTGTGTGATTTTTCCATATCTTAAAATATATGGCCTTTATTGTCAATGTAAATAGACTGCATAATAATATCATCTGGAGAGTGCATTACAATGGCTGGATTCACCAGGCATGCTTGTGAGCCAGCAAAGTCTGCTTAGCTAGTAAAAGATCTAATATCAAAAATAAGTATGTATGGAACCTGAGGGATGATGGCTGACATGGTCCTTCGTCATACGCACTTGTGCTGGCGCGCGCGCGCGCGCGCGCACACCCCCCCCCCCCCCCGCATGTGTGTGCGCACGCATACGCATATGATGCCCTATGGATGTATTCCTTCCACCCAAGATCCCTTCGGTTTCCGCAGTTGGACCCTGCTGCTGGTTATATTTTATATGAAGCTTTTGACAAGTGTCAGAAGAACTGAATATCTTTTTTCTTCTAGAAAAATGGATTTTTTTTTTCTGAGACAGGGTTTCTCTGTGTAGCCTTGGCTGTCCTGGAACTCACTCTGTAGACCAGGCTGGCCTCGAACTCAGAAATCCGCCTGTCTCTGCCTCCCAAGTGCTGGGATTAAAGGCGTGCACCACCACTGCCCTGCCAAAATATGGAATCTTAAAAGACCAGGAAGACTATTCTTTGTTGGTGAAGAAGAGTAACCCATGTTAAGGTCTCATGGAAAAGAATAATGTATTATTTTATTATGAGAGTGGGCAAGAAAGGAACCCTAAAAGTAGACTAATTAGAAATTATAAATCTACAGTTCTTCATTGTTCACTGTGTTGAAGTTCAGTATTCTTGTTTTTTTTTTTTTTTTTTTTACAGACAAAGCAAAATGTTAATGAAGAGACCCATTTTAGATATCTTTGAACCTTTTCTGTGAAGAGTTCTTGGAAGACAGCCCTATAGTAGCTGAGAGACAGAGACAGACTGATGCTCATACAGAGACAGACAGATGCTTAGACAAAGATAGACAGATGCTTAGACAGAGACAGACAGATGCTCATACATAGACAGACAGATGCTTATACAGAGACAGACAGGTGCTCATACAGAGGCAGACAGAGAGATGCTCATGTGGAGTCAGAGACAGATGTTCATACAGAGATACAGACACATGCCTATCTCATACCTGATTTCTAGTGAGATCTGGAAGCTGTTGTGGCCTTTGGGGTTATTACAAGTCAGAGGTACTGTCTGTACCCGTACAGCAAATGCAGACTGCTGCTTCTCCAAGTGTGTGTTGTATCTCAGCGTAGTCTGATAGGTAGTGAACAGAAATACTTCATCTCCGTTGCACTATGTCCTTGGATCAATTTTTCCCAATTTGAGCATAATGCGTGCAGGTAGGCAAAATCAGACTGTCCATTTTAGGGAAGGAGGCTCACAGCTGCATACCCACAACTTCCCAGCATCTTACTTGAGCATACACACATCCTTCCCCTGACACACTGATAGTCCCCAGGAATATCTGGTAATGGGACCTGCTGCAGTAACAGGTGATTACTGTTCTCTACTTGGAACTTTTGGGAAAATGACCCTGAAGATTGGATGGTCACCACAGGATTTTTCTGGCTTCTGGAAAAAGTAACGGCTCCATATTTGGACAGAGTATCGAGGGCCACCACAGTATCCTGATAGGAATGAATAAAAGTGTTCAGGATAGCATTCATTTGGAAGGTCTTGAGCTCTTCCCAAAGTTCGTTCTAGCTGTGACAAACTGTCATGAGATTTTTGTCTCTAATTATCTGAACTTTAGACTTTATTTTAGGCTTTAATATAGAATACATTTGAGAATAAAAAACATTCACATGATTTTCCTCCTTAGCGTGTCCTAGCACATGCAAATTCCCCCTAGGCAGCAGAATATATAAATACAAATTCGATTTTCCTCCCAGCATTTATTGTGTTTCTTCCTCTGTCCCTGGTTCCCATGGTTACGCCTTCCATCTTCCCACAGAATCACAACTCTGCTCTCCTCAACGAACTTGCTTCTGCCCTTGCTGAGTCATCAAGACACACAAGCAGCATGGCCAAGTGCCTGTCCCGATTCAGTCTTACTAAATAGAAAAAACTACGATCTAGTGTTGTCCTTCACTGCCTTGAACCTCAGTGGCGTACTCTGGGGAAGTGTACTTCATGCTCCAGAAAGGATCTCTTGAACATGATCCTCCCTTATCCCAAGAGATCCAGATGCTATCCTGAGAACAGAGCCCAACAAGAGGGCAGAAGCACACAGCCTCGAGGGTTTTACAATCACAGCATGAACTGTCTACTGAAAGGAGAGAGGGAAAGAACTGAACTGCAAAGCAGGGTGGCTAGTGTCACGGAAGTTTTCTTTTTGTACATTGTACTTCTCCTTTAGAGGGACCCACCATCTTCTCTGGAGATTAATCCTGCCATATATGCCCAGAATTCCTAGAGCATAAATTACAGTTATTACGGTAGACATGTATTTTAGGGGAAGGGAGATATTACCTTGTGAGAGATCTACTGACTAGATGATAAAGTCAATAGTTTGCAGTCCTGGTTGTTCCCAAGTATCAAGAGGTAAAGTGAGGCAGCAGGACCTCAGGCTAGCTTGGAGAAAACCTGAGGGTGATCTATCCTTACCTAAGATTAGGAGAGTCTGTCAGGAGACAGGAAACAGCTGTACCTAAGGTCAGTAGGGCAAAAGACATGTTGGTTTGGTCTTAGGTCTCCACATGCTGTTCTAGAGTGAGGGAATTATGTCTAGGATTTTGGATACTCCAAGGTTTGTGCCATTGTTTTATATTAAGGATTGGATCTGGGTTAGAAGTTCTCAGCAACACGGGCCTGTTTCACTAACCGTGGTATGAAGAGAACTCCTGGGGCTGGGCACAGGAACTAGGGCACTTTATGATGAGATATATCATCCCTCACTTCTTACAGACACTACCCAAGAGTATCATTTCCTTGTTCTTCTCGTCTCTTCACCTCTTTATAGTTCCTGTGTCTCTTTTTCAAATCCCCTAACCCCTTGGGGACTCTGAAGGTAAACCACTGACCTGTGTGGAGGAGAAGCCGCCATAGGAATTCTGCTGCTTTGTGAGCCACTTGATGGTGGTCGTTGACAAAGCCAGGTCCTAGGGCTTGGGGCTGGCTGGGCAGCGAGGCGAGTCAGTATCACCTATGCACTCATCTCTACGTCAGCAAAGGAAGTCTGGGGTTTGTACAAATAACGCTCTGATCTCTGGGGCTTCTGAGGTCTTTCCCAGTGGATGGAGTCGTCTTAGGGTAAAAATAGAGAAATAATTAAAAGTCTGAGTGGTCAATGGCTGCATGTCTGTATGAAGAAAGAAGGAACTACAACAGGTTGTAGAAGGTTTTAAACATTTCACTCACAATATGGCCAGATCTACTAACTTGCAGTTGGTGCGATGGGTCGTGATTGAGGAAGACCGTGGACAGAAAAGTGTAAGTTATTAAGTAAATTACATCCTCAATGGCGCTCTAGCAGAGCTGCTGAGGAGACAATGGCACACACAATTTTTTTACCCTCACACCTAACAAAATGTCACTTGTTCAGCGCTTAAACCAAATGACTTAGTAAAGTTTCCCAGAGGGTTCAGAGTTGCAACTGAAATAGCAAAACCTCCATGCATCTTTCCTCTTTGTGTTCTTCATAGTCTTTGCTGTTCCTGGTAGGTCTGTATGTATCAGAGAGAAAAGCTAAGCGTTTACTACGTTCACCTTTGTAACCCATTTAGATCTGTGTGCATTCTACTGTGATGTAATATTTGTTGATTTTGGTCACACTATCAGAGAATACCAAACAGAAGGCTTTTGTATAGAAGGAAGACTCATTTCCTAATGGGGCAGGCAGTCCAAGGAGGAACCTCAGTGTGCCAGAGATGGGACTAACAGGTAATGCTCTTTCCATGCTCCATAAGCTCCTCTATTTTACTCCACCGGAGCTGGGTGGAGACGAACTTGAGAACACACAGTCTTACCTTCTCTTACAGCTTCCTCATCAAGTGACTTCAGGATTTCATTTCTCTTATCCTGGTTCCCCGCCAGAGTGAAAGCTTAGGCCATCAGTGCCTTTAGTGTACACAAAGCTGCCACTTCCTCCTTGCTCTACGGTCTTCCAGGATGACTCTAGGCAGCTCAGGGCTTTGGAGACAACAGGATGCTGTTGGCAGAACAGTGAAAACTGAGCTCTGTGAAAAAAGGGTCCTAGCAGGTTCTGGGACAAATATGGAGGCTATAGGCAGCTGTGCTTTTCAAGTCAATCCGACCCTCCCTTTTCCTCCCCCTTCCTCCTCCCCACTCTTTCTCTGTCCCGCCCTCCCTTTTCCTCTCTCTTCCTCTTCCTCCTTCCCCCCTCCCTTATTCCTCTTCTCTCCCATCCCCTCCTCCCTCCCCTCTCCTCCCTCCCCTCTCCTCCCTCCCCTCTCCTCCCTC
>JADRCH010000155.1:5007636-5053724 GCA_019843965.1 Rhynchomys soricoides | reverse complement strand
CCTCCCCTCTCCTCCCTCCCCTCTCCTCCCTCCCCTCTCCTCCCTCCTCTCTCCTTCCCATTCTTTCTCCTTCTCCTCCCCTCTCCCTTTCCCTCTCCCTTCTCTCTCCCTCCTTCCCTCTTCTCCCCCTCCTTTTCTCCCTCCCCCTCTCCATCCCTTCTTTCTTTCCTACCTTCTTCCTGTCACTGATTATCTGTCTTCCCTCTCCTCAATCTTCTGGGAGCCATTCCTTTTTATAAACTATGTTCCATTTAAGATACTGACTAACAAGGCTGTGTTTTCGGATTGATTTTTGGAATATATCCGGGATTTCATTGAGCAAGTGGATGCTCATGAATGGGATCTGACAAATGCAAAGCATCGTAAAGGAAAGAAAGCTGCCCCTTGGCTTTAGAGAGGACAGAAAGCCACAGGCTTTGTAAGTTTGGGATGCTGGCACCTACTGTGGCTGGGAGTGAACTTTCCAGAAGAGCCACGGTTATATAGGCAGAGAGGGTCATCTCATCATCCACGCCTCCCTGCGAACAAGAAGGAGTGAAATCAGCAGAATATATAGCAAGCAATCCATCAAAGATGCCTTCCCTGCTCATGGCCAACCCACATATTCAGTGGAAGTTCCCATTCATATCCCCATTATGAAAAAGTACATTCCCAATGTACAGGCTTATTCCTCCCCGTGGTAAGTAGTATGGCCTGACTTTAAGGTGTTCTTAGGTCACCGTGTTTATAAGCAGTTCAGAAAAGATCACCTTCATGGCATTGTTGAGCAGTGATCCGGAGCTCCTGAAGCAGCCATTGTCCTTCTGCTGCTGGGAGATCCAGGTGAGGGCTTGGGTGATGTGTGCCTCATCAATGAAGATGAAGGCTCAAGCTTGGGCAAAAGGCTTGAGCACAAAGGCTGTGAGCCTGATGGGGGAGGGAGGGGGGATGAAGCTTTTGTTCTGAGGCCGCACCTCCACCCATGGGTTTCCAGGGGCAATCGGTCTAAGGGTCTGTGAGCAGAACAGCTGGACAGTGTCTCTGGCTACTCCAAAGAAGTCTTCCATTCCTTGGTCCACTTGGATGGGCATGCACTAGGTGTGGTTTCAGGTGCTTCCTGCTTTCCTTTCTCATTGCTTCTCTCTTGCGCCCTCTGGTGTTTACAGAACACACCTGCATGCTTAGCCTAGGCTCTCCCTCTCGTGCCATGATTTCCTTTTGCAGATAAGAATCATCCCCTTCCCCAGCCTCAAAAAATTAGGTCCCTCTTCTCGGTTTATCTCTGGTTTATGCCAGTCTCTTTTTCGTTTGTCACCTGTTGGTCGTTTGTCTGTGTGTTTTATCTTAATCACACAGTCTTTTTGTTTTGTTTTTTGTTTTTAAGTAAGAGGGTAATTTTTTTTAAAAAAAAGATGTATTTATTTATTTTATGTATGTGAGCACACTGTCGCTGTCTTCATGCACACCAGAAGGGGCATCAGACCCCATTACAGATGGTTGTGAGCCACCATGTGGGTGCTGGGAATTGAACTCAGGTCCTCTGGAAGAGCAGTCAATGCTCTGAACCACTGAGCTATCTCTCCAGCCCTCAATAATACATTCTTATGTAATGCAAGGTCACGTGAAGAATAGCAACAGCTTTTCAAGTCTCAGTTATGAGCATCTTTGGATGCTCAGCAAAATGTAGCCAGGCATTTACTGATGAATGATCTTGGAGAGAAATGAAAAAAGCCCAGCTTACTGAAGCCAGTAAAGCACATGGTACAGGGTCAAAGCAGATGAGCCTCAAGGGAATCTTAGTTCTGCAATTTATGATTTGTCTCTCTCAGGCCCAGGCATCCATTAGACTTCCATGAAATAAGATGCACATATAGCTGCTCTGAGGAACACAGACCTCTGAGGAAGGTCTGGCACACAGTGGGCTCTTCTTACCAAGTGTTTCCTTGACTCTTGCCGTCTTGATCCCCGAAGGCGCTGTAGGAGCCATCCTTGTGTTTGTAGTTCAGCTCTCTCTGATAACCTGGAATAGAAGGCTTTGGGTGTGTTCTGAAGAAACTGATACATCAGAGAATGGCAGGCTGTAAATCTGAAGTCCAAGAGACCCTCATGTACCCTGGCTCCAGGACTGACCAAGAACACAACTCAGCTCTCCCCTCCAAGGCTAAGCCCATTTCTAGACATTTCTAGAGAGAATATTTACAAGAACAAGGTGGAGTTTCTGAGCCTTACTGACCAGCTCTGAGGAGGCCAAGGGCCTTGGACTTGGTCTTCTGATTCAGCTGTTGGGTTTCATTCAGATATTTCAGTACATAGATGTTGGGAGAAAAAGGACCTTGTTCTGCTCCCCACAGCCATGGGGCATATGGAGAGATTTTGTGTGTTTTTTATGGCTGAACTCAAGATATCACCTGGAAGTGAGAGGTGTGACATCAGAATAGCCATTATCTTCAAGAACAAAATAATGTCTTTAATAGAATCATTTCTCAGTGATGTGAAGGAATATGGGTGACGTTGAAAGAAATGCTTTTCCTCCCCTCCTCCCCTCTCCGGAGATAGGGCCACCTAGCTAGCAGATATTTCCTGTGGGACATAAGAAAGGGGCATTCCTCCCCTCCCTAGAGATAAGGCCAACTGGCCAGCAGGTATTCTCTGTCAACATAGGCTCTCCCGAACAACAATAGCCCTGGGGTAAAGAATAACCACAGTGACACTCACTAAGAATCCCCTAATTGTGTGAAAGGTCAACAACCAACTCAGGCTGTGACCAGAATCTGCCTCAAGAGTGTATAAAAAGTGTGAGCTTTGAGAATTGGGGGTCGCCTCTGCCTCATGTGCAGGCCCCAATGCATTGGAAATAATAAACTTCTTGCTGATTGTGTCGCTCTCGATCTCCGTGTCTTTGCGAGGGGGGAACTACTGGTAGTTGCGACCTTCTGGGGTCCAACAACGTGTGCTGGAACCCAGTGGGTACTGAGTGGATAAAGACAGAAGAAGGATGCTCAGGAGATCAGGTGTAGTAGTTAGGGAGCTACATTTGGAACCACGGTGGGGGCAGGGCAGTGGTAGTGACTACTTTTCCAAGTCTCCCAGAGATGGATTGACTCACCCATCACAGGGAAATGAGCTCTGGCTGAATCTTTCACTACTGTTGGTGGGAGCACCAGCGACAATTTTTCCGATACCTCAGCATCTTAATAAGCAAAACAAACAGGCAGACGATCATCTCTGTTCCCTACATATCTAAAATGCCCTCAGATCAGTGGCTTCAGAACTGCATCTTACGCTTTGAGTTCTTGCCTCCCTAGGAAAATGATCTTGAGGTAATTATCACAAATCCACATTTCCTGGTACCACAGGCTTGACAAGCTCCATCGCCTTCACTTGTATCACCCATTGCTTTGAAGCAAACATCTATCCTAAATGGAATGTCTGAGCCTCTATGATCTATGTTCTATCAATGCCCTAATTAGTGCCCTAATTAGTTATTTTAACAAACACATGAAAATGTGTTATTGACTGAATTTTGGTTTAGGAAAATTCTGCTTGTGGTGTTTGTGTGTGTGTGTGTGTGTTTGTGCGCGCGCGCGTGCGCATGTTAGTGAACTTTGACATGTTAGTGTTTTTCTGGGAATGAAGAACCTCAATTAAGAAAACGCCTCCCTAACACTGGGCTCTAAGTCCGTTTTGAAGCTTTTCTCTTTTAATATAATAGATGTGGAAGGTCCTGGCCCAGTGTACACCATCTGTGGTATATAAGAAAGCAAACTGGGCAAGGGCAGAGTAAGCTAGGAAGCTGCACCCCTCCACAACTTCTGCTTCAGTTCCTGCTTCCAGATTCCTGCCCTGACTTCCCTTCATGATGGACTGTGATCATGTAAGCTGATCAACTCTCCAACTTGCTTTTGGACATGGTGTTTTATCACAAGGATGGAAGCCTAAAACAAAGCAATATGTGAATTAACATTCAATTTGTCAGAATAAGTGAATGGAGAAATCCTGAGCAGGCGTTTGTTCTTCCGGGTTCCCTGAGTTGCTTGGGAGGCTCTCTGGTCTCTCCCATGAAGCTGTCGCGTATGGTTTTCCTACGGCAGGGATGATGGGTAAATTACCTTGTAATCGGTAACTATGAGGGAAAGGAGTTGACTGGTGGAAAGAATAGGGTTTTTGTTATCCTATCTTTGGCTATTTTAAAAAAAATTTATCTCTAGTGACCCTCTTCCTGCTCTTTCTTTCATGGAAAAGATTTAAAGGGTTTTAGTATTACATGATGATTTTCTTCCACCCACTGTATTAGGAACTGTTACGTTAGTTTACCTGTTTAACAAAGAAATTTGCTTTATTTCATCTCTTTTGTTAGCTTTCATATAATAATGGATTTTACATTAAATTAAAGTTATTATTCTAATCTCTTTATTCTTTTGACAAATACGTTTTGAGTAGACACTACAAGCACTCGCTAACAGAGGTGCCGGCACTGCAGTCACTATTGTGAGTGGACAGTCTCTGACCTCATGCTTGTCCTTCATAGGGAACAGTGAGCTTCCTCTTGTGTGATATGTTGCTACATTTCCTTTGCAATAGTTAGCTTCCGGTGAGGAGCTGGGATAAAAGAGAAAGTCATAAAAGCAACCACCAGAGAAAAATGTTGTGCTAAGTACACACCACGATTGAGTTTGGCTTATGTAGGAGATTTTTTCAGCCATATAAATCTTTGGTTTTATTTATGATCTAACACAAAACAAATATGGTACTTCCCAAGATATTCTCTATATTCCCACCCCCCCTTTAAAGAAAATTTCAATTGTGACTTCTTCTCAGTCATTCCCTCTCTAAGTACTGAGATGGATGAAAAAGCTTCAGTATTCTAAAAATTAAAAGGGCTACAGTGAACCGTGAAGCTCCCAGTGCACAATACTCTCGAGAGCTGCATCGGTACGAGACTTGGTTTTGTTAGTGTTGCAGGGTTATAAGGTATACAGTACTCTGATTTTCTTACAGGAATATTGCAAGATCTCTAAGTCGGTGTCTGAAGTTACTGTCTCATTGCTGTTTTGAAAGGTTCTCACCTGATTTGCAGAACAGTGAGCTGAAGGTATGCTTTTTCTTGATTCCTTCAGGCTTGGACAAAAAGATAGGAAATTCAGACATGAGAAATCAAACACCGAGTGTGCAAACACAGAATTGCAGGAGGCAGGTTTTTTTTTGTTTTGTTTTGTTTTTTGAGAGACAGCTTTACTTGTGAGGCCATGGGCTGGAATGGTTTCAGCATGTGAGAATTTGGGCATGCCAGGTCAAAAAGAAGGCAGTAGGGAAAGAAAATAAAGAAAAAGGGGCGGAGCATAATCAGAAGAAAGAGGTATAGCCTTAAGAAGATAAACTGGCTTAGATAATCCTCCCTGCCCCCCAAGCTTCGTTTAAAGACCAGGAAGGGAAAAGAAAACAGAACATACATGGGTTTAAAAGCATGGGCTTGCCAGCTATGAACTAGGTCAAGGTCATATCTTTTATTTTTCATCTAAATATAATCAACATTGCTCCATTTTCTGGACTCAGCACACTGCTGACTGAGAAGGTTTACTCACCTCAACTATCAGGACTTTGGCTACTGTGTCCTTTCTCCCCGTTTCAGGAACTGTAGCCACCTCAGAACCACAGGGCTCTGGGGACTGTTGTGCTTCCACAGACACAGAGCAATTCACATTCCCTGAAACAAATGGTCCAGAGAGCTGAGCTCAGGTCTGCCAGGAACCTGGTATCCACCAAAGCCCCAAGATCTGCAAGGTATCCTCAATTCTAGGAGTGGTTCAAGAATGTGTCTTGTATTTGAGAAGGTGATAAGCACAGGCCAGAAGCAGCAATGACTGAGAGTTTCCTCTTGGGGACCCAATGAGAAGAAAGTAACTGAAGAAATCTGTCTACACCTACCTTTTCTGGGTAGAGCCCTTACAAAATTTTCACTCACCTAAGGATTTGGGAGTTACCAACCAGGATGAAGTATGCCTCCCATTGGCACCAAGGCAGTAAGAATCTTGGTCTTTTCCCACTGGGTCAGCTGTGAAATCAGGAGAGGCTTCCAGCCGAATACCCACCTGTGGCCCCACAGGGAAAAAGAAATAGCAAAATAAATAAATGAAAAAAAAAAAAGATGTCATCATGGAAGGACAATGTATTATACATGGAAGTAGGTAGGCAAAAGAATCTGAGGGAGATTTGGGTTAGAAAGAGAACAGGAGGGGATGTGCTTGGAAAACATGCCTAAAGTGTCATGTAAATTGACACGGAGGCTTGAGTAGATTTCATCCACACATACATGTCCAGAACTTTATTTAGCTATCATCTATGTATTATCTACACAAACCATCAAGGAGATAATTGCATATGTTTCTCCTCATATTTGTTTTATGTTGATGACAGAAGTACAGTTACTGTACCAGACATTTAACTACTATTTTGAAGTAGACACTTACTCTAACAAAAGCAAAATATATTGTAAAACAATATGCCATTTTATCCTGACAACAACCTCATACATCTATGTAGACCATGTCCTTTGATTTTCTACAGAGGCTACATGGAATATCCTATCTCTGTCAGTACAGTATGCGCTGTTTAAATACTGGCAAAATCATCTAATATTATGTTGTGTCCATATTGTTAAAACAGCTCTTTGCCGTATATATGAATCCAAAGTCTGGGAATTGTTTAAACATTTGGAACCACTTGCTGAGTAGTCCAATAAATCTCTTCCCCCTTTCTTTCTTCTTTTCATTTAAGTCTTAGTTATAATTTACACACGCTAGTTTCTCTCTTCCCCTCTGGTCTTGCTTAATTCAGAAAGGTGTTCACCCGAATGCTTGTAGGGAGGTAGTTCAGCACAGTGACTTTGAGCATGAAGGCTTCTCCACGGATCACGGAGTAGGGCAACGTGAGCTCCACAAGGAAGGGCTGGAAGACTTGGAGAAGTGTCACAGAAGAGAGGCCAAGGCCAGTGTCATTGGACAGGCAGAAGGCTCTGACCTTCCATTCAGTGATGGTGTCAGGGACTGTCATTTCCATTTCAGCCACTCCTGAGGAGCTGAGAGAGCGGGAGTGTAAGGCACAGAAAGTGAGCACATGAATTAGTTCTCTCTGAGTGTGACAAGGCACCATCCCTTTGAGCCCTTCGAAGGAGTGATAGGAAACAGAGTAAACAGGACTCCAGATGGAGAAATAAAAGGTTTTTAGTAAACTTGTTTCTCCTACTCAAATCATAGCACCACAGCATCTCAAAGTTCATGTGTTAGTGGAAATCTGAACATAGATTTGAAGTTTTCTCTGGGTCCCCATCTTCAAAAAAATCATACAACAGTTTTATGACTTACATGGTAGGCTCCATGTAAGACTGCCTCACCTACTACTCAATATGGTGATCCTGACTGGTTTTAAGTATCAGAAAGGTACATGATAGTTTTTATGTGCACTTTCTGGAAGTGACGGAAATACATGCATTTTATAATTGATGGGTTGATATGCTATGTTTTTCTAAATGGCTAATTTCCTTTGTTCATGATAAAAATTAATTAGAGAAATACAAGAAAACAAAAAAAAATTTTTTATACCCAGCCCAAATCGTACAAATGGAAATCACTTACTTTACTGTCACTAAATCCCAGATCCAGGTTTCAGGAAAATAATTCCGAATGGTCTCAGTAAGTGGCTCTTCAGGTGGTGGACTTTTATTTGCCGTTGTGTCCAAACTTCCAGAACTTTCACTGGAAATTATACTATCAAGTTCTAAAGCCGGTACTATGAAGTTACAATGGAAGAAATGAACATAGTACTTAAACACAATGGGACAGAATGGTGCAGTGCAAATGTAGCTTAATTTTCAGTTTCTTCTTGACTGTTAAACACTATAACAGTTACACTGGAAATGATGCATTGAATCACTCATTTTGGAGGAGACTGGTAACATCTTTGTCGAAGGTGAAACCTTACCTAGAGAAGTTGGAATTGGAAGGAACCATAATGCTTATTTTCTTGGGTTGGATATTGGATAGCTAGTGAATGCTTACAGATGTAATGTTCCCCCTAAGAGGAATGAAGATCCATAATACAATCCGAAGTAGCAGATCTTGTGGCTACAATGATCACTCCGGACAAGAGCTGAATGATGTCTACATTGTCGGCAGAGATATTCTTGCAATGTCTTTTCTTTCTTAAGATCTGTAGAATTACCCCAATATTTTAATAGGTTTTCAATTCATATAAAAACTGAATGATGTACAAGTACAAACTCTTGGGTTTAAAATAGGAAGTTTATTACCCAAGAGTCATTGCGTTGGCTTGAGTCTGTACGGGAAGAAAAGTAGGATTTAAAGCTGGCAGTGGAGGGTCTGCACGCTGCTTACTTTTTCAAGAACCAGTATACATGCAGATTTACTTAGGGCTTCACCTAAGTACTTCCCAACTGACTTGTAAGCATAGACAATCTCTCCCAGTTTTTTAATTCCTATATACACACGGAGCTTCATTTCTATAGGTCCTTCCTTGTGATAGCCACACCCTGTGGCTTGACCTCAGTCTTTCTATTTGCCTTCAAGAACTAAGTATTTTCTAGTGTTTTAAGTTCTTCACCCATTATCTTAACAGCTACAGGGATAGTTGCCCAATTATCCCATTGTCTAGTCACAGTGCCTCAAGTCCTGTTGCTTTTAGAAACCTGTAAAGATATTTCAATCTTCTTTCAAATCAGTATGAGGAAAATTAATATAATCCAGTCAGAATAATGTTTCATTTTATGTTAACACTGATATAAAAATAAATTTTAGTATTTAGAATATAAATAATAATAAAGATAAGGTTCATGGTTTCAAGTTATATTACAGAGGTGTAGTAATAAAAACAGCATGGTAAAAATAAGAAAGTAGACATGCAGATCAGTGGAACAAAATACAAGACCCCAAACACACTCGTGTAATCACAGCCATCTGGTAGTTGACATAGATGCCAAAACATACACTGAAGGAAAGATAGCATCTTCAACAAGTGGTGCTCACATATAGAAGAATGAAAGTAGATCTATATCTATGACAGTGCACAAAAATCATCTCCAAATGGATCAAGGACCTCAACATGAAACCCGAAACTGCTAGGGGAAGATCATAGGCAGCAACCCTACAAAATGTGTAGGCAAGGACTCTCTGAATGAGACCCATTCACTTAAAAATTTGACAAATGGGGACCTCACAAAAACTGAAATGCTTTTTGCACAACTAGGGAATGATCAGTTGAGTGAAGTGGAAGCCCAGAGAGTGGGAGAAAATGTTTGCTAGCTATACATCTGATAGAGGATAGACACCCCGACTATATAAAGAACTCAAAAACCAAAGAGTTGAGCAAACAAACAGTCCAACTTAAAAAAATGGACTGTGGATCTGAGCAGTGGATTCAAAAATTTTTTTAAAGGGTTAAGACATATCTTTTAACAGTGTTTGTTATTCTAGCAACTAGGGAAATGTGAATTAAAACAACTCAGATTTCATCTCATCCCAGTCAAGATGGCTAAGGTCAACAAACAACTGACAACAAGTGCTGGAGAAGATACAGGGAAAGGGAGCCTTATTGACTGCTGATGGGGATGCAGATGGTGTAGACACTTTGAGAGGGGCTCAGATGAGACGAAGAGGGAAAGAGGAAATGGTCCGTGGTTAATATATGAATGTGCACACACCCTCTGATGTAAGTGAATTTTTTCTTCCTGTCCTCACCTTTATTTGCAATGCCTGAATTTTCTGTCTCCCTCGCTAATGCTTAGGGAACTCTCTTCAGTTTTCATGGCACATCTACAAAAGTTCTTCCCTTCATACAGTGATCCTCTATCACAGTAACTATCGCATTTTGTCTTGTTTTAATACTGAAGGAAGGACCTCCAGCCTTTAACTTTCATGTAGCAGCAATGTACAGCTGGGCACATTTTGCTCTGGGAAGCTTGGGTTCTTTTTTCTTATTGAATGCTATACGTGCGTTACAGTTTTCTTTTACCAGCTTCAATAAATAATTAACATGTTCTGAAAATACTGATTTGTTATTTTACCTGACAATAGAATCATGTCATAGTCAAAATAAAATGTAGGCTGTCTGATCTTCAAGTTGGTGAATGCCGTTAAACCCATGTCCTAGAAAGAAAAGTATTAATTGAGCAAAATACCTTAAAATTCTGAAGAAGAAGTGTGTATAAAAACTGCAGCAAATATTTCACATATAGATTTACATGTTCAAGTAGATTTCCTATTCAAATTCAAATGTGTATCTCATGCTCCTTAGGGAGTACAGTGGGGAGCACAGAATTTATAGCGAGGCATTTGTGCCGGCCTTCTTTCTGATACAATGCTGTTATTTTTAGAAGTCACTCACATCCATGCATGGTGGCCCATGCCTTTAATCCCAGCACTTGAGAGGCAGTGTCAGACAGATCTCTGTGACTTTGAGGCCAGCCTGGTCTACAGAGTGAGAGACAGGATAACCAGAGCTACACAATGAGAGCCTGTATGAAAAACCATTTAATAATAATAATAATAATAATAATAATAATAATAATAATAATCAGTCTCCCACTCTGTGCCAGTTTTCTCAATAGAGAGAAAAAAATAGTCTAGACTGGCCACTTTCCAAGATGTAGATTTTGGAACCCTTAGAATTGTACCCATGAACCACCTCATGTAAGGTGGTGGTCTGCACTGACTCATATCCTTGGCCTAAACCTAAAACTCTTTACTAATATAGTGTTTCATTAAACTTAAATAATTCACAGAGCAGCATGTCAGTAGATAATTGAACTTACTCCCACGTATCTGTAGAAATACAGAAAAATTGAAATAACCCAGTGCATCCTATCTGACCACAGTGAAATAAAGTTTAAAATCAATAGCACAAGGATTTATAGAAATTACATAAATTCATGAAAATTAAACAACACACTACAGAATAATGAATGAATCAAAGAAGAACTCAAGAAAGAAAGAAAAAAAAATCCTGGAATTAAATGAAAGTAAAAACACAGCACAAAAGCCTCTGGAAGACATTCAAAGTGAGAGAGACATAACTAGTCATGAATGCTGCTGAAAATAAAGAAAGACATAACACAAATAAATGACTTTATGATATAAATCAAGAATTCAGAAAAAGAAAGATTAATCCAAACTCTGTATCAGCAGATAGGAAGAAATAATAAAAACCAGAGCAGAAACTAGTGAAGCAGAGCAGAAATAAAGAATACAAAGAATTAATGAGTCTAAGAGATGGTTATTTAAGAAGATAAGATCAAGACCAATCTTTGGCACAATTAACCAAAGAAAGAAAATGACCCAAATTAATAGAATCAGGAATGTGCAGGGTAACATTACACAAACATTAAAGAGATTTGGACTATTGTAAGGGAATACTTCAAAAACCTGTACTGAATTAATTTAGAAAACTTAAAACAAGTGGACATATTTCTACATTCATCCAAAACACAAATGTTAAACTAAGAAGAAATGGATAACTTCAACAGTCACATAGACTCTATAGAAAGCAACCTATTACTGCCATTTTCCTTTTACTGTATCAAAGACTTGTTCTTAACCTTACAGATGCATATGGGTCTCACCTCATCAAAGAATCTTATTCAAGAGATAGAGACCTTTATAGAGATCCACACCCTGGCAAAATGCAGAGAATTGCCCATGACTGCTCAACCCCAACAACACATCTCTAGCATAACCCCTACATCGAAAGATCAGGGAAAATCATGGAGCAAGGGTCAGAAAGATTGTACAAGAACAGAATGCCTGCTGCAAAAATAGTGTCTTTCAGACACAACAGGGAAAAGACACTGGTAAAGAGCTCAACAATGTGGTTGCCTGAACAAGACTTACAAAATGGTAAAACAGGTTAACCTGCTAATATGGAGGGAAGGGAAATTTCACAAAGCCCCACTCCTAGATCAAGAGCTTCAGGGAACCAACAGCTGCTGAGAATGACTAAGGTAAAGATAAAAGTCTGTGGGAGTCAGGAGTCTATTGGCCCTACAGATAACATAGAGGTCACGAAGGCTGTTGTAAAGTACAAATGACATCCCCCATAACGATGGGTTTTATTGACTGAGAAACTGCTCAAGATAAAAGTCTAGAAAGGAAGAGTCTGGAATACATTCATATGTGGCCTGGCCCTAGTCAGCACAGATCACCAGGATATTAACTACATCCATTCCCGGCTTACTGGGTGGAAAACAGGTATACTTCTCCTCTGTTGAGGAGACAAACTTGTGTGTTTAACATTCGTGTTTTCTCTAATGCTTATCTGTGAGCACAAGAGCTTCATGTCCTATACATCTCATACACTGTGGATGAGACTTCAACCTAGTACCCACGTCAGTATAGAAGCTCCTCAGAAAGTGAAAGGTCAAGGTACCATATGATCAGCTGTCAGGAATCTACAAAATGAATCTATATCAGCATACCAAAACATGTTTCTATGCATGGCTTGTCATTTATGTGAGTCACAGACAAGTGAGTCTGCCAGCTGATAAATTGATAATCAAAACCAAATAGGAGAATGTTATGGGTTTGGAGATTATCACCTTTTACAAAATATACCAGACTCCGACACAAACCAGTGCATGTTTTCTGTCATATGGGAGATAAAACAAAGCAGAACCAAAGACAGAAAAACAGATGTTGTTCCATTTGGGAAGAGGAAGGGCCTGGTGGGGGGAGGAGGGATGGAAAGAATGGGGTAGGTAATGAAGAGGGTAATCAAGTACATGATACATGTGAATGAATACATCATAAAGAAGCCTATTGTTTTGAACAACTTATGTTTTATATGTGCTAATTGAAATATGCTTTCTAAGAACAGTCTACAAGGCACAAAGGTGGTAGAGGTTACATAGGAAGAGGAGAACACGTAAGAGTAAGGACCGAAGAGAGCAGAGGTGACAATGGGACAAGGGGATGTGGTTGAAATACATGACACTCGTGTATGCAAATGCCATAAACCTACAATTTCATACAATGAATATATACTCAAAACAAATTTGGTGGCCAACTAAAGTTGTTGAAATATCCCTTTGACAGTAGTGGGTCCCAGGATTATCACTTTTGTCAGTGAGTGGGTTCTGGGGATTGTACACATACCTGGCTAGTGTTCCACCCCTGAGCTACAGCCCAAGGTTCCAGAACATCTTTCAGTGTCTGGGTATGCTGTCATCTTTGCTGTCTGCGTTTCTGTTAGTTAACCTTGGATATTTAAAACAGGCCTTTGAACAGATTCACTCACCTGGGAATCGACTTCCAAGCATCCAGACCCCATCTCAGAGCTAAAGTACTGATTTGCATGGCATATGCTTATCTTTGCATGTCCCGGAACAGGCATCCCATAGATATATCTAAATTCAGATAGATTCATTGGTATAGATAAATTCAAAGACCAAAGGTCGTTCTGAAGCATAGTATTCTCACTGTTCTGTGTAGTGTCATGGTGACAGCAAGCATAGCCCATTATTGTTACCTCCTGACACCTTCTAACTGTGTATGTTAAGAATTGCAATGTAAGTAAATAGTAAAAAAATTAGCCCTATTAAGAATCTATGGAAGACATGGTTTTCTCCCTTTTGTAGTTCTGAAAAGATTAAGTAACCAAACGAGGATCCTCAGCTACTAAATGATAGGCCTGAGATGAATGGGGACCTTGGGAAATGACTCCGAGCTCTTCCAGCAAACCTCCTCAATCCTTCGCCTTTGTTCTATCCTTTGTTTTGAGTTTTCGATCACATTCATTGTAACGGCAGGCAACTGTGAGCTAAGGTGTGTGTCTTCTGCTTGATTCAAGCACGTGCTGCAAGTTCCTTCAAGTATGGTTCTAGACTTAAATAGAAATTTTGGTTGTTGTCGTGCAATGTTCTCATTCATCAGGTACAGAAACTCGAGCAGAAAACTGAGATGTCTACAGTTAAACTTGAGTGGCAGTGGTTAGAACTGGAGGCAGACTGGGAGCTCTTTTTCTCTGCTCTTTCTGTCAGCCCATAAGATGGCAGCGAGACGCCTTGATTTAGTGCCTGTGTCCTCTTCACATGGGTCGGGGGATATTAGGTCCCTTCCTGTCTCCAAAGGCAGGGACTCTTTCCTGCCTCATTTAATCTATTGATATCAGCAACATTTGCAGTGAATGATTGCTTAGTAATCAATGCAGAGTAGTATGGGACACAAAGAACACCACGAACACCGCGGGGGAAACATTCTAGTCGGGGAAGGATACAACCGTAGCATTTCTACGTATTCTACAATGAGACATTATCCCCAGGATTTTCTGTGTCTTAAGTACATTCTTAAGGATAGAAAGACAGAAGCAGGTGACTCACTTCGCACATACAGTCACTGTGAGTATTTCATCATGCATAGAGATGGCATTTGGGACCTTCACATCGACATCAAATCTGGGAAGTACTATTGGGAGAGAGAGGAGACACTCAGATGCGGAGTGACTTATCTAGTTGCCTAAATGATCAGTCTCTGCCCAGAAATGGTTGATTTCACATTATTAAGGCATGTTTCACCCCAATAATGTTAGAATGTTGAGTGGTTATACATTATGTCAATTCTTGCAAATCACAGGGGTATCTACCTAAATAGGAAAAGCAAACAACAAAACAAAACAAGTAATTTGCTTTGGAAAAATCCCAGAACTTTCTAGAAGTCCCATGTTGCTGGGTGGGTAGCCTTGGCTAGAGTCAGGTGAAACCCAGCCTTACGGATTTGGAACTGAATTTGTTCAAAATAATTTTTTCTGTTATAACCAGAAACCTATGACACCCACTTTCTCTTTTTGGTCTTCCCAGTCCTTACTGAATTCCATCACGGTGAAGAGGTGCTCTTCCTTCACTCCAGACTGTTTGAGCAACACTATCTTGTAGGGTCCCTGAACGGGCTCTGCTGCCAGGCTGAAGGACATTTGCCTAAGCCCGTTCTTTGTCTTAATATCCCGCCATTGCATAATTCGGTTCTTTTTCGGATCCTGGAAGAGGCTGTAAATTCTCAAGGTCAGTAAAGTATTAAGTACAACAACGCATCTAGGATCGCTGTGTTGGTGAGGGAAGCATTTGGAAACTTGGTAAGATTCTTTTTGGGAAGGAAGAAATAAAGATGAAGTGGGAAACAACAAACCAGTTATCTCGAATGGCAGAGGGCTGCTGAGCAGCTTAGACAACATTCCAATATCAGGTTACTTTCATAAGACTGATTTCTTTCTGATTATGAAGCATTTAAGTTTCTTACCTCAATGTAAGCCAGAGGAAACTGAAACACAAGGAAAACAATGTCAGTTTAGAACAGCAGGTCATAACTCCTTTGGCACACTTGTTTCCAAAAATATTTACATTGCGATTTATGATAATCAAAATTACAGTTATGAAGTAGCAACAAAAATAACAAAAAATGTGGTTGGGGATCACCACAACACGAGGAGCTGCATTAAAGGCTTGCAGCATTGGGAAGGAGAAGAACCACTGATTTAGAAACTTCACACACACAGCAAATTCAATAGATTAATAGAATAGGCCACAGGATGTGATGAATTTACTATCCAGTACAAAGTCCACTGTAAGCCAATTCACCACCATAGAGAACTTTTAAGTGTATTTTCTAGAATCATCTGAGTCATAGGAATCACTCAATAGATAGGGACTCACAAACGGAACTTTGAGGGACATCATCAGTAAGATTTCTCTGATGTTCTGGGAGGCCTGCCTTGAGCCCTTACCGTATGGAGATTGCAAAATTTAATGTCCAAATCAGGAATATTTCTAGTGTAAAGTGGGGTTACTAGTTTTAAATATATCCAATCAAAATGTGTAACTTGGGGGTGTCCTGGGCAAGCCATATCCAAACAAGTTAACACTTGGGAGGCAGAGGCAGGCGGATTTCTGGGTTTGAGGCCAGCCTGGTCTATAGAGTGAGTTCCAGGACAGCCAGGGCTACACAGAGAAACACACACACACACACAAACACACACACACACACACACACACATACACACACACACACACGAACACACACATACACACACACACATACACACACACACGAACACACACATACACACACACACATACACACACACACACATACACACACACACGAACACACACACACACATACACACACACACACACATACACACACACACACGAACACACACACACACACGAACACACACACACACACATGAACACGTACTACACAAAGTACTAGGAAGTGAGCCAACAACTGTGATGGTTTGAGTAGGAATGGCTCCCAAAGACTCATGTGTTTAAATGAGTGGCACATTAGGAGGTGTGGCCTTGGTGGAGGAGGTGTGGCCTTGATAGAGTGGGTGTGGTCTTGTTGGTGGAAATGTGTCACTGAGTGGGTGGGCTTTGAGGTCTCAAATGCTTAAGCTACACCCAGTGTGACACAGTCTCTTGCTGTCTGCAGATTAGGATGTAGTACTCTTAGCTCCTCTAGTACCATGTCTGCCTGCTTCATGACATGATGATAGTGGACTAAGCTTCTGAAACTGTAAGCCAATACCAATGAAATGCTTTTGTTGTTGTTTTTCTTTCTTTCTTTCTTTCTTTCTTTCTTTTTAAAATAAGAGTTGCCATGGTCATGGTGTTTTATCATAGCAATAAAACCCTAACTAAGACAACAACCTACATTGGAAATTTTACAGTGTCATAAGCCTACAGAGATGGGTAAAGGGATTGAGGGATGTCCAGGAGAATCATACACACGTATATATAATGAAGGATGGAACTAGAAACAATTATTCTATGTGAGGCAATCCAGACTCAGAAAGAAAAACATGGTATGGTGCTTATAAGCAGACAGTAGCTGTAAAGTAACAAGAAATCACACTTCAATCCACAGACCCAGACAGGCTAAGTGACAAGGAGGGATCTAGGGGATGGATGGATCTCCCTGGGTAGAGAAAACAGACTAGATTTTGCAGGTGGACTCAGGGAGGTTGGGAATGGAAACAGGAGGGATCAGGTCAGGAAGGGAGGGAAGGAGGGAGGGAGTATGGGGCAAGATGACTGGAATAGGAGACATTTAGGGGGTGATGTAGAAAACTGGTGCAGTAGAAACTTCCTGGAATCTATGAGGGTGACCTTTGTGAGGAGTCCTAGTAATGGAGGATATGGAGCCATCTTCTATAACCAGGCAAGGCTCCCAGTGGTGGGATTGGGACACCAACCCAGCCACAAAACCTTTGACCCACACCTGTACTACCAGTGAGATGTGTGGGGACAATGGTGGTTCAGAGCTTGTGGGAGTGGCCAACCAATGACTGATCTAACTTGAAGCCCAAGCCATGAGAGGGGGCCTATGCCCCATACTTGCCTGGATGGCCAAGAACGAGGAGCCAGATGGTTCAGAGACCTAGTGTAGAACCAAGCATGACTAACTGAGGGGGAAAAGTCAATAAAATGGTTCCTATTGGTGCCCTGCTATACTCATAGGATCAGCGCCCAGCCCGGTCTTCATCAGAGATGCTTTCTCCAGCAGCTTATGGGAGCAGATGCAGAGACCCACAGCCAAACAATAGGCAGAACTTAGGAAACCCTGAAGAAGAGTGGGAGGAAGGATTGTAGGAGCCAGAGGGTCAAGGACATGAGGAGAACACAGCTCACAGAATCAATAAAGCATGACCCATAGGAGTTAACACAGACTAAAGTGACAATCCTGGAGCCTGCTGGGGTCTATGCTAGGTCCTCTGCATGCGTGCTGTGCTTGTTTAGCTCAGGGTGTCTGTAGGAGTCCTAACGATGGGAGTGGATATGCCTTTGACTCTTTTGCTTGCACTTGGAACCCTTTCCCTCCTACTGGGTTGTCTTGCCCAGTCATTATAGGGGAGTTTGTGCCTAGTCTTATTTTATCTTGTGCCATGTTCAGTTGAGATCACTGGGAGGGCTACTTTTTTCTGAAGAGAAATGAATTTGGAGGAAAGGGGAGGTTTTGGGGAGACTGGGAGGAGCAGAAGGAAGAGAGGTTATGGTTAGGATGTTTTGTTTTTTTTTTATGAGAGGAGAATAAATCATAGAAAAAAATATACTTGATAAAATTATACAGCAAATTATTGGTATAAACAGAATTTTTAGACTCTCTAATAAATGGTGTCTAATGTAATTTGTTATTTGTAAAGAACAAATTAAGTAAGGGTGGATTGATACTTTGTTTAATTTTTAAGTATTTCTTTGAGAATTTTGTACAGTATTTTCTATGCTATTCACTCCTTCCAGATCTATCTCCTTCCCCTACATACATGACTTAGTGTTCTCTCTTTTGTTCCATCCATTAATTCTAATTTGTGCTGCATATCCATATATTCTTAGATAAGTGGACTTCCACTGGAGTATGGTCGACTTAGCAGGGTTTCTACTCTTAAAGAAAACTGACTTTCTCCCAGTAGCTGCCATTGCAATAGCTCCTCAGCCAGGGTGGGACCTCAAGTCCATCTCCCCTGTTCATGCCAGGGTTGTTTTCCCAATTACATGTGCTTGTGCATGCTAACACAGCTGTAAGTTCATACGTGCAGCTGCCACGCTGTGCTTAGAGGATTGTTCCCTTGCATTTGCTCTGCCTCTAACAGCATTCACCTCTGGCTCTTACAGTTTTTTCTTCCTCCCCAACACAATAATCTTGGTACCTTAGGAGTCAAGGATGTGATTTATACATCCAATTTTGGACTTCATATTCTATAGTCAAAAGCAGTAGAGACTGGAACCATCGTTCCTACTGGCCAGTTTCCATACAGCTGGAAGGTGTTATTCATAATCAGAGGGAGAAGATAATGATCATTCTTTCCCAGCTGTGAAGCCTATAAACTATGAGAACCACTAGCAGAGCAAGGCATGCCCACTGATGCAGTAGTAGCATCAATGTCAAGGAACTAACCAACTACTGTCTGACTGGACTTAAGTCCAGCTGTGCAAGATGAAATCCACACATGTGGAGCCATTTTAGAGCCGAGAACCTGGGGTTTTGTAGGCCCCAGGAGAGAACCCACTATTATTATGCTGCTAAAGACACTGTATTAAGCCAACTATTACTGATTTATCTTTATATTTATAGATTAAAGCATCCCTTGGCCCTCATCAGAGAAGCTTCGAGTCATAGTAGAGGGTATTTAACCCCACAACTTGCCAAAGTACAGAGGACAAGAGACTGAAATGCAATTTTATTCTTAAAAGAGTCCATTTAAGCTGGGCAGTGGTGGCGCACACCTTTAATCCCAGCACTTGGGAGGCAGAGACAGGCGGATTTCTGAGTTTGAGGCCAGCCTGGTCTACAGAGTGAGTTCCAGGACAGCCAGAGCTACATAGAGAAACCCTGTCTCGAAAAACCAAAACGCAAAAAAAACCAAAAAAAAAAAGAGTCCGTTTAAGGAAGAACCCAAGTGTTAAATACGAAGTTACAAAAATAATAGAGACAGTGTGAGAAATACCCATTGCACTAGAAAATGGATTTCTTAAGGATGGCACAAAGTAACAGAATCTGCAAAAGCAATGTCCAATCTTAAAGGTTCCATATAGTTTAAGTCTCCACAAAGTAAAAAGAAAACCTAGCGATACTTAACCAATAACGGGCTACAAAATAAGGACACTCACATATAAGGATGGCCAATGGTAACTGAGTGAGCAGTATAAATTGGCAAAAGAGCAGAACAGAAAAAAAGACCAACTCATGCCTCAGAAGGGGCTAGAAATTAGAATATTGCAGTAATATTTTGTTTTGAAGAATCCATCAATACCCACAGGTAAAAGACTCACCAACTCATTCAGGGGGTGTAGATTTTTATCTATCAAGACAATCCAAAAATTAACTGGAAAAAGAGAGAGAGAATTTTCTAGTGAGATCCAAAGACCCAAGCCTTCTTCCTGCCATGTTAAGGATGGCGTCCTTAACTCCTTTGCCCTCTGTGGAGCTTCATACCTAACTGTCCTGGCTTGAACACGGGCTCATCTGTCTGGATAAAGACAACACTTTCTTTGTTCTTCACAAGCACCACATTCCTTTTGCTGAATTTATGTTTCGGCCCATTGATGTCGACGTGGAGAAATACCCCCTCTTCTGAAGTGGGGAGTCTAGGGATCTGAGAAGAACAGGAACACGAGACCCTTCACCACCTGACTCTCTGCACTTCTTAGATTACTTCAATAACCTTCTCTCCTTCCACCTCACAAGGAAGAGATGGAGGGTCCATCAGTTTCTGTTTAAGTATTACATGGAGGGAAAAAAAACAGTGTCAGGAAAAAAAGGATGCTAAGAAAACACAATATTTTGTGTAAGTCAATGTAAGTTTATATGAGCACAAAACCAGTCATTTTTACGGAGTTAAAAGAATCTTGATTGAAAATTAGCTCTAACTCTGAAACTGAGGTAAAGAGAAAGGCAAAGTATTAATGGTGGTAGGAATTATGTCTTGAGGATAGGTCCTGAAGAAGAAACCCAGCACTTATTCAGGGTATCAGGATTAGACACAGGAGATGTGGTTCTAATTAGCTGGAGTGCTATCTGAGAGTTTATTAACTCACTAACAGGAGTACTATGAACTGGAGAATCCTTTCTCTGGGCAGTGGGCTTTTTTGAGGGAATTCAATGGAAAAGCAGCATATGCACAGGTATTTGCTCGTCTCATTTTAGGGTGAGATGATCTTTGCTATATGTTTATTGGGTAAATGATCTAAATTCCTATTGTTTTGAGTTCACAGATATGCTTCTAGATTAACCTTTTTTAGAAATATATATGAATATTATATATACATATTCAAACACATGTTCATAAACATAAAACAAATCAGGATAGGTATCTAGTACTCACAATGAAGGAAACACATTGGAACAAGTCCTTGTCAACCACAAGTTCATTGAACAGCTGTTTCCTTCCCCAGTGAGATATCAAGGAAGCTGTGACAGTCACTGTCTCATTCAGATGGTATAGATGGAGGGAGATTTTCTTAGGGGTCTCAGTGTAGAGCTGGGAAGGGACCAGCACCATGTACTTCCTGGAAAGGAAGGAGTTCCGGACAGCTGATGACAGAGCTCATTGTCTATAACTGGAGTTTCATCACAGTAACTGTTACCATTCATGTTTCGACACCCTGAGATGGCAGGTTGACAGTGTGGCAGCTGTCACAACTTGCCACACAGCAAGACAATGATCAGTTAATCAATCATCAGCTTCAGCAACGATAACCTGCCAAGGCAGGTTCAAATGGCATGTACTCCCTTCAGTAAGCAGCCAGCTTTCAAGTTCTAGAAAGGTTTTATTTTTTTTAATGAAAATATGAGAGGACTAATTATTCTTTTCATAAAAATTTATCATGATTGTTTTTCATTACCATTTTAAATTCATTTTTAAAATTTATTTATTTATGAGTACACTGTAGCTGTCTTCAGACACACCAGAAGAGGGCATCAGGTCCCGTTACAGATGGTTGTGAGCCACCATGGGGTTGCTGGGAATTGAACTCAGGACCTCTGGAAGAGCAGTCGGTGCTCTTAACCACTGAGCCATCTCTCCAGCACCCATTTCTAATTCTTAAAAAATAACTCAATACCCTGTTTTTATTTTCGGGTACTCTTCAACCTAAGGTTTATAATGTGACTGTGAAATTCACACTTGCATAATTCACTTATGTTATACTTGAGCAAGTACCAAAAGCTATCTGTAGGAATCATTCTCTACCCTTTCCTAGAATTAGAGATTTTTGTCCCCCAAAATCTAGCCTGTGACTGTTACATCACAGTATGCAAAATATCACTAGCTTGCTTTTTATTTTTACCAACTTAAATATATTTTTTTCTGATCACAGATACAAAAAAAGTCACTCAGCAACATAATCCCGGTTATATGGTTATTTTGGACATCAAATAACAGGTTCTATGGGTAGTTTAATCCAAGGTCTTTGATCTTAACAAATGTATTGTTTTAGGACACAAACATCCACAGGGTTCTGATGGGCCTGAAGTCGTATCTGTCTCAAGGTTAAACTATAGGCTACACATTTCCAACCAACAATGTCAACAATGTAAATGCTTATTTTCAAAGTGATTAAATAGTTTCAACACCCGAGAATGTCTCTGACCACTGGGATTGAGATACTACTGATTCAGTAATAAGGGGAACACTATTCTAAATCACACCACACCTCAGTTTAGTAACACTGATTGCTTTAGAGTTGGAAAAAAGATTACCTAGAATCATTTAATATTAGTGTTGGAGAGCATATATACAATTATTTGTTAATTACAAAGCAAAAATAATTTAGGGAGGTTTTCAGGGGGAGGGACTATGAAAGGAAATGGCCAGGTTTTTGATTGGAGGAGGGACGATATGGAAGAGGGCCTTGGAGGTGCAAGTCTCCATTGAGAGAGGAAGCAGAAGGCAGGAAGGCAAGAAGAACTGAAAAAAGGTACATCTGATCATGTCTGTTCTTCCACATTGTGTGGTAAGAAAGGACGGAAGGACAGTGTTAAGGGTGTCCTTCACCTTAACACTGTTTCCAGAGTCCTCAAATCCACAGCATTTTATTTATGAGTTCTCTGTATAAACAGAACACTCTGTCCAAGATGTTCAAATATAAAATAGAATATTTGCTCTCTGTCACTGTGTTCAGTGGTGGCCTGAGCACAACTCAAACAAATTACAACAATCTCAGGAAAGGTGCCAGAGGAGCTGTGAATGGTGTTGGTAAAGGGTCAAGGCCATAGAATTTGCTTCGTCTGAATAGAGCAGACTTTCTCAGTCTTAATGACCAGTAAATCTTTGCAGCTATGCTTTGACTGTGTGACATTTGCCACCTCACCACTTCTACTCACTTAGTAGCACTCTTTGGGATGTGATATCTCCATTTCTCTCTTTCCTCATTTGAGAGTCACTAGAGTAGTCCAGGTTGGAGATTTTAAGTTCTGTCTCTGATCATTCAAGTATCTACTTTTTGGGTCTTGTGTATAAAAGGGGGACTGCGGATACTGGGCAAGCTCAAAAAAAATCACATATTACAAGTCACTGTGCCTAAATCTATCTATCTGTCTGTTTATCTATCTATCTATCTATCTATCTATCTATCTATCTATCTATTAGCCTAGGCACATAAGTGATGATGTAGTCTTTGAAGAAAAGAGGAGCCTCCACCCTCTTTCTTTCTGGTGCAAAGTTGAATGCTCTAGGCACTGTTGGTATGGGGCTCCTGCCTTCTATGCCTGTGCATCTTGCTACACCTTAGCCAAGTTAGTTAACCTCAAAGGCAGGAAAATCGAAATTATTCTGGGTATTTGGATCTTACAATTTAAATCACACCATCTCTAAGAAGATAATTCAACTCACTCTAATGCTTGTAAAGTAATTTTTTTTAAAATTTTTACAATTTATTTTTAACTGTTGTGGATGTGTGGATGTGCATGAGTGTGGGTATTCCCAGAGGCTAGAAGAAGGTGCTTGCTCCCCTAGAGCCTGACATGGTGGACTCTGGTCTTCTGCAAGAGCAGTGTGTGCTCTTCACTGCTCAGCCATCTCTGTAGCTCCTATGGTAAGTCTGAGAAGAAAGGCTCTGATGGAGCAGGGTCCAAACCCCTGCTTGTCCTTCAGTGACCCTAGGAATGTTCAGGCAGACTGAGGTAGGGGAACAGAGGGGGACTTGAATTATCACAGCTTGAACTCAAGACCTAGTTAAAACTTCTGGTGGGTAGTCTGAGGTAGAAGAGGAGGCGGGAAAACAGAGTTCTGTCAAAGAAAGGAAGGCTTAAAGAAAAAGAAAAAAGATGGAACCAGAATGGAGAGATGGAGCCTATATAATCAGGGGAGTCCAGAGGACCACTTCTCCACCAGGGTCAGACCTTAGGTGAGCCAGGATGGAGAGATGGAGCCTATGAGATCAGGGGAGTCCAGAAGACCTTATCAAACCCTGTGAATCCTTCATGGAGACTGTTGGGCTCTCTGTTCATGGGCATGTGGTACTCCTTCCCATCAACTGGCAATTTGGTTGGCTATCCTCCCAACCACTGCTCCAAAGTAGGGCTGCTTCTGGAGGTAACCTTCCAACTTGGCAAAGACAAGCACCACATTTGAGGCTTTCTCCTGCCTGTCTTTCTCCTGCATGTCAATGATCATGCAGCCACAGGAGATGATGTCCACACTCAGCTGATCTGACCAAAGCTGGAACTTCTTCTCTGTCCCTCCCCCCAAGAGCAGCTCTCCAAACACAGTTCTGGTCACCTAAACCATTGGGAAAGTTCAGGGTGTGCAGCTTTTCCTTGCTGTTCGAAATCTAGCCTCCTTGCAAGGGTTTTTATGTTGTTACTAATTCTAAGTTCATGTCCTTATGTTTGCAGAAGCTTTTTTTCTAATGAGCTCTTATCCAGGACACAAGAAAGGCAGTTTTGCTGGCTAGATTCTCAATGCATGCCTTCTCTCACGAGCCTAAGTTAATCCACAGAGTATTTGACTCATAAACTCTGTGCTATGGTCAATGCTCTTTGCATCTCTGTACAAGATGCAGGACAAGCTGGTGGTAGAGTATGGTCTCTGTATTGTCTAGAGTGTATGACTCATGAAAGCCTGCAAACTAAGGAGCATGATGAGTTATTATCAATTTCTAGTCATTTTAGAATACTGGGAAATGAGGGAGACTAGCTTTAAAAGTTGTATATTTAATATCAAAAGTGGATATTCTGGCTGAAACGGACACAGGAGTGAACATGCCCAGAGTCAAGCAATGGCCTCATAGCATATGAAACTTTGTGCCTAGAAGGTGTTGAAGGGAAGTAACCTAGATAAATGAATGGCATTTATAGTTGCTCTTGTGACCTCATCTATCACGGATTAATTTTTCTCATATTTCATAAAATTAGGTAACCTTTGTTTTGAGGAGGTGTGATGATTTGCATATGCTCGGCCCAGGGAGTAGCACTATTAGAAAGTGTGGTCCTGTTGGAGTAGGTGTGGCCTTGTTGGAGTAGGTGTGGCCTTGTTGGAGTAGGTGTGTCACTGTGGGAGTGGGCTATCAGACCCACTTCCTAGCTGCCTGGAAGTCAGTCTTCTCCTAGCAGCTTTCAGATGAAGATGTAGAACTCTCAGCTCCTCCTGCACCATGTCAGCCTGGATGCTGCCATGTTCCTGCCTTGATGATAATGGACTGAACCTGTAAGCCAGCCCCAGTTAAATATTGTCTTTATAAAAGTTGCCTTGGTCATAGTGTCTGTTCACATCAGTAAAACCCTAATTAATACTGGAGGGTGGGCAGATATATGGCAGTTTTCCTGCTCACATGTTATGCAGACTAAGTAACCTTATTTCACATACTACTCAACATGACAGAAAATTGATAACTATAGTCATCCTGAGTTTACCATCTCTTCTACTTCCATGTCCTAAATCCTTGTGAGCTAGGCTCTGAAAACTTTCCATTGCTTGCTTAGCAGACTTTCCCAAGCCAAGTTCCTCACTGACAGAACACTACTCTCTAAACACCATGGTGCGCTGCCCTGGGCCATAACATATGTTCACACGAAATACTGTGTCTGGGAGAGTTAGGGGCTGAAAGACATTATTATTGAAGGTTCTACCTGTTTGAGCCAGTTGCCAAAGGGCTATGGCATGGGATGATTGATAAAGCTAGTCCAAGTGAGTTCTCTCTCTGTCTCTCTGTCTCTCTTTTACACACACACACACACACACACACACTCACTCACCCTTCAGGATCAGAGATGAGCTCTCAACACTTCTTTAGGCTCCTACCTGTCTGCTTGTTGCCATGTTCTCCTCAATGGTGGTTGCAGACTCTAATTTTCTTGACTGGGAGCCTTAAAATTTAATGTTTTCCCTTATAAATTACCTTGATCATAATATTTTGACATGGCAATAGATTATAAATTACAGCTGAAGGAATGGGCCTCTTCAGTAAGTAGATAGTGGAAGGGAAATGATCCAGGGCATCACAGAACTAAGATTCAAGTCCTTATTATGATGACCTATGTACTATGACTGTAATGTACTTTTTTTTTTCAGTATTGGATTGATTTCCAGACCAATCCATGATTGAGTCAGTATAACCAGTCATATTAAAGGGTAGTGGAGGGTCATTGTAACAACTTCTCCATTTGATTGAGTTTTCAAAGGCAGGTTCCACAATCTCTGTGTTTTCTGTCCTGAACTGTCTTAAAGCCTGAGGCAAGGCAGTTTATCCAGTCAGAGATATAGGCATTCCCATAATAATGCTTGGCACTACAGTCTTAGAGATATTATTCTTCTAAGTCTTAGGGTAGCAGAAACACATCCAACATTGATACCATTTCTAGTAAAACAAATAAGTAGGCCCTGACCCACAGCAGTGTAATTTACTAATTTGAAATACATTTTACTCTCAGAACAAGGAAATCCTAACAGCTGAGTATTATTAGAGGTCATAAGTACTTCTGGCCTTGACAATATAGAAGGATGTAACAAAGGTGGGTAAAGAAGTATGTTCAATACAGCTTCCCTGTTGCCATCATCAGGGCTCAGCAAAATCAGGTCAGCATTATTCTTCGTTCCAGCATCAGCAAGTCTCACCAATCACTATGGCAGCCACCACTTCTTCAGCATCCTGTGAAGAAACACAAACAAGCCCTCTTTCCCATATTAATATTGGATCAGAACCATGCTATGTGCCTGTAAGTGGATCCTTCTATTTCACCTGGCCATAAGTATGCCAAGTTGTAGGGTGCCATAGATACTCAGCAGCAGAGATTCTCTTAACATCCAAGGTCAAAAAATTTAAAATAGAATTTTGAAGTAAAGGAGTATACAGCTCCCTCTTTTTTATTTATTCATAACTGATTTTTAGAGCTCCACAGACACAATCCCTAATTCCCTGTCCTTGAGGACATGTAAAATTATGTATATTATATAAATTATAATTTATATAGATTTAACTCATATTTAATTTATATTTTAACATATATGAATTATATTTAATGTATAAAATTTTCATTTAAAGTATATAATCAATATTTAAAGCAAATAATTTATACTTACTGTATATAATATAGTAACATACATATTAAATGTATATAAATCATATTTAACTCAGCTCTGCAGGGAACAGCTCTGCAGGGCCTGGAGGAAGGAGGTTGTAAAGATAAAAGACATAGATGGTACCAGATCAGTCCAAGACTGGATAAAGCAGAACGAGGTTATCAAGTATGAACCACCTGCTGCCTTCCCACTGCTAACCTGTGGGCATGATGATAAGACCCTCATCTGATTTCTCAGGAGAAACTCTAGATCTCAAAAGACAGTGGGTGATGGGTTCAGTGTTATTGAAAAAGTCATCCTTCCAGAGTAAATATGCACCAAATGTTTTATTTCTGTGGCCATGGAAGGTGGTGTCTTGCTGTCTTTGCCCTCTAATAAACACCACGGTTTGGGTCATTATTAACTGTGGAAATAAGCTTCTTATTTCATTGGCAATTGTGAAGTCAAGACCAACTAATCTGGAGGTGGAGGGTGGGAGGAGGACTGCTTTTACTGTTACACTTTTTGTCCTCCACTGAGCTTAGTTCTTTGTCCTACATTCTGTTCATTCGTTCGCATGGGTTTTTATCCAAAGCATCAGGCCTGATCTGCCTCTCTGACCTGCAGGAAGACAAAACTGTCTAAACTGCAGGAAAATTGTACAATTGTCCCCTGGGAAATTTCCTGTAAAGCTTTCACCTTGTCTCCAGTGTGTGTTTTGAGGATGGACAAGTGAAGAACTGACTCTCTTAGGACTTCATCTTGGTTTAGTCCCTGCCATTGACAAGACCTAATCAACTGGCATCTGCCTGTATTCCTCTTCGTAGGACCTGCTGTCTGTCTATCTGTCTAGTCCTGGACTTTGTTCTTTCTCCTTTGAACTCAAGTCTGTAGCTCTGATCTCAGACCCAGGATGTGTCTTCAGCTTCCCTGAAGCTTCTGTTTCTTCTGTTATCACTGCAGACTCGTTTGCATTTTGGGTATCCCACTTCTGAAACTTCAAAGGCTTCTGTGGCCTCTTAGGCACTTACAGTGATTGTTAAACTTATGGCTAACGAGAGAGAGAGAGAGAGAGAGAGAGAGAGAGAGAGAGAGAGAGAGAGGAAGAAGTGATAGTATGATTAGCAGAAACTGCTCACCTCAGCAGAGGTTAACAAGTAGGAATGTCTGACCATTTCCTGCCTTTGACACCTCCACACCTTGTGATTTTGTTTTTCAGTAAGTTCTGATATTGTGGAAAGACACAAATGCTCTTTTCTGTTCGGGACATAGTGTGCTCAGAACACTCCCTCTCTTTAGGAGGGTGTAACTGCCTAGGAGCACCTTCCACACACAAGAGCTGAGCCTTGGTAGCCAGCTGCCTGCTACCCTCTGTCTTCAAATGGTCTTAAAGAGGGGCCCAGGATTTGAGCTAATTGCTTAAGATAGCTTTACATCTAGACAGCATTACAGCTAAGACTGAACTTTCCCCAGCATTGATCCATTCACAGAGGCTCAGCCCTTATGATTGATTTAAATATCTCCATTAAATCTAGCTTTCTTTATTTATTATCTTTCTATGTATTTAGATTTTTCTTCACTTCAGTCACAATAATTTTGTATTTGCTGTATATAACATCTTATTTCTTGTACCATATTTATCTAAATTTTGGAATATAGTAATATAGTTCATAAAATATAATAATTTTTAAATAAAAATTAGTTTCAAATCTTCATTGTTTGTAGATATGAACAAACATGGGTTTTTAAATATTGGCTATCTATTCCACAACCTTATCCAGTCACTTAACTGTTCCATAAACAACTCTGTTATTCAATTATTTTTCTTCACTAATTTTTATGATCAACTTTTAAAATTTTATTCCATCAATATAGTTGACTAAATCAATTGACTTTGGATTTATTTTGTTTTATTTTATCTTTTCAAAGATTTGTTGATTTTTATTTTTGTGTGTGCTCTGAATTACAAATTGGTACTACATGCATGCTTGGTGGCCTCTGAGAACAAAAGAGGCCATCAGATCCCCTAGAATTGAAGTTACAGATGATTGTGAGCAACCATATGTGTGTTGGGACTGAACCCAGGTCTTTGCAAGAATAGTAAGTGCTCTTAACGCTAAGCCATTACCAGTCCCCTATTTTATTCATATTTATGCATATTTTGGGGTGTATGTGTGTGTGTGCGCGTGCGTGCACGCACGCAGTGCTCATGGAACTCAGGAGAGGAGATCAGATCCTCTGGAGCTAGAGTGGCTATATATAGATGCTGGGAACCTATTGTGATGGTTTGAATAGGTATGGCCCCCATAGAATCATGTGTTTGAATGCTTGGCCCATGGGGTGTGGCACTATTAGGAGGTGTGGCCTTGTTGGAGTAGGTGTGGCCTTGTTGGAGTTAGTGTGTCACTGTGGAGGTGGGCTTTGTGGTCTCCTATGATCAAGCTCTGCTCAGTGTGGCAGACAGTCTCCTCCTGGCTCCTCCAGCATCATGTCTGCCTGCATGCTGTCATGCTTCTCACAATGACGATAACGGACTTAAACCTCTGAAACTCTAAGCCAACCCAAATTAAATGTTTGCCTTTATAAGAGTTGCATTGGTCATGGTGTTTCTTCACAGCAATAAAACTCTAAGACATATGCCCTTGTCCTCTGAAAAGGCAACTCATGCTCTTTACTGCCAAGCCATGTCTTTTGAACAATAGGATTTGTTATAAACTGATGAAAAAACTTACCTTCAACAAATCCATCCTGATCTTGATGAATAGGCCATATGTTGGATTTGGTTTGCTCGTATTTTGTTGATGATACAAACATCAACTTTGCTTATTCTGTGTATTAGTTTTCCTTCCATATAACTTGTTTATCTAACTTCCATACCATGGTAATGTTAAAATAATGGCATGAATTAGAAAGCATTACCTAAGCATATGTTTTTTAAAAGCGATAATAGTTGATGTTATTTCCTTTTTAATGTGTGGAAAATATTACCAGTGAAATTGTCTCAAAAAGAACTTCTTTTCTTTTTTTAAAAAAGACTATTAATTATTGTCTTGATGGGACATGGAGAGATGCCCCAGTTGTCAAATCACTTTTTATTCAAGCATGGGGCCATGAGTTCTGAATTCCAAGATCCAGATAAAGCCAGACACATGGTGCCACCTGTCTATAATACCAATTTTCCTACATCAAATTAGGAGATGGAGACAAAAGGCTCCCAGATGCTTGAGAGCCAAGTAGCTTGTGTATACAGCACAAATAAATTTAGTTTTAATTATGAGTAATTAATTAAAATAAAACCCTAGAGGAAGAGGCTTAGCAGCTGAGATTGCTTCTTTGAAGGAATCCTTGAGAAAAGTTGGGAGGGGCAGAAACCTGGGATGGTGAAGGGACAAGATGCTGCAGGGCCAGGAGGAGAAGCCACTAACATGGCTCAGAGCCCCGAGGACCTCAGGATAAGTTTAGAAATGGTTTGTTCTCATCCCTCCTCAGTTTCTCATGACTGACTTCATGGTCTGGGCTGTGGTTCTCTGAGGAAGTCAAATCTGAAGTCAAGGTGCTTCACTGTTGAGTGTTGGCAGTCTTGGGAGAGATAGGATGTTGATGGGCTGTGTTTCTGCCTTGCTTCTGGGATGCCTGAGTATTCCCTGCAAACTGCTTAGCGGTGGCAAAACACAGTCCACGATAGGGGTGTCAGTTTGTGCCTCCCTAGATGAGAAACAGCAAGGTCTGCAATAGATGCTGCAGTTCTCAGTCTTCTGTGTACCCAGACACCACTGGGGTACCGCAGGGAGTTGAGAATGTACCCAAGGGTCTGTGCGTCCCCTACATGCCAGGTAAGAAGGGGATGGCTGAGCCTGGGACAGGTGGAATCTGGTTTGGTTCTAAGTGAGTGCTGAGCATATGGAGGGGCTGGAAGAGAGAAGGCTTTCTCTGGAAAATTTAGGCACAGTCCTGTACTATGTAGGTCTCCCCCTGCAGATGAAGGAGACAGTCCTTGCTTGTCCAAACTGTTTATTTGATGTCTGGTGTGAATGCATACATCTTACTCAGGGTGAACTAGGGATTAAATACCTTTTGCAGAAAGGAATGCCTAGGAAGGCAAGCTCATTGACTAGACACTTGGAGCCTATCTAGATACCTCATTAGCATGGAGAACTCCAGGTTTTTGTGCTATGTAACTGGATGTCATGGTCCTCTCAGTGGTGTGTCATGGTTATGTGTTCCAGATCAGGTAATTTGGTAGGGAGATGTCCTCATGCCTACCATTCTCAATTCTGAGATTACCCAGGATTTATGCTGGCTCAACCTTATCAGTTCTTCTGTATAGTGGCACAGTCCACTTGCCCCACAGGAAGTAGGTGGTGGAGAATCAAAATCATCTTGGGCCATTTTATGCCGTTTACTAGCTGTGGTGGTTTGAATAAGGATGCCTCCCTCCTCATAGGCTCATATACTTAAACACATAGTCACCAGGGAGTGTCACTATTTGAAAGGATTAGAAGGATTAAGAGCGATGGCCTTGTTAGAGGAAGTGTGTCATGAGGGGTGGGTTTTGAGGTAAAAAAAAAAACCACTCCACGCAAGATTTTCTCTCTTTTTGTCTGTGGATCAGGATGCGGCTCTCCACTACTGCTCCAGAACCTGCCTGTATCCTTCCACAATCCCTACCACATAAAGAACTAAGCCTCTGAAACTGTAAGCAAGCCCCTAGTTAAAAGCCTTCTTTTATAAGAGTTGTCTTAATCATGGTGTCTCTTCACAGTGAGTGAACATTGACTAAGACAGAAATTTGTACCAGAGACTGGGATTTTACTGTTACAAGTCTGACCATGCTGTTTGTTGGACAAAGATTTAGGGACTCTGGACTAGAAAAGCAGTCAGATGCTTTAAGTAGGGCTAACTGGGCCATCCTAGAAGAACAGGGGAGACAATGCTGAGGGTGATTTGACCTCTGGGGGCCCAACTCAAGAAGTTTCAGGAGGAAAAATATTAGTAAGAGCTCTAGAGACTGTTCTTATGATACTTTAGTGAGGAATGTGGCTGCTTTCTGACCTTGTCCTAAAAATTTGCCTGAGGTTGAATGGAAGACTTTTGGATTAATGACCTTGACTGAGGAGATTTCAAGAGAGATTAGTATTGACTAATCACATGGTTACTAGCTGATACTCTCATGCAGATATACGATAACGAGAGACAAGTAGAGCAGGGAGAAATAGAAGATATAGAGTTTGAGGGAAAAAGGAAATAGCAAATGTAACAGAGCTAAGTCCAGTGTCCAAAGAGATTAAAAATGTCAAGAAGAGCCCAATGCTAAATGGAATAGTGACTCCAGGACAAGACCTCACCAAGCAAAGCTTCCAACTTGTGAAAGGTAATTTAGATAAGCTTGAGCAGTGAAGGAAAGCATCAGTAACAGAAAGCTGATGCAAATGTAATTTTAAAAGGGGTGAAGTTCCAGCCCTATTAAGCAGCATAATTTGGCAGCATCAGTACATGGTTTTGCATTTAGAATCAAGGATACAAGAAAGGGTTTGTAGCATTTCCTGCTGCAGCTAAGAAAAGCCTCTGCACCTAGACATGTGTAAGGGGTGGCCCCACATGAAGGCTCAGAGAGACCATTGCATGAAGCTTTGAAGGTAAAGCCTGGATTTCTAGAGACACCTGTTAAGGAGATCAAATCCACTGGGAAAAAGACCACAGACTTAATTCGAATTATTGTTAAATGAATTTATTAGTTACTGCTAGCAGGCTAACAGTCTTAAACCCAAATAGAAGGTGTGTTATGTAGAACCAGCTAGAGGAAAGGTTTGTAAAGGCAGGCATCTCATTTGTGTGAGGTGAGAAGCTGGGTGAGAAACTGCTTTTATTCCTCTCAGCTGTGAGGGTTTGTCTCTCTCTCCTTGTACCATTGATAGAGTGGTTGTCTCACTCCCTGGTACACAGCAATATGTGGGTTTAAAAAGCAAAGTAATTGGTTAATTATCTCATAGCAGTTTTACAAGTTTGGGGAGGACACAAAGAATCAGAGTTTCCAGGAGCTCATCTTTTAGAAATTTAGGGTGGGTCAAACGACATCCACAGTTAGGAAACAAAGTGCATGCGTGCCTGCTCCACATGAAGAAGCAATGTATGCTATTTGTTTATTTATGGACACACACAAGATAAAATGGAAATGAATGTGCTGCGTAATCACACTTGTTACAGGCATTAATCTCTGTACCCATGAAGTTTAGCTAAGCAGCAATGAAGTTAGGGAGGGACTGTCACCAACAGGCATGAATTTAACATAGCCACAGACAAAACTTTGAGGAGAATGCAAAGGAAAGGGCAGCTTCAGACTTCATTGTTTTGAATCACAAAAATCCAAACTTTCCTTTAATTTATGGTCTTTCTGAGTGTTAGAGTCAGGCCCACCCAGACTGTGTCTCCTTGGGTCATTCTTGAGGGAGATAATCAGTAAATTTACTTTGCACATTTCCTTTACAACACCACCTAGATTTGAGTGTAATGATGTGACTCCTGAGATGTGTACAGGCTACACAGGGCACTTCTCCCCACCTCCCCCTGCTTCTCACCAAGGAGCAATCCTTGATGCATGTTCTAGTGAAAGACTTAGCAGGAAGGATGTTCCAGATTACAGCTGAGCCACAGTGGCATGTCAAGAGCTATTTCATGTGGAACATGCAGCTTTGACCAAATGTGATTTTCTTCCCTTCTGATTTGGGTTTGTGCTTTACATGTGAAATCACACTGTGGTATATATACAGAGGTCAGAGGAAAGCTTGCAGGAGTCCGTTTTCTCTTTTCTTGTGTTACAAGGGTTCATGCAAGCGTCATGGCAGCTGGGGAAATGAACAACAGCAAAGAGGTTAGAACTTGGTTCAGCTTGAATTCATAAGGCGAGATCAAACTCCAGGAGTCTGATGCCAGGTGGTTTATTGCCAGCATATTTAAACACAGTACCATTTGGCAACAACCATTCCCATCCTAGGTTTCCAGACAATAATCATCCCAATTCCAAGGGCACAGGAAAGCATAAGGTGTGACTACCTAGGAACTTCTTTGCAAAGTATATGTGACCGTGGAAGTGGGTTCTATACCTGAAGGCTTAGAGTCTTGTACAGTCTCTCTCTGCAATAGCAGAAAGGTCAGCAGGCTATCAAGTACATCTTCCCTAAAGATGTAAAGATACAGGTGTAGAGAGGTAGAGTCAAGGATAAACATTCTGGGGATTTAGGTGAGGTCTGCCTCTGCAGATAGCAAAGGTCACCACATCATTAACAACATCCACTTCTAGCCTTCTGAGTGAAAAACAAGTATTTCTTCCTTTGAGGAGACACTCATGCATGATTAAAATTCCTGGTTTCCCCTAGTGATTTTTGGATGCAAAAAGCTTTGTGTCCCCAATAATGTGAATCCCAGAGATTTAGTTTGGGTCATCAGACTTGCCAGCAAGCACTATCTCACTGTTAGGTCTGAAGTTGGGTCTCAACCCCCAAATGACTTTCTGGGCTCAGTGCAGGCTGGACCCTGACCTGGTAAATAGATGGATTGCCAAACGATAAATAAAAATCTAAAAGTCTAGTATCTGTCACTTAAGGTGCTCTCATGCTGCCGTGCTCCCTGCCATCGTGGTGAAGGACTTACCCTCTGGAACTGTAAATCCCAATAACCTTTTTCTTCTATAAGTTGCCTCCATCATGGTGTCTAGTGACAGCCATTAAAAAGTAACAATGACACCAACTGAGCCACATCTCAGCCTATGGCTTTCTAAGCTTTCCTCATAACCGTGACCCACTTTTGCTTGCAGGCTTCTTTCTTGATAGAATTGTCCTGCTTCTCCCCACTGTCCACGTGTCCCTGTCCAATTCATTCCACAAGATTCTGGAAACTCCAGTGTGCACCTTCCTTACTCCCTCCTCACATGAAGCACCATTCCAGCAGGTGTGTAATGTGTTTCTAAGGCTGCCTTGTGAACATGGTCAGGTAGACCTGTTTTGAGCACAAAGTACTTGACGACATTAGCAAGACTCCACGGCCACTCTATCTCTCCTCTTCTACCATCTGAAAGCTAATGATTCAGACTAGGGTATACTTTAAAAAGTGGGAATCTAGAGTTTGAAGCCATGCCTATCACATAATAACTGAACACTCTGGCTCTTCAATATGCCACTATTTTACCTCTCTATTTAGTCAAACTCTCCTTAGGGTGAACAGAAAGAAAAGCACAGGACAAAGCCTCTAGACATTTGAGGCAGAGAAACCACCTTGGGATCTTCTCGATCAGCCACAGCCTGACTGCCTGCAGACAATGGGTTAAGAGAAAAGTGAATGTCAATTGTGTCTTCTCAATTCCCAGGAATGATTTCCTACAATTTCCTTCCAAACATTCATGTAGAAAACATAGGCTTTATCCTGTTGCTCACTTGAGACTTCCACAAGTGTGATAGGCAGACAGTCAAAACTGAGGCATATAGAGTGGGATAGGTACAATGTTCCTACAAGATATAGTGAATTAGGAAGGCTGACGGCCAAACGATTGAGTAAATCAACGAAGTGAAGGAATGCCGGAGCATCATACAAACATTTGATTGCCTTCTTCAGCATAAAACTTTCTGCTAACATCTGTAAAACCTCACAAGCAATTAGACCACCAAGACGTATAAACTATGGTTTGTTTGACACAGAACCTTCCAGAAAGGTTATCAGTGTGTGCTTGGCTTTGTTTGCAGCTGTACTAGATGCACTCAGGAAGTTTGGACTGTGTTCGCACTTCAGAACTGTGGGCAGAGGCTGGATCCAGGCTTCCTGGCCTCTACTTGCTAATTGTGTCCTCCTGGTCATTTCCTTAATGTATTAACAGATTTATAACTATAGTCTCCAGAGATGCTATGGGGTCCCTACTGTATCTCCTTGGCTTTCTGTAAGAGGACCCAGTCTCTCTCTGTCTCTGTGTGTGTCTCTCTCTCTCTCCCCTTCCTCTGTCACTCTACACCTCTCTTTCTCCCTCCTTTCTCCCTATCTCCCTCCTCTCCCCTCTCCCTGTGTGCCCCATTTCCCAGTATCATGATGTATCTCTCAGCTACTTGTTCAACACCATGTTTGTCTGCAAGCTGCCATGATCCTTGCCAGGATTATAAAGAACTAAATCTGAAACTTTAAACAAGCCCCAATTAAGAGTTGCCTGTTTAAGTTAAATCAGGATCAGATAAACCATCTAAACAGTCCCATAACCCCAAAGAAATAGAAGCAGTCATTAAAAGTCTCCCAACCAAAAAAAGCCCAGGACCAGATGGGTTCAGTGCAGAATTCTATCAGATCTTCAAAGAAGACCTAATACCAATACTCTTCAAGCTATTCCATAAAATAGAAATGGAAGGAACACTACCCAATTCATTCTATGAGGCCACAGTCACACTGATACCAAAGCCCCACAAAGACCCAACAAAGAAAGAAAACTTCAGACCAATTTCCCTTATGAATATCGATACAAAAATACTCAATAAAATTCTTGCAAACCGAATCCAAGAACACATCAAAACGATCATTCACCATGATCAAGTAGGCTTCATCCCAGGGATGCAGGGATGGTTCAATACCTGGAAATCCATCAATGTAATCCACCACATAAACAAACTCAAAGAAAAAAACCACATGGTCATTTTGTTAGATGCTGAAAAAGCATTTGACAAAATTCAACATCCCTTCATGATAAAAGTCTTGGAAAGATCAGGAATTCAAGGAGCATACCTAAACTTAGTAAAAGCAATATATAGCAAACCAGTGGCCAACATCAAACTAAATGGAGAGAAACTCAAAGCAATCCCACTAAAATCAGGGACTAGACAAGGCTGCCCTCTCTCTCCCTACCTAGTCAATATAGTACTTGAAGTTCTAGCTAGAGCAATCAGGCAACAATAGGAAATCAAAGGGATACAAATTGGAAAGGAAGAAATCAAAATATGACTATTTGCAGATGATATGATGGTATACTTAAGTGACCCGAAAAACTCCACCAGAGATCTGCTACAGCTGATAAACAACTTCAGCAAAGTGGCTGGATACAAAATTAACTCAAGCAAATCAGTAGCCTTCTATACTCGAAGGATAAACAGTCTGAGAAAGAAATGGGAAATGACACCCTTCACATTAGTCACAAACAATATAAAATATCTTGGTGTGACTCTCACCAAACAAGTGAAAGATCTGTATGACAAGAACTTCAAGTCTCTGAAGAAAGAAATTGAAGAAGACCTCAGATGATGGAAAGATCTCCCATGCTCATGGATTGGCAGAATTAACATAGTTAAAATGGCCATCCTGCCGAAAGCAATATACAGATTCAATGCTATCCCCATCAAAATCCTCAACAATAAAAGGTCTTCTGGCGGAAATCAGCCTCCCTGACCTCAAGCTGGACTATAAAGCAGTAGTGATAAAAACTGCATGATATTGGTGCAATGACAGGCAGGTAGATCAATAGAATAGAATTGAAGACCCAGAAATGAACCTACACACTTATGGTCACTTGATCTTTGACAAAGGAGCTAAAACCATCCAATGGACAAAAGACAGCATCTTCAACAAATGGTGCTGGATCAACTGGCAGTCTACATGTAGAAGATTGCGAATTGATCCATTCCTATCTCCCTGCACAAAGCTCAAGTCCAAGTGGATCAAGGACCTTCACATAAAACCAGATACACTGAATCTAATAGAAGAGAAAGTGGTGAAGAATCTCAAACACTTGGGCACAGGGGAATTATTCCTGAACAGAACACCAATGGCTTATGCTCTAAGATCAAGAATCAACAAATGACCTCATGAAATTACAAAGCTTCTGTAAGGCGAAGGACACTGTAAATGGGACAAAAAGGCAACCTACAGATTGGGAAAAGATCTTTACCAATCCTACATCTGATAGAGGGCTAATATCCAAAGTATACAAAGAACTCAAGAAGCTAGACGCCAGAGATCCAAATAACCCTATCAAAAAATGGGGAAGTGAGCTAAACAGAGAATTCTCAACTGAGGAAACTCGAATGGCCGAGAAGCACCTAAAGAAATGTTCAGCATCCTTAGTCATCAGGGAAATGCAAATCAAAACAACCCTGAGATTTCACCTCACACCAGTCAGAATGGCTAAGATCAAAAACTCAGGTGACAGCAGATGTTGGCAAGGATGTGGAGAAAGAGGAACACTCCTCCATTGCTGGTGGGAATGCAAGATGATACAAGCTCTCTGGAAATCATTTTGGCGGACCCTCAGAAAAATGAACATAATACTACCTGTGGACCCAGCTATTCCACTCCTGGGCATGCTCCAACATGTAATAAAAACACATGCTCCACTATGTTCATAGCAGCCATATTTATAATAGCAAGAAGCTGGAAACAACCCAGATGTCCCTCCACAGAGGAATGGATACAGAAAATGTGGTCCATTTACACAATGGAATACTACTCAGCTATTAAAAAACAATGACTTCATGAAATTCGTAGACAAATGGATGGATCTTGAAAATATCATCCTGAGCGAGGTAATGCAGTCACAAAAGGATGAACATGGTATGTACTCACTGTTAAAAGGTTATTAGCCCAAAAGTTTGAAATACCCAAGAGTCACTTCACAGCAACAGTAGTTCTGAGTGTGATGTCCCAAATGGAGGGCTTGGAGAACGGAGCTGAGGGAGTGTGCAGCCCCAGGGAGGTAACAACAGTGACAACTGGCCAGACCCCCTGATACTTCTGGAGACTGATCCACCAACTAAAGAATACACATGAAGAGACCCATGATGCTGGTCACAAATGCGGCAGAGGAGGGTCTTGTTATCCGTCAGGGGGAGGATAGGCCCTTGGGCCTGAGGGTGTTAGATCCCCCATTATAGGAGAATGACAAGGAGGAAAGATGAGAGTGGGTGGGTGGGTGGGAGGGTGGATTGGAGAATATCCCCATATTGGCAGGGGGAAGGAGGAGGGAATGGGGAGGTTCCAAAGGGGAGATCTGAAACATTTGTAATGTAAATAAAATATGAAAATAAAAAAAATTAAATTAAATTAAAAAAGAAAGAAAGAGTTGCCTGTTTATGTTGGTTTGAATATGCTTGTCTCAGGGAGTGGCACTATTTGGAGGCGTGGCCTTGTTGGAGAAAGTGTGTCACTGTGGGACTGGGCAATGAGACCTTCCCAACCACATGAGTGCCAGTCTTTTTTTAGTGGCCTTCAGATGAAGATGCAGAACTCTCAGCTCCTCCAGCACCATGGCTGCCTAGACACTGTCATGCTTCCTGCCATAATGATAATGGACTGAGCTTCTGAACCTGTAAGTAAGCTCCAATTAAATGTTGTCCTCTATAAGTGTTGCTATGGTCAGGGTGTCTCTTTACAACAATGGAACCCTAACTAAGACATTGGTCTCTTCATAGCTATTGAACAGTGACTAAGACATTTACCCTCCTGATCTGAGACATAAGCCTGGCAGCACAAAACAAAGGCCTTGTGGGCTTTTGTCTCCCACCAGCAGGCCTCCTGCTAATGGACTGGATCCATAAACTCAAGGGTGGATCAGATCAGGTCATGTGACACAACCATCATGGACCAATCAATCTTCCTATTTTTCTTCAGACAACAAATCCTAAATTAGGGGACAAAAACTCTTAAGAGACTTGAAAATCCTTTGTAGCATATTTTTCTTTGTGTGTCTGCTGTATTTGTGTGTTTCCCCATGCCCAATAAACGACTTTCTTTAACTGCTGACTCTGTCTGTTGCTGTCTGAGGTGTTTGAGATTTCTCTGCGCTACCTGTTATGCTCAGAGATTTTCCTGCCTTTTAATTCTTTGATTGGCAGAGAAAATGAACCTGATAAAGACCCATAGGCTGTATTAAAACTTCAATGGATAAAGTGTTTGGAATGTAGAGAAGATAAAGAATCTATTGTATAATTAGAGGAAACCATGGCGACCATCTGGTGAATCATTGTATGTCCTGGATGGAAAGGGAGAAGTGTGCATTACCTAGCAAATCTCTGCTTCATTTTTTATAGACTGTAGTGTGTTTGCTGACTGAAAGCAAAGAATGTATATGTGTGTGTGTGTCACGTGTAAAATCATGGTTGCGGGTTGGATGTGAGGTGACTGTAGAGCCTACTGTGCTAGCTGGCATTCAGTTTCTCTAACAAAATACTGGGAGAGATGTTTGGTCTCAGACCCTGGGACAAGGGGCTGAGGTGCATATTTTACATACAGAAGCAGACCTGGCCTCCAGGTTCTCCCAGCATCCCTCAGTCCCTACCTGGTATACCCTGCCCCCAACCCTGAACTTTCCAGCCCAGGGGCTGGGCTGCCCTTCCCCCGAGGCTCCTCCCTATATAATCCAGACCTTTTGGTCTTCTTTCTCTCCTTCCCTCCCTCCCGAGCATGCTCTTTCCATCTTTTTCTTTCTCTCCCCCTCCCTGCTTTCTTCCTCATGGCAGTGAACTTGTCTTTACATGTTTTAATCTGGCTTGAGTTGGCTCATTTCACTTGTGGAGAAATAATTTATCAAGAAACAGCTTACAAGGAGAAAAGTTTGGTTGTTTTGGGGTTTGTAATGAGGCTTTGAAACATGATGGTGGCTTTTGATGGGAGAGTTTGTGGATTCAGAAGGGCTGAGGGAGGGTTTCTACTATCCTGTCTAACTGTCTGGCTTTGTAAGCCTCACCAACTCCGTATTTGAAGGAATCCCTTTTTTTTTTTGAGACCAGGGGCTAAACTCCAATTCCAGGAAGAAAATCACAAAGTCCACCCCACCCTCACACACCTCCCCCAGCAACAGCCAGCCAGGCAACAATAGCAGGATCAAAGTACATATAGGTAACTGAAGACATCCTGCAGAGAATAGGCAACTTGGCCATCCTGTTTGTCAGGTGGATTTGGCCCTGCTTTTGGTTCCTGCAGATTATGCCAGAAATGCAGTTCTTAAAATATTAACTTGCTTACCCATATGGAAATTCCCCAAGCTTGCTGCAACTATAATAAATACCCCTCACCCCTAGACTCAGGGCTCTTACTCTGACCTGCTGTAATGGAGGGTGGTAAGAGACCTTGCTCAAGAGCTCTTAATAAAGACCCTTCTGTGTTTGCATCAGAATTGGTTCCTTGGCAGTCTTAGGGCTCCCTTTGACTTGGGCATAACAGCTTCAATGCTTCCCTCCATTAGTCTGACCTCCCAGAAGTTCCACCTCCTCTCACTTGCACCACTGGCTGATGGCTGAACCTTGAGCATGTGGAATCATGGAATCATGGAATCTGACAGGCATTTCAGGTCAAAATTGTAACTTCTACCAGTGTGTTGTACATGTCAGAGTTAATCTAAATGAAGAATTTTTGAAGGCTATATGAAAACCCACAATCTCGAAACCCAATTAAAAAATATATAATAAGAGAAAATAACGGAACACATGTGATTTGACTCACCATGGTGGGAGGTTGGAAGGATGCTGGGAGTTAATGCTTCCTGAGGCCTGGGACTCTTTGTACACATTTGGATTGTATTTCTTATCTCTCCTTTTATTATCTTTATACAAATTGTCTCACCTCAGATGTCCCTATCTTCTATTTATCTTTTCTCTCCTGTATTTTCTTATCAATCTGATAATCATCATTCATCTCTTCCTTTCCAATCACGTACTCACTGTCTTCTTTTACACCAGATCATATCAGTGTTCTTGTACTTTCTGATGGGATTAGATTTTAAGTGGTGATTGCTATGTGACTCTTATTCTGTGTTCATAGTGAGTGACACTTCAATAGTGACATTTTTGTATATAGTTTTCCTTTTTTTTTTTTACTAGTAAGTTTTGTTCTTTCACAATTTGTGTGCTCTGTATTTTGGCCTCTCAGTTCCTTTCCATCCAATATGACTCCTATTCCTATATCTCTCTTCTTTATTAGGTTTTTTCCTTCCTTATTGTGTCTCACAGAGTTTAATGAGAACTGCTTGCCGGGCAGTGGTGGTGCATGTCTTTAATCCCAGCACTTGGGAGACAGAGGCAGGCGGATTTCTGAGTTCGAGGCCAGCCTGGTCTACAGAGCGAGTTCCAGGACAGCCAGGGCTACACAGGGAAACCCTGTCTCAAAAAAACAAAAAAAAAAAAAAAAAAGAGAGAGAACTGCTTGTGTACTTCTGAGTTTGGAAATGCTCATCAGAACCTGATGTGCTCTCCTGTGTGTACAGGTGGACATCATGCTTCCCTCTTCTCCCAGAATAGATTCTCTGCCCACAGGGCAGCAACATGACCCAGAGTTACCTTTCATAGTGCCAGAAAGAGCTATGTAGGTCTCTGCAGGAGAAGGTGATCAGTAATCTTACCCAGTTATGGATCATGCATCCTATAATATTGATTTTCCAGGTAAGATATACCCATTGGTGCAATTATGCTTGAGTATTACTTTCTGGATGTAGTTAAGAACTGCTCCACAGGAGGAAACTCATGTTTGATGTGGCTGGGAAGATCATGGGCCCTAGAGGGGAACCCACTGCTACTGTTTTTGTTTGTTTTATTTTTGATGTGGTCAAACTATCATCTAAATGTTAAGATTTATGCCCATATATTATTGCTCCTATCAATGTTTTCTGGAGAAGCTTCTCCTTCTTCTCCTCCTTTTCCTCCTCCTCCTCTTCCCCTTCCACCTCCTCCTTCTCCTCCTTCATCAGTAGTTACTGCAAGATACTTACGAGTGGGCAATGTGTAGAGAATAAATGACAGTTGAGTGCTTAGCCCCAAAGTGGGTCATAGATACAATCGCCCTACCTCCAAGGCTTGGGAGACATCATGGAAGAGGACAATAAAAGGGTAGAGAGAATGTAAGAACCAGGGGGTGAGGAGTACTGAGAAATACTGTCTTCCGGACATGACATATACACTGCACTCAGGAACTCACAGTAGTTGTGGTTATCTACACAAGAACTTCAGAAGATCAAGCTAGGCAACATCCCAGCATGGATGGGGGAGGGGGTTACGAGTTTCAACTCTAGATGAGGAGCTATTCATAGTTGATGGTTACTGGGGATGAGGAGTCATTTTTCTTTGGGGATATAGCTTTTGCTCAGATAGAAGTCTGAGGTAGATTGCCTTTGTTCGTGAAGAAGATTCCATAGCTAAGTGCACATGGGCATTAATTGGACTCAGAAAAACATGAAGATTGGGCATAGATGTGTTGCAAAGATGGGAAGAGAGGAACTTGTAAGTGGATAGGATCAGAAACATTGTATGCATGTATGAAACTATCGAAGGATAAATGAAAACATTAATAAAAAACAACAATATGAAACAGGACTAGTTTCTCATCCTTCAGGGGTGTTAATCTTTTGCACAGAAGTTCAAAGCCTGTCTCAGTGACCTAACTCTCCAGAGTAGGCAGTACAGGGAAAGGAGAAGGCCTTTTAACTCTAGAAATGCTAAGTTATCAAGTAGCAGCCACTTCTTCTATATGGCTTTCTGCAGCTGTTTGGTGGAACACAAGAGAAGGGAGGATTTTACCAGTAAATGCATGCTAGGGGGACCCCAAAATCTCTGCTTGTTTACAGATCAGCTCTGTGATGAGCCCCTGCCCTCTTCTGTCTTGCTGCTTTTATTCCTGGAGACCAGCTGGAAGCTTATTTGCTTTCTCACTCACTCACTCACCCTTCCTACCTCCTCCCTTCTCTTCCTCCAAGTTCTTGTCATATGGCACAGACTGGCCTGAGGCTGGTGGTCTCCCTCACTTCTGCCTTCTGAGTGCAATAACAGATAAATAAAATAAAGAAGACAATGTGTATACGGAAGAGGAGTGCAATTAAACAAAAAGAAATCTTGGTATTAAGCTTCACTGATGAAATGGCTTCAATGGAAGACAGAAGATCGGGGCAAATCATGGGTACAGAAGACAGAGAAGACCACCCTCCTCTGTGCCCTCCTCCCTTGTGTGATATTTGTCTGAGTCTGGCTTAGAGAAACATTTACAGCTATGTTTACTGCAGTTTTATTCAATGTTATATCAAATAGTCTTGTGCATTCCAGATAAGAGGCAAATAGTTGGTATTTTACAAATGAACCTTTTTGGACTAGGCAGAACAGCTATATGACTTGTTCTCCGAAAATATTTTCAGTTATGAGTCCCACACCAGCAGAGAGAAAGGGCCTAAGGGTGTGAGGTGCTTACATCATAATTTATCACAAAACATGATTGTGTTTAAGGGCTGATTAAATTTCAGAGTCCAGTTATGGTGTCAGTTTATTCCACCTCCACTTGTCTTCTGCCAAAGTAAACACTGTCTTCTTTCCATGGCAAACTAAGGCCAGGTAGGCAGGATTGCCTTTGGACTGCCTTACCTCTGAATTCTGTTTTCATTTACTTTCTGCTCTTTCTCTACAAATCTCTGTAAGCTTCCATGTATCATTTCCTATAATGAATGATTTGAATATTGAATGCAAGAAAAATAAAATAAGAATGGAAAGGGGCAGGATGTAAGAGACTCCTGAGCACAAGAGCGCTGGTTTTGTGTCTGATGCCCCTTGACATTGTCACCATCCTTTCACCCCGACTCAATGACCCCAGAGATGCAGGCGTCTGTCAGTCTTCCCATTTGAGCTTGACTCAGATAGTCTTCCTTCTGAGAATACTTACACCTACATGTTTCACAACTTTAGTCTGCCATCCACTATGGAATCTGAGCGTCAAGGGGGATGGGTGGATCACCCTTACTACTCCTTGGGAGATTTTATCCTGGCATGGAACATGTAAATCCCAAGCAGTAAGGCTATTTTCCAATATCAACATACCCAACTTTGTATTTCTGGTCAATTCAATCTTTTATTAGCTCATAAACATTCACTCTTTGGCTTTTCCTTAAGGCATCTTTATAATCAAACATGCTTTACTCTCTCTGAGCTATGATCGAATACCTTTTGCCCCATCCCATAAATCCCATTTTAACCAATATCACTGTATCGCCTTTTGGTATTCTGAATTCCTTCCATTCCTGATTTTTATCAGTTTTTATTGGGTACTAGATGTGGAAGCATGAAAATGTGAAAAAATTATGACTGAATTAATGAGGGAACGGTGATGGATAGATGTGAAAAATGGTTTATTTATCAAATCTCTGGAAATAAAAAAAAAAACAAAACAGTTTTTCTTCTAAAGTCCTAAGAACAGGGCTCTGGTGAAACACTTCTTATTCACAGTGTCCTCAGGCATTTCCATAATCTGTAGTAGTGGAAAGAAGAGGAAATTAAGATAGTTTTGGGTTTCCATAGTGTTCACGACAACCCAATGAATACAGGAGGAGCTGAGACCCAATACAGCTAATTACCCAATAAGCTGTGCAGCAAACTACCTGAGGATTCTCGCGAGGCATCTTTAAAGCATACATTCTTCTATAATAATATGCAACCTAAGCAAAATGATTCCTAAAAATATTTACCTAGAATTTTATGGAGGAGGAAATTTCCAAGACAAACTAGAGGAATTCTCATTACCCTGAATGTGGACGACTTACCTGCGCTGTAGGGAACGCTATATTGTGCAACTGCAAACTCATCTGAGTGAAAGAGAAAACAGAAACAAACGCATCAAGTGATGTCACTACGGGCATCTGTGTTTGCACCAGAAGTGCCCACGTCATTCCCCTAATCCAATGCTTGTTGCCTAGGGCTCCCTTCCAGCTACAGTGAGTCACATTTCATCCGGTTCCTGACAGTCAGTTGTTATATATCCTTAAATCTCATACTGTCCTACAACTGGCTTATCTGACAAAAAGTTAACTCTGCAGTTACTTTGTTTTTCTGGTGAATGGGTTTAAAATGTGCTTTATTCCACAAAAGTAAGGAGACAAAAGGGGCAGGTATCAAACCTGAAGGAGACAACAGGAAGTGATGAGAAGTCAGTGTTACTTGGCAGCCTGGCATGTTCCTAGGTCTAAGTTTCTGTACCGAGAAGTGAAAACCTCTGTTCAGGAAGTGAAAGCCTCTGCTCAGGAAGTGAAAGCCTCTGTTCAGGAAGTGAAAGCCTCTGCTCAGGAAGTGAAAGCCTCT
>JADRCH010000155.1:4993083-5007626 GCA_019843965.1 Rhynchomys soricoides | reverse complement strand
CCTCTGTTCAGGAAGTGAAAGCCTCTGCTCAGGAAGTGAAAGCCTCTACTCAGGAAGTGAAAACCTCTGTTCAGGAAATGAAAGCCTCTGCTCAGGAAGTGAAAGCCTCTGCTCAGGAAGTGAAAGCCTCTATTTAGGAAGTGAAAGCCTCTGTTCAGGAAGTGAAAGTCTCTGCTGAGGAAGTGAAAGCCTCTGCTCAGGAGGCTCTCGCTCACCTTTCTCGTAGTAATCATAGACTTTCACAACAGCTGGCTTCAGGTCTCTTACTGGAATATCTTGCTGAACCGTGAAGGACAAGGTCAGTGTCTGATTTGACACCTGGAAATCAAAAGGAGCTAAATGACTTCCTGGAACCTTTCTTTTCATATTGAAATCAATTGTGGGTTTACGGGTGGGGATTTTATCAGCTGTCAGTACCATGCACAGTATAGAAAGCCTCCAGAGTAAATGGGAAATTGCCCAAAATTACCTCTTTAATGACTAACATAACTTGGTAAATCCATACACCTTAATCCAGGGTTCGAAACCTTCTTAACGCTTCAACCCTTTAATACAGCTCCTTGTTATTTTGTTGCTATTTAACTGTAATTTTGTTACTGCTATGATTGTAATGTAAATATCTGATATCCAGGATCCCCTCCCCCCCCCAAAGGGAACACAGGTTGGGAACTACTGCCTTAATCAGTGCTAGCCCATGGCTCTGTTCATGGGGAGGAATATATTCACAATTTCAATTTTACTATTTATTATATCTTCTTTTACAATTCAGAGGTTTAGTACAGTTTTGCCTTTTCGTCTTGTAAAAATACAGATACAGACCCAAAGAATTCTATAAAAGGCGAACCACTGCTGCTTTGTCCACAGAGATTCCTATCAACAGAGGTTTGAATAATTCTGCTCCTGTACCCATCTTTTAATTATTCGTCCATGGATGGACTGCTGTTTTACTAGCACGTGGCCCAAGTGCCAGCGAGATTCATGGTATTTTCCCCTCTTATACTGTTGATGAAGATGATGATATAATGACTAATCATAATAATCACTTCCCTGCATTATTCAGTATCTCTAAGCTAACTGGTTGATATAATGAAAAATGTTATGGAGAATATCTTACAGGCCCCTGGAAGTATTCATATCCCAGGAGCGTAGTGTGGTATGTCTAGTCACAGGCTCAAGTGAAATATCTCCAAAAAGTGGATAGCCACTGTGATATTAGAATTCTCATGTGTTTAGCATGGAGGTGAGGACTCTTAAATACAGACATGCACTTCCCAGATAGTTCCTAGAGAACTACTACATATGTGCTTTGCACATTGACAGTTGGGGGTCTCACCTTATCCAAGTAAATCAAGACATGGTTATTGCTGACTTCCGTCCGGCTCACATGCACAGATCTTTCAAGCTGAAGAAAATGGAGACGTCACAAATGTTAATAAATAGATGAAATTCCTGGAGAATCCAGGAAAAACGAGATTATTTTATTATCCAAATATCATGATGATAGAATTTCTTTGAAGGTCCCTTATAAGAAAAAAGTAAAATTAAAAATGAAAGGTAATTTGGATGAAGGGCATACTATCAGTAGGTCATATGAACACACATGTAAAGTTGATTTACCTGAAGAAAGGGGTTATCCATCACTGAATGCTCAACTCTGAATCATATCCATACAAGCAGTATGAAATGGACTTAGTAAGTTGTATTTTATATTTATGTGTTTGCATAAATATATATATTATACATATACATAAATACACGTATATGTACATACACACATATGTAATGATAATTAAGAAAAAGAAGCCATGAATTTGACAGTGAGTAAGAGAGAGGCGTAGGAGAGGGTGGAGGAAAGAAAGGGGTGGGGAAATGACTCAGCTATATTTTAATTAACATAAAGAAAAAACAGAAAAGAAAACCGCTTACAAGTTTCTGCAGTAGCCATGATCTCTAAACAATGATTCACACTCAAGCACAATCACACTTTGTTTGGACAAGGCATAACTCCTTAAGACTTAATCTAATAGTATTTTGATAAATATTATCTTGATCTGGGGATGCATAACATATAAAATGAAATGTGCTATCCTGGGCTTATAATGAACATACTGTCTTAATGTGCTATCCTGGGCTTACAGTGAACATAGCATCTTTAATATGCCATTCTGGGCTTATAGTGAACATACCATTTTCACTGTTGGTTTTAAGGGGATGAAGCCAGACACCATCTTCACATCAGCAATTGCCATGTTGGAATCAGAACGGCTTCCAATGTAACTGAAGGTTCAGGAAAGGAAAAGTTAGGTTTTCCCAAATTAGTAAATAGTCTTTTTCTATGTCTGTATATTGTTTACTCTGTGGTTCTACAAAGTACACATAAGAATTTCTAAGGATCCTGAAAAAGTTGGCATGTATTAGAATTTGCATAGAACTGAGTAAATCTACAGAAACTGGATCTAGAACCAGAATCCAAGCCTGTGGTCTCAGGTCTGTGTCTTGAGGAAGCTTGGCCAGGTGACATGCACTTGAGGGCTTTAATCTGTTCTGGGTTTTCTGTTATTCTCTTTAACACCACAGTTTCCTAGGTAGAGCCGCAAGCCAAGTCACAAAGGCCTTATGGGTACATGTTTGAGAGTTCTGTGACCACTTGCCTCCTGTACGTACATGCATTGCTGTTTTCTACCAGTTTCATACCATGTATGACTAGATTTACCTATCAACACATAATGGAAAAGCAGCTACTTCCTTTTATTTAAGTTTTCCAATAATTTTTTTTTCTGTAAAGACCAAGATTACTAAAGGATTTCATTACATAGAAGGAATTCATGTAACATACAAAGGATGGTATTGCTCATTTATTTACTATCAGGAGTAAGTAATTATTCAAGGGAATTAGCTTCTGAGGGTAGAGAGGACAGGTGACCTAGCTCCATTGCTGAGAAACTCCATTTTACCAACTTAAAAGACTACCTTACTGTTAAAACAGAACTAGATACTTGCTGCCCCAAAGCTTTGCTTAGTGATAAGCACTGGTCAAGAGATGGGTTGCTTTCCCCGGATGATGAAAATTGGTCTTACCTGATATTGAGTGAGATCTGGAAGCTGGTGTGAGCTTTGGGAACCTCATATGTCCCCGGCAGAGTCTGCACCGCTAAAGCGAATGGAAACTCCTTCTCTCTCGGGAGAACACTGTATTTCAGGGATGTCTGTGGCACATTAAAGACAGGTGTCTACTTTTCTCTTTTCCTCAGGATTCCCCTCAACTCCCTTACCTCTTTCTCTGGCTTTTTTTTTTCTAGCTAGAGTTCTGACTTTTTACAGGGAAAAAGATTCCTGGGACTCCCCCTCTCCCCCCACTGCCCAAGTCTCACCTGGAGGTAGACACACCCTTCTCCTGTCACTTTCGCGGTGTAATCCCCAGGCACAGTGGGCAAAGTGACTCTCTGTAGTAATAATTTGTTGTCGTTGTTCACTTGGAATTTTGTAGAAAATGTGCCCGAAGACTGGAGGGTCACGTGTGCAGCTTTCTTAGCTCTTGTGAAAGTAGCTGCTCCGTATTTGGACAAAGCGTGCAGAGCCACTACTGTGTCCTGAAAGAGGAATGGAATAACTCACTTAGGGATTGCTACATCCCAAAGTGATCAGTTGCCCAGAAATCTGAAGCGTAGGCCCTATGGTAGTGTTTTTGGACCTCGAATCAAAGCTAGTGGGGACTGTTCCCGTTTCAATGAAAATGTGAGAGACTCTTAGGACTCAAAGGGAGGGACCTTGGATGAAGTGCTCTGTTGTCAGGAGGAGGAACTTGTAGAGTCCACCTCCAGTGGAGGGATAGGACATCAAGTGGAGGAATGGGGTTGTCATCCCACAGTCAAAAGCTCTGACCCAGAATTGTTCCTGCCTGAAGGAACTGCAGGGAAAAAAGTGGAGAAGAGCCTGAGAGAAAGGAGGTCAGTGACAACCCCAAATTGGGATCCACCTGAAGGGGATGCCCCAGGGCCCTGACACTGTTACTGATGCTGTGGTGTGCTTGCAGACAGGAGCCTAGCATGGCTGCCCTCTGAGAGGCCCAACAAGCAGCTGAAAGAATCAGATGCAGATACTAGCATCCAACCAATGGACAGAAACCAGGGACCCCTATGGTTGAATTGGGGGAAAAGCTGGAAGAAGACCAGCAGTCTCAACTAACCTGGACCCCAGAAATCTCTTAGACACTGAGCCACCAACCAGGCAGCATACACCAGCTGATATGAGCCCCCCAACACATATACAGCAGATGGCTACCTGATCTAGCCTCAGTCAGAGAAGATGCGCCTAACCCTCGAGAGTCGTGAGGCTACAGGAAGTGGGAAGGCCTGGTGGGGTGGTTGTGGGGACATCCTCTTGGAGATGTGGGGGAGGTATGGGATGGGGAGCAGTCGAGGAGCAGACCAGGAGGGGGGATAAAGTCTGGACTGTAAAAAAGGATTAAAGAACAAAAATAAATAAATTTTAAAAGAGAGAGAGAAAATGACCCACGTAGTCTCCTCTATTTGAACACTTGCCCATTCCCCTGTTGGTGGCACTACATGGGGAATTTTAGATGGTGTGGCCTTGCTGGAGGGAAAGTAAGCCACTGGGGCTGGGTTTCAAGAGGAGAAAAACCTTACATTATTGCCACTTGGCTTTCTGCTCTGTGCTTGACGTTCAAAATATGAGTCCTTAGTGTCTAGCTTCTGCCACCACATCTACCCTGTGCCACCACATCTGCCCTGTGTCACCACTCTTCCTCTTCCTCTTTATCACCAGGACAGGCTCTTACCCCTCTGGAACCATATAAGGCAAACAACTCTTGCCTTCCATCAGTCGCCTTGGTTGTGGTGTTTTTCACAACAGGACAGTAACTAAGACAAAGGTCCTTGAGTCATTGGCAGCGTGGTTCCTGCAAGGGATTCTGTTCTGGTGGGAATCCCACATAGTTCTTGTGAGTAGGCTGTTATAAAAAGGGCAGCCCTCGCCTACCCAGATCTCCGGCTTCCTGCTTTCAAACAGGGTATCATGTTTCTGCATCTGTTTCCTCCACGGCTATCCACTAGAAGATGAGAAGCCACCAGGCAAGCAGCCCGCACAAGAGCCTTACTTCAAATGTTCACATGTTCTCTGGACTCTCTGTATCAAAACCCGTAAGCTAAATGAGCCTCCTTGCTTTGTAGAGTTAAACTCTCAGATACTTTATTATGGAATGAAAAAGATACCACTAGAGGCATGAAAACTCATATTTTCCGAGTTCTGTTAGCAGTCACAAGGGTTTACTTTCCTATTTTTGTATCTTCCTCCTGTAGATATTTAAGCTTTAAAGATTGATTATAACCTTCAGGTGGATAACAGGATCATAACATCCCATATATGCTCTGGGTTGGGTATCCTACAAGTACATCAGCAAATTGATTTTGATCTCCCCCCCCGTATAAAGGTTTGTGATATGGGATGCAGAAAATATATGTCAATGGGAATGGAGTAATTTATTGGCATCAGGTATTTACTTAAGATGCCCCTTTGACCTCTGTGATCCTATCTGCCGTTCCCCAGCCAGAGCTTGGTCTGGTCCCCTTCCCAAATTAAACTCTTCTCTGCTGATGAGAAGCCAAGGCCTTTTATAACTATGCTCAGAGTCAGGCTTTCTCCAAAGGCAGTGAAGAGGCTTGTTCTAAGCATTCTCCTGACATACTGCTATTCTTACTTGGCTCTCCCGGTTCACCGAAATACCACCTGTGCTCACCTCCCCTTGCTATGCATGTTCTCAATGCCGCTGACACTGAGCTGCGAGAGAATATTTCAATGATAGGTTTCTAAGAGATAGTAAAATAGCTCAGTTTTTATTCATGTGCAAAAATAATCTTATTTTTAACACAATAGAAAAAGACAAAGGTGTATTTCTCTATGCCCTCGTTTCACTTACAGAGGACATATGCTAACATCTACTGTCTCTGAGAATAAAGCCTCTTCCTGGGCACCTGCTGATGGATTAGAGATGGATGAACATAGAGTTGAGCTTAAGAGATTGGTTGAATAAAGACTTCCCATTATGTTCCTAAGAAACATATTTTTGTGCATTAAAAGGTATCTGGAGACTACCAAAGTGTCTAGTTTAAATATAAGCCCACAAATGGACACATTTGTAAGGGGAGAATGTTGAGCTAGGGTTCTTACTAACAGCTCAAAAGAGAGTCTTAGCCTTCAAGAAGAACAGTGGGTAATTTTTTCTTTCTTCTTCTGGTGCCCCAGTACTGGAGTGGGCACATAGATTTGTTGTTGAAACGAGGAGAGCATGATAATGCAGGACTGAGGCGGGTGCCATAGTTGAAGAATTCTTTTTAAGCTGTCTTTGAATTTCTTTTTGTTATCTCTCTATATTAATAATCCTCCAAGTCACCTTCATTGTACTTTTTTCTCATGTGTGATTTTAGTCAGCAAACCTTCCACTAACTAAAGATGAGGTAAAACGTTCTGGCTAATCACTGACCTGGGTGGAGGAGAAGCCGCCGCGGGAATTCTGCTGCTTCGTGAGCCACTTCACGATGAGCGTTGCCACTGTCAGGTCCTCTTTGGTTGGAGCCGGCTCGGTGGTAAGATAAGCCAGGAGGACGTAAGAACTCATCTCTACCTCACCTGAGGGAGCCCGGGGTTGGTACCAGAGATCCGCTGACACTCTGGGTTTCTGAGGTCTGGTCCAGTGGACAGAATTGTCTGGAAGTGGGAAAAGATATTTATGAGTGACTAAGTATTAGCACTTCATTGTTCGAAAGCATCCAAGACAGAGCTAAGGCAAGGATTGCTCTTCAAAGGTCATCCTTCAAACCTTAGAGGGGTAATGGTCCCTTTGGTGTGAATGTGAATTCAACATTTCAACCCGGTCAAGGCTAGGTAGTGTTGGTAGAATGACGGGTCCCTTAACCACTTATGACTTAAGACAGCTTGAAAGTTTTCTCATAGGGTGGGTATTGTCTGCTTCAGACCTGATCTAGAGGTTAACCAGAATGTATTAGATATCTTTTAAAGCCCTTCCCGAGGAGGCTCTTGTGAATATCACCAACCAGGTGAAATGATAAAAAGTTTATACTTGTTAGATTGTAAGAAAACAAACAAACAAAAAAATTACTGTTGTCTTTAAAATGGCTGACATGGCCGTTAAGGCTGACAAGGATTGCCATGGCATGGAAAGTCAGGTTTTCTTTGAGAGCAATTTGGCAATATTCAGCAAAGGAAAAAAGTGTCTTGTCTACAGTGAGTCATTACGCTTCTAGAAGATGGCGTGTTCACAGAGATGGGCACCTGTGCATCCGCTGCAGACCTGCTGTGTCTGCAATCAAGAAGTCCAACATAGTGGCACATATCTGTAATCCCAGTACTTGGGATTGTACTGAGATGGGAGAATTGTGACTTGGAGGGTACCTTAGGCTACCTAGAAAGACTTAGTCTAACAAATAGAAAATGAAGAATGAAAATCAATAAACTACTGCTAGAGAGGCTTATTTGCCTAATCTTATACCTAAAAATCAGGAGGAAAACAAGCTGCTGGGATATCATTGAGTATGATACTGCATATGTAAAGCTGGGCACTTTATAAAATTAAAAATATCATTTATGGATATATGCAAGAAATACATAGTATATATTGCATATATACACATAAGTAGAAATTATGATAATAAATTTAAGATAATGTTAATCTCTAGGGGTAACATGGGATTTTTTTTAATGCATTGGGAATACTTTATTTCTTATACTGGGAATGAATTACTCAGGTATTTTCTAATTATTCTTTATGCTTATTGCATTATTTGAAATATTTCTCAATGTATTAAGAACATTTAATGGCACTATCAAAGAAGAAAGACCAGTTCGAGTTCATTGGATATGTGCATTGTATTTTCTGTCTCTTTAACTTGTCATATAAACTGTGATATATGGAAAAATATTACCTGAAAATAAAAAGATTGATCAACACGACTGACTTGTGTAATGAGATAAAACATCAGAACTTTCTCATGAGGTCACCAAGTAAGGGTCAGGTGTAGATTAGGAAGTGACGTCTTAGTAGTAGGTCTGACAGATAGTGTTCTTATAACATTCACCACGTGCCACAGACTCCACTCAGTCCTTACATTGAACCATTCGTTCAAGGGGCAACCCTATGGGGTTTGCAGATGAAGGAACAGAACCATCAGTAACTGGATGGCTTGCCTGGCTTCATACAAATAGTTCATTTTGGAGCAAATCTCCAAGGCTGAGCTTCTCGATGTTACACCTGATGCTTCTTACTTTTAGTTGTGTGATTTCACTTTTAAAACCCTAGACGTTGAAAATAATTTCTATATGGAATAGATAGATACATCTAGATGATGGATGGCGGGTAGTGGAGAAGACAGATCACAAAAGGCAGAGCAGGGAAATTCTGCAGTATGGTCCACAGGATGTTGGCAGAAGAATGACCTCAGATGCTCTCACCTTCTTTTACAGCCTCCTCATCGAGTGATTTCAGTATCTCCTTCTTCGTGTCCTGGTTACCAGCAAGGGCAAATGCATAGGACAACAACACCTTAGTGTAGACATGGCCGCCATTGACTCCTCTCCTTGCTGACTTCCAGGCTGTGTCCAGGCAAAAGAGGGCATTACGGACAACAGGATGCTGTGAACGGGGAGCAGAAAGGAGACAGCTGTGTGAAGAAAGGTGCTGACATTCCCAGGTGAGCTGACAGAGTAGACCTGGAGATAAGGTTTTCCAATTCAATCTTATTCATAGAAGAAGCAGCATCTAACCAAGGCCCAGGAAATATCACAGAAGAGGAAGAAAGAATATAAGAGTCACAGGATGGGGAGGAGTCCCCTGACATGTTCTCCTCTAAATATGGCATGGCTATCACATTTATGAGCTTATAGTAGCTGGGGCTACCTGCACAAGACACATGATCAAGCCAGCCAAAATTCTGGCATAGATGGGGTAAGTGCTTTCCAGATCCCACCCCCTACTTTGGCTTTCATGGCATTTGGTAGTTTCTAGAAGAAGAGAGAATCATTATTTTTCAAGAGTGCAGCCTCTGGTCAGAGCCCCATGGATGGCTCCACACTTATGAACATCATTAGTAGCACTAACTGGACTTAGTGGTTATATTTTTCAAAAAAGGCATGAATTTGGGAAGGGGTGGGTTGAAGAGGACATGGGGCGGTTGGAGGGAGGAAATAGAGAGGGGTAGATATGTGATCTTATGCATTTATGAAATCCTCAAAAGTAGAAAGATAAGTAATGTACTAGTAACTGTTAATCTGGTATTAGCCATGTGTTTAGGATTCTTGAGGGAGTGGATAGGAGAGAGACAGCACAGGTGCCTCCCTCAGAAAATGCAAACCTTTCCTCTTTGCTGGAGCAAGTGGATTTGAGAAGCATTTGCACTGCTTAGAAGGAAAGCAGACACATGCTGTTTAGGAAGCTCAAGTCTCAGACAACAGGCCAGAGTTTTGTTGCACCCAGAACCATCTTTTGATAGGGAAGGAGGTGATACCTACAGTGACAGGAAGAGACATCTCCAAGAGAGCGATGGTGATGTAGGCAGACAAGGTGACTTCATCTTCTACTCCTCCCTGTGAATGGGCAAGAGGAAGCGATTTGAGTAGTTCTAAGAATTCTATTAACTATCTATTCGTCTACTGCTGTGTTGTGGAACTTATCATTTTTAAATATCTACCCCCAGATAATACATCACAATCAATATGAACTCTATCCTCTCTTTCTTGGTGATGTCTAGGTTCTACTGTTCTTTGGTGGCTCTGTTGGTAATTTCTATCCTAAATCTCTGTGCTCACAGATCTCATTATGGATAAACCAAAACTAGCTCTGGAATACTCACCTTCATGGCATTGTTTAGCAGGGACCCGGTGCTCCTGAAGCAGCCATTGTCCTTCTGCTGCTGGGAGAGCCAGGTGAGGGCTTGGGTGATGTGTGCCTCATCGATGAAGATATATCTTCGAGCCTGAGCAAAACTCTTCATTACAAAGGCTGTGAGCCTGAGTGAGGCAGAAATGAATGATTGTACATTTGCCATTCCAATGATTTTAGAACCACTTCACATCAACATGCTTTGTGAGTCCCTTCCTGACACTGAAGAAGAATCTAACAGGAATCGGTGTGCATTGGAGACACCCTCTCCCCTAGTCTCCAGGAGAAGGATGCTAGATTTAGAATTTGCCTTAGCCATAATAAAGAATCTACAGATTTCTGACATACTTGTTTTTCTTGGCTCATTGAGAAGATAAAACAGCATAGGATGGTTCTTGACCCTCCTCTTGGAAGGTTTCTTGCTATGTATAGATGCCAGTATCCTCACATGTCCAATTCTGTGCAGTAACTTTATGTTCGCTTTTACTTAGGAATGTAAAAATAAGATTTTGCATCATTCCATCCTTAATTCTTTCCCCTCTAAATGAATTCATCCTCTCTCAAGGTAAGTATGATCCAAGAAAGATAATATAAACTGAGCTGATATGGCTTATCTAGAAGTAATGTGATATGCTTACTATATCTCTTTAAAGCTCTTGGTTAGGGGAACAGTCTTAGAAAGGAAAATGTTGCTATAATATGCCCAGGATGACTTTTAAGAACACATTTAACAAACATACATGTGAATATCAAATTCTCTACTTGTTAATTCTCCAATATTGGTGCATTCATTTAATATAATTTGCTCTAATTTCAACAATACGTGTCTCAACAGAGTTGTTATTGATATAACTAGGGTACTGCATGTAAGTGCTTGTTCAAAATAAGAGCTCAAGCCATTGGCTTCCTCTTACCAGGTATTGGCGTGATTCCTGCCAGATTTATCCCCAAAGGTGCTGTAGGAGCCATCCCAGTGCTTGTAGTTTAATTGTCTTTGGTAGCCTGTGAGGGAAAGTTAATGAAACAATATGGCAGGTTGAGTATCTGTAGCAGCCTGAAAGATTATTAAAATGCTTGACGTCTCTTGTAACTGTTTAAGACTGTCCACATCTAAAGTATTCTCTGGGTTCAGAATGTGTTATTGGAAGTTGGAGAGTAGATAGTTTCTATGAAATAAACCTTACTAGTGTTTTCTATTATGGTAGTGGGATGATATGCAGCAGTAATGATAACTCAACCTCATTGAACAAGCCAACTGAAATATGAGGTTGAGGGGCTGTCAACCTTCAGCCCCTCATTCAGGACTCACCCGTATTGAGATAGGTAATGGCCTTGGCCTTGATCTCCTGTGTCATCTGCTCTGTTTGATTCAAATAGTCCAGGATGTAGATATTAGGAGCAAACAAAACCATGTTCTGTTCTCCACAACCATAGGGCATTTTGAGGAGATCCTGTATGTTCTGCATGGCGGACCCCAATATATCTCCTAGAAAATGGGAGAGATGGGAAATAATGACATTTCAGATTATATCTGAAATGAATAATTAGCCATGTTATAAAGTGAATACTTTTACAATGAGTGCAGACAGGACACTGGAATTTTTAGAATTTGGAAATTATTGGAAACAATAATTCAAAGAAGAGAAGTTAAAATTGCAATTTGATGAATTTGTGTATGTATTTAAGACAAGGTTTTGCTCTGCAACCTAGGCTGGCTACAAATTATGTATCCTCCTGCCTCAGGCTTTCAATGTTGGGATTGTAGGTGTGCACTTCCACATTTTGTTGCTGTTGTTGCCTTTTGTTTTGAATAAATACTTATAGAAAGGTGACACCGTATGGACTGAGAAGTTACATTACTATATTTAAGAATGTATATGTATATGTCAAAACAATTTTTTTAAAAAGAGGTAATAATTTAAGGGAATGTGCAAGGGGACACATAGGAGGGGTTAGAGGGAAGAAAAGGAAGGGGGAAATGATATAATTATATTCTAATTAAGAAAATTAAAAATTTTTAAATAATTTTTTGCTGTGTAAATACAAATTACATATAAATGTGTGTGTATGTATACACACATGCACAAATATATGAACAAAAAAGAAATACAACAAAAATTAATGTCCAAACTCTCTAAGGAATGAACTCACCCAAAACTGTGACAGAGGCTCGGGCAGATTCCTCTACCACATCTGATGGCAGCTTCAGGGATATCTGTTCAGATACCTCAGCACCTAGGGAAAGAAGCATATCAGGCACAAGAAAGGCCGTTCTGCACTGGATCTTTTAGAGATGTTGGTGGCCCAGAAACTAGAATTGTGCCTTAACCATAAGCTACTTCTGAAAAGTTGTTCCAAAAAAAAAAACAAAAACTTTTTTTTCCTTTCTGATCTTAGGAGTTACTGAGAACCGAAGATTTTCAGAATTTCATTTCAAACCTACTCGATGTGACATAGAATTTCCAAACATAGGGACAAGTCAGCGAGAATCCAGAACTGGGGTCTGTGGCAGTCACCCCACGGTCTATAGAGTACTGTGTACAAGACAAGATGAACCGTTTTAGCTTTCCCACTTACAGCTTCTCTCTCAAAAGCCATGAAAGGGAAAAATCTGACAAAGATTCGTGTGTGTAAATAAGAAAACCTCCCTCAAAAGTCCTAATTCTACAGCAGTGTCACATCCTTTCAGATGTGAATAGATCTTAGTGGGAGACCTCTACGTAGGAGTGAGCAAATGAATAGCACCTGACTCATGAAAAAGGAAGTAATCACGATATACGGAGATAAAATGGAAGGGTATAATAGTTATTTTCCTTTCACAGTTATTCCTACATACCCTTTTCACAAAGTTAGCATCAATCATTTTGCAAGAAAAATACCCCAAGCAAAGATAAAATAAAAATAAACAGGAAAATATTTTGGCTTGATTAAAATAACGTCATAACAATTGCTGAATAAATATATGTGCCATTTTAGTCTTGGTGGAATATATAAAGAGGAAAATGAAGGAATTGTGTTATTCATCATCTCATTCTCATACAATTAATGTTGATATGAAGTCAGATATCATAGGTCAGGGGGAAAGAAAACATAATGTGCTCATTGAATAACCAATCCCATTCAACTCAGGTCAAAAGAGACAAAATATTCAAACATCTGTGGTCAAATGATATGACAGCATTTCATAATAATGCCTCAAACAAACAAAAGCAAAGTTCAACTCCTCTAGAGATGAATCAAGACAGGATCACAATATATTCAATCCAAAATTTTGACAACATTTGTAAGCAATGGAGGTAGCTAAAGATGCTGAGCATACATTCTCAAACACAAGGAGGTGCTTGTTCTACCAAAATCAAGACTAGAGAGGATGTGATGACATGGGAAATATTAAGCCCCAGCATTTCCCATGCAAGGCTCAGCCAGCATCTCTTCAGGGACTAGAGCATTTTTGGAAGTTCATTACATAGAAACAAGTCTTAGATGCCTGGAGGGAGTGGCCCACAACTGAGAGAACCCAAACCAGAAAGGTAATGATGGCGCCATTTTAACCACTTCAAGTCTGCTTTCCTCACTAAGCACAACACTTGACAGAGATCTCCCCAAGCTCAGTTTGTAGAGGGGAAAAAAGACAAACAAAGAGAGTCATCCATCCCAGTTGGCATTCTGAGTTGCTTCCCAGGGAACCTACTGTGGTCCAACTCACAGAAAACCTGAGGGCAATGTCACAGATTACACATATTCAGACGAAGATGGCTCAAGACAGGTTGCTATGAGAAAGATCCTCCATATAAGCCTATGGTAATTAGAAAGAAAGCCTGGCTAGCAGAAACACAAATCAAATCTAAAAAGGATTAAAAAGTGCGCTACAGAAAACCATCAGACCACAAAAGGAGACACTGAGAGTGGAAGAAGTGGAGCATGTACACAACCAGGAATGGTTAACACGTGGAGCAGGGCTTGCCTGTCATAACCACCTCAGATGCGAAAGGATAAGAGTCTTCAGTATAGGGACCGGGAATGAATGAATGTGTCAAAAAAGACCTAACTATGTGGCACTGCAACAGAATCACCTTTTCAGGACCCATATGGGGACAAAAACATGTAGGGATAATGGTGCTTCTATCATGTAAAATAAATTAAAAATATGTGAAAAAATTAGAGACATTTATAGAGACTCATTCTTTAAGTGAAAATAACAATTGTAAAAATGCATGTACCTGAAAATCAGAGTGCACAGACAAAACGAATATTAAAGGATATGAAGTGATGTAGACTGTAATGCCAATAATGGAGGGAACCTCAATACCACACTTCAAAGTGTAGACAGATCATCCAGGGAGAAAATGGATAAAAACTCACTTAAACAGCCCTCTACCTCAGATAGGCCTAACATGACTGCAGAACACCCCATAGAGGACACCAGACCACCACTCTTCCTTACGGGGTGGAAGCCATGCTCATAAATTGTATTTGTGTGGTCAGGACATGAAGGCTCTGATTGTCAAGTAGAATATCTTTCTCAGATTCTCTTGGCTAAACTTTGCTTTATTCCTGTTGTCCTCCATCTTCCTGGCTCAAATTCCATAATAATAATAATAATAATAATAATAATAATAATAATAATAATAAT
>JADRCH010000155.1:4957442-4993073 GCA_019843965.1 Rhynchomys soricoides | reverse complement strand
ATAATAATAATAATAATAATAATAATAATAATAATAATAATAATAATAATAATAAAAATATATAGCTAACATTTGCTACTTAAAAAAAATAGTTCTTTGAGAGTTTCATACATGTTTTAATCATAGTCACATACCCTTAAGTCTCCCCCAAATCCATCTTCCTAATGGTGTCTTTTTTTCTCCCTTCAATACTAATTTGCTCTGTCCAAATGTTCTTAGATGTGTGGTCTTCCACTAGAGTATAGTGGATGTTCCAGGGGCTACACTCTTAGGGAAGTCTCTCTCTCTCTCTCTCTCTCTCTCTCTCTCTCCCCCAACAGCTAGTGGGTGGGACTGTGTACCAAAACCCTTTTCCATGCTGGGGTTTGGGCTGGTGTGGGCTACAGGATCTGTGCACACTGTTGCAACTGCTGTGAGCTCATGAGTCCAGCGGCTCTGCTTTGCTCTGCTATGACACTGTTTCCCTGTTGTCATTCACCGCCCCTGGCACTTAGACTTTTCTGTCCCTTCTTCCACAATGATAACAGATTTGGGGGTAGGTGCAGTATGCATGCTCTCTTTAGGGCTGAGCATTCTGCCATCTCTGGATCTCTGTACTTTGGGCAGTTTGGGTCTCTGTGCTAATCACCATCTATTGCAAATAGAAGCTTCTCTGATGAGGGTTGAGAGATACATTGATCTATGGTAATAACAGTAAGTCTACATTGAGCTGTCATCTTACTTCATTCTGAATGCTTAAATAAAATACACAAAGAATGACAAATGCTGAGAAGGATGTGGAGAAGGGACAATACTTATTCCTTGCCAGTAGAAATGCAAATTGGTTCACCCACTATGGAAATCACTGTGGAGGTTTCTCAAAAAGGTAAAAATAGAACTACCACAGGATCCAGCTGCACCACTCTTGGCTATATACATAAAGGACTCCATAGACTCCCACTCTAGAGATACCTGCTCATCCACGTTCATTGCTGCTCTATTCACAATACCCAGGAAATGGAATAGCATAGATATCCAACTAATGGATGGCTGGGCAGTGGTGGTGCATGCCTTTAGTCCCAGCAGTTGGGAGGCAGAGACAGGCAGATTTCTGAGTTCGAGGCCAGCCTGGGCTACACAGTGAGTTCCAGGACAGCCAGGGATACACAGAGAAGCCCTGTCTTGAAAAACCAAAAAAAAAAAAAAACAAAAAAAAAAAACAAAACAAAAAACAACAACAAAAAACCTAATGGATGGACAATTAAATGTACATTTACACAATGAAATATCATTGAACTATTTACAATGAAATTATGACATTCTGAGGTAAAATGGATGGATTTGGAAATAATCACTCTGAGTGAGGTCATCCAGATCCAGAAAGACAAATGTAACATGTTTTCTCTCACTTGTGGGTGTCCATAATGTATGTTTTATTTGGAATAGCCACAACTACCAGGAAATGACTAAGGGGCCATGAGAGGGGACTTTAAAGGGAGGAGATATAGACTGCACTGGCATGAAAGGTAATGGAAATAATGGAATAAGAAGGGCTAAACTGGGGAGCAGAGTGGAGCGTACGGTACAGTAGGGAGTATGAGGAAGGATTTACAACACTAACGATGTTTTGGAAAAGACCATTCCCAGGGCTCACCTCAGTAAGCAGCAGACAGAGAAAGCCAACCACCTTCATGAGCCTAGGTAGCTAGAGGAAGAAGACCCTAGGGCTCTGTTTTGAGGAGACCAACCCACCTCTTCCTGACCATGCAGTCTTCAAAAGCACACAGAATGGAGCAATGAACCAAGGAAAGACTCAGATTAAAGGTGAAGGACCACATAGCTGGGAAATAGGCAGCCTAAGAGGGTTAGAATAGCATAGTGCCAGCAGCTCATTAATAAAAATACCAGGTCACTGAATCACTTATTCAGGAGCTAAAACAGGCAAGAGCTGGCATAGAAATGCCCTGCAGTTATTTGGGAGCAAAGGAGGCAAAGAGCCAACCCCAAATACTATTACAAAATTGGGGCCAAAAATAACAAAAACAAAAAACCAAAAACCAAAGGTAATCAAAAGCAAGAAGATCAGGACTGAAGTTGTTACAATGAGTCTAAGTATGTTGCAAAACAGACATAATTAAAATTACATGATATTTATATTAAAATATACACAGATCACTGTAAAAGTATAGAGACCATAGAAACGAACCCATACAGGTGCAGATGGTTAATTTTCAACAAAGAATAAAGAATACAGTGAACAAAGAAGAAAGAGTCTCTTCAAAAATTGCTGCTGAGGGAACCAGTTAGAAATTAGAGCCTTATCTTAGGAAGAAACCTCGTTTTGTTGTGATGGGTTGTTTGTTTGATCCCCCTGCCTCAGCATTGCAAGTGCTGGCATTACAGGCATTCCCCACCATACCCTGGCCTCTTTAGGAAGTACTTTCTGACTCTATTGTATTGATGACACTTGGAGTTCATCCCTCAGGAAGAGGTAAACAATCTTTGAACTTCAAATGGTGTAAAGCCTTAGTCATCGAGAGTTGAATTATAATGGTTGAGGCTTACCCGTTGGACAAAGCAAACTGTTGAACGTCACTTCGTTCTCTAGACCTTCAGGCTTTAGGTAAAAGAAAGAAAAGTTAAGATGAAACACATTGACCTTCAGGATATGTGTGTTGTTGACTAGGGGACCACAGAGTCCCACAGGGTGAAAAGAAGGATTTGTTGCACTATATAAATAAATTCTGTTCATTGTAAGTATATGAAAAAGGTAGATTGATAGAAAAGAAAATGAGTGAAGATTAATGAAGATAAATAGCAAGAATGGACAAAGATAAAGAAGGATTGGGAATGATTGATAGATGGATGGATAGATAGATAGATAGATAGATAGACAGGTAGACATATAAATAGATGATAGGTAATAGAGAGATAGATGATTGATAGATGACAATTGATAGATGATAGATAGATGATAGATAATAAATAGATAATAGATGAGAGATAAATAGGTGGATGAAAAACTTGTGAAATACACATATCTAATTATTGTTATTACAGTACCTACATATTTATGTTATTGTGAATCTTATTATTGGCTGTGCATTATTCAACATTAGAAGAGTTGAAATCCTAAAATAATTAGATCCTTAACTGAGTTTGCTCTTGTGACTCAGCTTGTCCTATCAGGCAGGCAGGTTTACTTACTTCAACCAGCAGGGACTTGATGATTGTGTCTTTCTTTCCATGTTCAGGGACCACTGGCACCTCATTCCTACACAGCTCCTTCGAGTTCAGTGCCTCTGCACTCACAGTGAAATTCACATTTCCTAGTGGAAACAGAAAAGCCAGGTAGAGATGTGTACATTCCCTCTTCCCCCAAACTTGCAAACCGGGAATTTACAAGGCTTTAGATTCATAAAAACTCTGGAGCAAAAATGGAAGCAGCATCCATTGGAGGTCTGTGTCACTAAAGGTAGAGGTGAGGAAGAGAGGCTCCCTTATGCCTCCCGACTTACAAGAAAGGGCTTCTTTTTGTTGTGGCTGGTGTTATGTTTTATTTGAAATGGGGCTTGATTATGTGAGCAAGGCTGGCCTTGAACTCATGATTGACCTTGTCTCAGTCTTCTAAGTGCTGGACTGCAGGTGTGCACCAGTAAATCTGGCAGTGCTTACCATTCTGGAATGGAAGTCAAAGAAAAGTGATCCTACCTCCTGGGGGTCCTTGCCTGGGGGAAGAAGCACTGCTTGTAAGAGTCCGGCTGGGACTCCTGAGCCTCTGGACTATGCTGCTCACCTAATGACTTGGGGATCACTGTCCAGGATGCAGTGTGCCGCTCGTCCATACAGATGCAGTGAGACATTTGTTCCTTCTCTTCTGGGGCAGCTAGGAAATGGGGAGAGGCCTCCAGCTGCACAGCAACCTGCAATCATGCAAGAAGCAGGATTAAAGGTAGAAGGAGACCAGATTTAAATGGAAGCCTACTTGGAGATGGTTAGATTTTCGGTTACCTAACATTAACGAGACAAATAAGGCCCCAGTACTGTGGTCCATTTATTAGCACTTCAGCACCTGGAGGGATGCTTGGCCTTTTAAGCACTGGAACCAGAAGAAAGACAATGAGGGAGTGTTGCCTGAGTAAGTACTCCTTCTAAGAACCAGAAGGGTGATTATTCCCTGGCTCAGTTACTACACAAAATCTACAAATAGTAATGAGGAGAGATACACACAAACAACATTTTAAATGAAGCCATGTACAATGAATGCACTGAGAAAAATTAACTATATAGGAATGTAGAAGTTGGAACTACAAATTCTAAAACATGAGACAGGGAAGGTGATGCTTGCTTGTGTAAGAAATCTTTCTATTGCTCAGATGACCCAACTTTAAAGGATTATGATCAATGTTAGAAATTCGTCTTTGTAGGATGATCTAGAAATATCCACTTTTCTAACATATGAACCTATGACATGATAGCTTCTTCCTTTGTGGTAGTCACGAGGTAGGTTTTACTTATTCTTTTTTTAAATTTCCTCTTTGGTATTTCTAAGAATGTGACTTTTAATTTGTGTGTGCTCAATGAAGGAAATGAGTCCTTACCCGGATGCATGTTTGGAGGTAGTTCAGCACAGTGACTTTGAGTATAAAGGCTTCTCCACGGATCACGGAGTAGGGCATTGTGAGATCCACAAAGAAGGGCTGGAAGGCTTTGAAATTGATCATGGGAGACAGGCCCAGCCCAGTGTCATTGGACAGGCAGAAGGCACTGGCCTTCCATCCAGTGATGGTGTCAGGGATTGTCACTTCCATTTCAGCCACTCCTGTTGAGCTGCAGAGGGTGGGATGTGAAGTAAAGGAAGTGAGCAGCTAAATCAACCAATCCCCTTTAGGAGAAAACCCTATAAATGATTCTATGGTCATAGCTTAAATGCACGCAGTAGAAATACCAGTAACAGAAGAGCAAAGCTAAGACTTAAAGTGAGGAAATGGCGGGCTTATCTTTTGTTTCCCTAAGCTCCTATCAGAATCATCTTCCAACAATTAGAGCTAAAGCTCATAGGATAACATAGTTATGAACTGTGCACGCAATTGATAGTGCTCTCAGTTTTTGCTACAAACTATGATCCCAGAGGTTTTATCATTTTTATTTTTGCTACTACTGTGCCTATTTGGCTGAAATTATTTTAAGCTTAACGTATGTTTGCTTATCAGTAAAGAAGCAGATCTTTGTTAATACGGATAGTGTTTGCTTGCATTTGGTCTTCATGCTCATTTTCTAGAAACTTATATTTAAATTTTTCCAAAAGTTTTTACTTCTGACTCGAAGGATATAAGTAACATGGTAACTTCTCCTGAAAACAGCAATGGGATAGAAAACTGGAAACTGAAAAATGAGATGAGAGTTTTCAGTTTCTCCTAGAAGAGATTCGTTGAGCCTCATTGGCTCTCTGAGAGTTGGACTCTTGGCTGGCTCACTTTAGAGAGAGGTACGTAGCAGTCAGCTGTGAGCCTGAACAGAAAGGTGGACACTTTCCACTATTCTACCCCAGAGTTTTCCTTCAGTGAAAGCGAAGCTTCAGGCTTCTCCTTGGAAGGAATTTGTAAATGTCTGAAGCACCTCAACTTTTATAGTTCGGTCCAAGGGTCTGATCTGCCTCCTAAACCATCCATCTCAGAGACTGAGTGATACTCACAGTTTCAAGAGAGAAAATGTGCAATGGATGTGTGCACATGCCCAGTGGCTTTCTCCCAGGGGTCAGCACAAAGTGAAGCCGGGGGTGGGGGTGGAGACAGACTTTGGGCTCCTAATTCTAGTAGCCGAATAAGTTTGCTGCTCAGTGACACTGGTTTCCCCAGAGGATCAAGCCTTTAATGAGCTGGGAACCTGGACAGCTGCATCAGCCTTTCATACTGAATGCTCCTTCTACTGGATGACTCTAGAGACAGATCAATCTACTCTCAGGACAGCTAACCTGTCTCTGGAAGCAAACGGACAAGATATTTGCTTGACCCCTGGGAATAGGGACTGAAAAGATGAAGGGAGAATGTGTGCAGTATGAAGAAGAGCAGAAACATTGTCCCGAGCCTCCCCTTGGCTTTGCTTAGCACGAACCCAGCTCCTGGGCTCTCCAGGAGACCCTGGAACAAACACTTTAGATGCAAATGCTTGCCAGCCCTGTCTTAGTGGATTGGTCTCCATCTCATCTATCTCAAGGCACTGACAGATCTTGGTAAATGCCAATCTTCTGGTGGCCACAATGACAAGTAGGGTGTTCAAACCAGCACAAAGACCAGAGAAGCATCTCAATAGAAGTTGTCAACTTGTGGGTCACAACCCCTTTGGAGGTTGAATGACTCTTTCACAGAGGTTGCCTAAGACCATCAGAAAACACAGATATTTACATTACAATTCACAACAGTAGCAAAATTACACTTATGAAGTGACAATGGAAATAATTTTATGGTTGGGGGTCCCTGCAACATGAGGAACTGAATTAAAGGTCACTTTATTAGGCTGGCTGAGAATCAGTGATCTAGAATCTCTCTGGTTTGGCTGGTTGGTGAAATGTCTTTTAAATACTGGGAGATCTCAATACCTTATGTTCAACCATGGACACAATGTGCAGACAAATCCCATTAAGAAGTAATAAACTTGAAAAACAACCAAACAGATGCTAATAGAATGTTGTGAGAAAACAACAGAATAGATACAAATGGGGTACTCTCCAGCCTCAGCACAAATGGGGTACTCTCCAGCCTCAGGCACAAATGGGGTATGCTCCAGATTGGATCCAATGCTGGATCAAGAAACAAGTCTCAACAGCTTTAAAAACCACATTTTTTTGTGTGTATCTCTTCTGACTGGATTGTTTCATTCATCAATTGCCCTAATTTAAGGAAGAATTAACATCAGCCTTTCGAAGACATCTAAAAATTGAAGGAGAGACCAGCCTCACTGAGATATAAAAGTCAGATGAGAAGCTCAAAAAAAAAAAAAAAAAAATCAAGGTATAAACCAATGTCTTAAGTCAACAGAGAGCCACATTCCTTAATAGAACAATAGCTTCTGAATCCAACAGGACATTTAAAAGATTAAACAGTGGCCACTGAATGCAAAACAGTGCGATCAATGTGACATACCACATTAGCCACCCAGAAGGTAAATACGATTATCTTAATAGATATTTTATTACAGGACAAAGTACCTATAAAGCATTTATAGAAGGGAATTTTCTCTATAACTCACGGAAGTTCAGATACTATGATAGATCTACTTTCTGCATCTACAGAATATACTATATGCTATATAATGTATTATGTTATCTATACAATATAAAGTGTTCACAAGAGCCCCCTAACATTATAACCAATGGAGAAGACCCAAAGCTTTGCCTGTAAGATCCAGCACAAGGAAAGGGTCCCATCCTCAGGCTTGTTCAATGGACTACTAGAAATACTGTCTAAGAACAATTAGACTGGAAAGAGAAGTCAAGGGTACCCAAATTGGAAACGATGAAGATGATCCCTGTTTACAGATTATCTGATCCCAAATAAAGAACATCTCAAAAGTTATTTTAGAAAAACTAATAAATAAACTCAGCAATGCTATTAGACGCAAAACTGCAAGTGGGTGTGCATTTCTACTCTAGTAGCATGCTATCTGAAAAAGCAATAAAAACAACAATCTCATTTATGATGTAACAAATACTTAGAAGTCAACTTAACTTAGGGGGCTTCTACATTGCTCAACCTTAGTAATGCTCTCCTGGTGACAGCGAAACACTGTACTCAGCAATTCTAAATATGTACACTAAAAGGGGGAAACTCACGGAAGTTCAAACTGTGGTAGATCTATATTTATGCATCTTATATAAAAATAAGTTACTTACTCCACGACCACCAAGTCCCAGATCCACGTCTCAGGGAAGTAGCTTCGTGTAGTCTCTGTGGGAGACTCTGAAGATTCTAGAAACGCATCCATGTGACCTTGGCTTACGAGGTGGTATGCAGCTGGTACTACTGAAGGCAAGAGAAGACAGGGCAATGGCTACAAAGATGGAATTCGAGAACCATTGTGCTACCAAAGAGCGACCACAGAGAGATCGAAGAGGTGTGATCGGAGCCAGGGAAGGACATATGGGCAACAAGGAAGGCTTCTCTGAGGAAGTGACAATTCAGCTGAGTTCTGAAACTTTAGAACGAACTGAGCCAGGGGAAAAAAATCCCAAGCACAGACAGGAAGAAGTGTGGCAGAAAGCCCTTGGACAATATGCGAAGAGGTGGCTTTGTGGAATTCCAGGAAGCTACTGCTCTTTGTGCCAAATGGAGAGACCTAGGATGCTGGGTGGGGGAGGAAGGCGGTAGGCTAACCTGCCAATGACATGTTCATCTATGGCAGCATACAAAAACAAAAACAAAACAACAACAACAACAACAAAAAACCCAACGGCAGTGGTATTGAGAAACGGTTTACAGCAATGGAGAAATCAAGGATAGAAAAGCTCTGCATTTCATGCTGAGTGAGAGTGTCAGGCAGCTGTCCCATACTGTCACTTTCTGTGAGTAAAGTGCTCAAACTTTTGACAGCCACCCACTCTAGGAAAGTGTACAGCAACAAACACATGGACAGGCAGTAGATACATGGGCAGATGATAAATAAAGTTTCCTATAAATCCTGGTAATAAAGGAGTCTGCAATTTATAAATAAAAAGATCCGATTCTCAGTAGTAAATTTCACATAGAAATGGATTCTCACAGAGCTTTTTCCAGATTGTTCCATTTCCCCGCTTTTGACACATCCAATCACTAGTTAACAATACAATAATAAACTCACTCTGCCTACTATGTCTTGGCAAAGAACCAACTTACAACACTGACAATAGTGAAGGGTGTTTACTGCTGTTTACTTTAGGGCCATTGATGGAGATCTTTCTTGCCTGAGAGAATACAGCCCTGTGTTGTGAGCTTTTCTTTTCTTTTCTTTTTTTCTTTTTCTTTGTTTTTTTCTGTTTTTCAAGACAGGGTTTCTCTGTGTAGCCCTGGCTGTCCTGGAACTCACTCTGTAGACCAGGCTGGCCTCGAACTCAGAAATCCGCCTGCCTCTGCCTCCTGAGCACTGGGATTAAAGGCGTGCGCCACCACGGCCCGGCTTGTTGTGAGCATTTCTAACTCTGATCTCATAGTTAGACTCCTGGGAACTTCCTTTTCCTTCTAGCCTCTTGTGTCTATCGGCAGATACAAGTTCTTGGTGACTGAATTTCTGACTGCCTAGAATCCATCTTTTCTTTACTCTGTGTTTGTGTTGGATCTGCACTTCTAGGCCACTGCTCACAACCCACCCTCCGTGCTTCGCAGACTTACACTTGATGGAGGGGTGCCAGTATCAGATTTGAGCTTTGATTGTTAAGAACACACATTACAGCCCTATTATATCTGAATCAAGGTTTGGGTTAATTTTGATCGCATTTTATTTTTAAAATTTTGTCTTATTCAGTTCAGTATTTTAGGCACTCACTTTTATTGACTCCGAGTTGTTCACAGACTTTGGGTTTATGGATGTTCAAGTTGGTGAATACCTTTAAGCCCATATCCTACAAAGGAAATGACCACCTGATTAGTGTGCCCCATAATGCCTCCTTTCATCTGAATTACACTCTCCACATTTGCATCTGAAGCAGGGACGTTATGCCATGTTGTCCCTTAAACTCACCCAACAGTGATAATTTTATACACAATACTTATAAATATCACAAGATAATGACTTTCAATAAAAATTAAACTTCATTAATCATTAAAGCTTCTGGCCCTGATTCAGCTGTGTTAGGCAGATCTCTTCCGGCTGGTGACCTTGAGAAGTTGGTAAGGCATTGAAACAAATACCTTTTCCACACAGGTATGTTAAGAACCTTTAGCCCTGTCTCTAAGATAAGATGTTTACCTTTAGGAAACCATACATGTCCTCTTCATTTGTGTTCTGTACTGGGGCGTACAGGATTCCATTAATGTAAGTGTTATTTTGCTTAATGCAGCCATTAGTGTCTTCTTCCTGTTGATTCACGCCCTTAGGGAAGCCAGTGAGGTCTTTCACTGGTAGCAGATCATAAACCTATAGGAACACAAATCACATAAGAGCTAACGTGTCTGTGGCTTTCTATTAAGTAAGTAACTAGGAGAAAACCCCCAAGAACATCAGCACCAAAACCTAATGTACTTCAAGTTTGATTAATCAAGGGGCGTGATACTTGTTTACTCCGTTTAGCTGCAGATACTATCTACTCAACACTAAAATGAAATAAGACCCTAAGAATTGAGAAATCGAGCTGTGCCATGGGTGATTTGATGTTTTGGGGAGAAGGAATGAAGGGATAATTCTGTCACCACCTTGGAGTTGGCCACCAACGCGCCATAGAACGAAGGACAGATGCCCCAGAGAGAACAAGTACTGCGAACATCCTCCATGTGGGAGGAAACTGTACTTCTAAGGTTTTATTCACAGAGACAAAATGCTCCAGATCGACATTCACTCGCTAAGGGCTGAACTCGGAAATACTGGACATGATGCTTTCAAACCCATTTAGGGGAGAGAAGTAAAACAGACACGATGTGCTGACTGACACACAGATGTGCGTTCACAGCAAAGTGACCATGGCCTGAAAGACAGAGCCTGGAGCCTCGGATGATCCTCAAGAGACTCCTCCTTAGCTCCTGCCCCACAACCTCCCTCCCCTGCTTTGTCTTTCTCCAAAACATACATTATCCATTTCAATTACAAACGTGTAAATCTTACAAGTCACAAACATCTGATTTTCCATATCTCCTAACTAGCTTCCCAGCACTTAGTACAGCCCTGAGAACACAGTAGGTGCTAAGTTTGCGTTTGGTGAATGACTCACACTGCCAGGCGAAGCTGCTTTATTAGTAAAACACTGACAAATGATGAAGAGGGACTCATGTCCTGTTACAAATGCCTGGATGCTCCTCCTACACCACTACAGAATTACTCAACTGTCTACTCCATGTCCATTAGAGTTGGCATCATTTTAAAGCTCTGACAAATATAAATCACATTATACATGCAAAAAAACAACCCTGTTTTCTCCTTATTGAAATTTTTATCCTTAGGCTATTATGTATTTAATGTGTCCTTTGATTGTATTTCAACATTTCTATTAAAATACCACTTGAAAAGAGCAAGCACTGTAGAGGAGGTGATTCAGCGGGTAGTCTGCCATACAAGCCTGAGGACCTGAGTTCGATCCCCAGAGCCTACTATGCAAGGAGCAAGTTGACACTTGAAAGTTTTTCTCTAATGTCTACATGTGCTCTATACTGTAGAACTTGCACACCCATGCACAGCATAAATATACACACAATAATATAAAATAAAAATTCTTACACCAAGAAGTTATATTTTCTTAAACTTCTATTTCCTTTTTTAACCTTGTTTATTTGTTTGCTTGTTTGGGACAGGGTCTCTCTATGTAGTCCTGGCTGTCCAGAATTTATTATGTAGATCAGGCTGACCTCAAACTCACAGAGATCTTCTTTCCTCCGCCTCCTGAGTGCTGCGGCTAACGATGTGTGCCATCACACTGCCCTTTTAAAAATCAATCTCTGTCTGTCTGTCTCTGTCTCTGTCTGTCTCTGTCTGTCTGTCTGTCTCTCTCTCTCTGTCTCTCTGTCTCTCTCTCTCTCTCTCTGTGTGTCTGTGTAGAGTATGTGTGGAAGTCAGAAGGCAGCCTGTTGAGGTGATTCTGTCCTTCCACCATGTGGAGTCTGGGGATTGAACTCAAATTATCAGGTTTGGCTGCAAGCTCCTTTGTTCATTGAGCCTTCTTGCCAACCCTATACTTGCATATTTTTTTTATCGAAGCAAAAATACATTATTTCCTTTTGTAAGCACTCATAAATACTGTAGCAAAAACTTATTCTAGTTATTCATATGTTTTATGAAAATGTGAATCTTTGGCAAACTACAATTAGAATGTACTGGTAGGTAGTTATGGGCAATGGTATAAGTTTTCATTATGTCATTCAAGTATCTTATTTCTCAATGTTACTTGCACAGTGGTTTCTTTTTTTCAGTAATGATGTCCTCTTTGTGATGTTCCTTACTTTAGTTGGCACCATTCTTATGAAAGCAGAAATCTGGAATACTATTGGGTCTGTGCAGTCTTATAGGAGGCAAACAAACCATCCAGACCTACCTCATGAAGTTCGCCAGCTTCCCAACATGATAAAAATAGCTTGGAAACAATTATTATTGCTTTTACAGAGTTGTGGGTTTCGGCCACCCTGCCCTCTTTTATATAAGCATATTGATCATGACCTCTGTGGTTCTATAATCAGAAATAATCCTGTTTATTTTTCAGGACCACACCCCTCTTGTATCACTTTTTTACAGCCTGCCTCATGCTCTCCTAGCACAAGTTCAGTGGCTCAACATAGCCACAGCTGGGTTTACATAGCCCCGTGATCTGGAGCAAGACGTTGATGCTTGCATCCTAAGTCTTTCTAGTTAATTTGTACTGTGTGTTTACCTTTTCAAACTATTGATTTTCTGGTTGGTTCTAGACACCAGGCAAACACTTGCATAATTCTTTCTCACACACACACACACACACACACACACACACACACACACACACCCATAGCTAGCAGTGTGAGAGGAAAAGGGGGATACAAGAGGTCATGTGCAAACATCTTCTTCCTCACCAAGCAAAGAGTCTGTCAAAGTTCAAAACTAGTAACCTACAGGGGACTATAGTTGCTTTATTTTGTGCTTTTATGTGTTCTTTGAGAATTTCATGTAACATATTTTGTTCATTCTCTTCCCCCTTCCTCAGTGTGACTATAGTTTCAGTAGGTCGTACATTACTCAAGCATTTCTCCTTCCTTCAAGACCCGCACATGCTTGCCATCTCCAAGGCTGACAGAGACTTACCAGGGATGCAGAGAGCTCAGTCTCAGGCTTCATGAGCAGCACGCTTTGGTCCACAGCTCGCAGGCCACAGAGGGACTGAGGAGAAGCCATGACACTGAGGAGGGCATGGGTGGCCGGAAGACCGCTATTTGGGCGGAAGACCAAATCCACCTGACAGATAGGAGAGAAAGGCCAGAAAAAAATCAACTTCTGAATCCTGCCAAGTGTCTCTTACAATTCCCAGGCATTTCTCATCTTCGACACAGAACAACTTTGGTAGGTCTCACAATGGTTGGTGTGCTACTTGAGTGAGGCCTTTTCCCCTCTTGCTTCGATTCTCAAGATTCTGTCAGACAATTGTCATGGTCTCTAAAGATGTTTCTAAACTGGCCATTTGGAAGTTTCAGTCTTTTACCTCTGATATACAGTGTGCTCATTAACTCTGGGTTCATGGAATGCAAACAAAGGTCTAGACACTTTTGTTTGAGCTTCACGTGGCCTTTAAACTTGCTGTGTACCTCTCTAACATCCCATTTCATCACACAGAGAGGAAGAAGACATTGGCAGCTGGGTTATATGTTAAGAGTCAATGTTGCACAGAGACTTCTGAAACTCAGGCAATAACTCCTTGATGCAAGTCTGCAGTGGCCTTGCAGAACCTCCCCAGGACAGTCATTTTACCCTTCAACCCACACACATAGAAGGAATAGGTGACAGCAGGGACTACTCGCTATAAATGCTGATATATATATATATTTTTTACTCTATGAAGGACCCACCTTGTTGGCCAGGCAGTTTTCAATCTCATATTTAACAGTATCTCCAACCACTTCCCCATTGGGCAGAATGGTATAAAGGACCAGTCGAGCCACGGGAGCCAGGTCTGTCTCCATGGAAATGAGGATGGAGAAGTGACCTTTCACTGGAGCAGGGAGAATGAGAGGTGGCAACCATGGGTTAGACTCATTCAGAGTGAAATGAGAGGTACTGAATTACACAGAAGCATTCTGGGCACCTCGCCTGGCCAATCACTGCTGCTCTTAGTGGACATAATGCACACACCAAAGGCTTAACTACCTTGCAGAATTCGGCTCTGAGGAAGACAATTATACAAAATCCTCTCTCCTATATAAATCATATATATGTTTTCTCATTCCTTTTGAGCTTTTGCTGGCTGACTCTAGCCTCAAATGTTGTCGACTTCATTGTCAGTCATTCCTAATCTTCACATTAGGAGAGGAAGAGGAAGCTGTGAGGTAGGAGGTTAATGCATTTAATGCTTATGTCCTGTTTACCCTCCGTGAAACACGGCCCTACCCTTTTCTCTGGAAGAGGAGATCTACACTCCCATGGAAGCCAGCCTTGATGCCTGTGGACACTGTAGTGTTTGCTTTAAACATTCTTGAGCCTGCCGCACCAAGAAATAAAGAAGTGCCCATTCAGAGCTTTCTAGTAAGTTAGTTTTTAGAACCCATCAGAATGGGGGAAACCTTTAAACCTTTATTATCCTGTTATTCAAGGGCAGAGACCCATTCCATGGTAGAATTAACCAGCAGAACCTTTATAAATCTTCATTAACTTAAAAAGAGAAACACATACACACACAGAGAGAGCGCACACAGACACACAGAGCACAAAGACACACACAGAGAACACACATGCACATACACACCACACACACACACACACACACACACAGAGAGAGAGAGAGAGAGAGAGAGAGAGAGAGAGAGAGAGAGCCTGATAAGTAGAAAGCACCCCAAAGTCTTCCTCCTCTCCATTTACACAATTCTAAAATGTCCTTCATGTTGAGAAGAGAGTGCACAAATATTATTTCTGGCTGAAAAATGTGAAATAGCTACTATATCCTCGTGGCCCTATCAATGTTTGAAGTAACCTAAGTAAAATATAATAGCAAAAAAGAAACTATTTGATAAAGGATGACAAGAGAAGCATGCATCCCCCCACCCCTTCCCCGCTTCCTCTTCACTGATGGGATGCAGAAGAGCCCTCTGGAAGCATCCCGACATGCACTGATGTCAGGCGGTCAGCATGGAGCAGAGCTGTAGAGATAATACCATACTCACTGTGTCCCTGCTTCACAGGCAGGACTTGAGTCCCCGCCCGTACAATGCCTCCCTTTGCCATCATCTGCAAAACAGGAAATTAAAAAATTTCCAACAGGCATCTTCTACTGTCTTCCATTCTACGTGCTTGGCTTACTGAGCCACTGATGGAAATGATTAGCCCCAGGAGAAGTCAGGCTCTAGAAACAAACAAGAGTGTGAAGCCAGGAGCTGGAGGGAAGGCTCAGCAGTTAAGAGTGGTGCTGTTCCTCCAAAGGACAAAATTCAGCTCCCAGCACCCACTCTGGGCAGCTCACAGTCATTGGGAACTCCAGCTCTTAGGGGGTTAGATGTTCTTTTCTGGGCTCCTTGGGCACACACACGCATGGCAAACTTTCAGATACACTCGTACATAAAAAGAATACGTTTGAAAGGAAGTCAAAGTGGTGATGTGCATAGTTTCTTCACCCCTTACCCCCCCCCCCCCAGCACTTTATCTGTAGGCAGTACTGGGGCGACCTTCCTTCTCACCAGATAATAGAAGACCAGCTCCTTCAACTCCTTCACAGCCCCTTCATTTAGAATATAATGCGCCTGGACCTCCAAGGTTTGGCCACAGGGCAGTTTCCCAGGCAGGGATTCCAAATGCACGAAGCTTCTGCTTGGTGAGAAAACGGCGTTGGCAGTGTGCCAAGCCTCTACATTCTCTTCTGTCAACCATCTGAATCCATAGCAGACATTGCTATCCTTGTATTTGGCCTAAGGAATTAGAAAAACAGTGTTACTTTACTAGATCCTTTGTTAGGAACCCTGTCCTCACGATGTTCTACAGATTTACGCCTCCTCCTGCACTAGCAGTTACAAGTCTTTTCCTCTACAGTAAAACTAAGAGAGGCCCATATTCTATTTCTGTGTCTTAACTATAGGCATGATTTGTGGCTTCTCCCTACCTAACATCCTGAGTTTGGTATTTGGAAACCAGAAGAGAATAACTTGAGCCGTGTGTCTTGCTGGCTAGTTAGTTTGAAGATGCCTCTGTTCCTTTGTCAGTGCAGATAGACGCTGGAGCTATGGAACCTCAGCAGGGAGACAACTTTGGTGATCAGTTTCCACTGGCTTTTATGAATGAATGAAACAGTGTAACCTCATGGACTTGAGACAATGGTTGCAAAAAAGCACTGGCTAGAGCCAAGTAAGAGAGTTACCCAATGTCCTTTCCCGGCCTCTCTTAGCTGTGTGAATGAATGCGTTCTGTAATTCTGAATCTCAGAATATTTGAATCAGACTAAGAATCCTATTTGCTAATATAAACATTTACTGTTTTTATGGTAACAACATTTAAAACACTTTTTTCTAGGATTTTTTTTTTTTTTGGAATATATAAGACATTATCCTTAGCTATGATCTTGCAGTAGTATGACTGGGCAGTTGGGTGAACATTAATACTTACATAATAGTAAGGCTGCTAAATTTTACAGAAACATTGGTTGTTTTTAGGTTTTTGAGAAACTGGTACAGTATTTCCCACAGTGCACGTACCATCTTACATAATAGAGCATCCATATTTCATCATAACTTTACTTTCTTACTAAAACTATTAGAAGTTGACCTTAAATTGTCTCTAAGTTATTGTCTTAAATTGTCTCTGTTTTCTCTCCATAGGACCAAACCCAATTTGGAGACTGCATCTCTTTAGGTGGCAATTTTGTTCCGAGACGTGTTCATGCCATCATAACTTCTCTCTACACTCACCTTGACGGTTAGGGACGTGCCCATGATGTCGTCGGTGTTGATGGAGAACCGTGCCAGGCCATTCTTATCGGTGGTAGTATTTATGTACTGGTTTGCTTCATCAGCTCCAATGAAGATCATTTCATATGGAATAGGGGTGTCTCTCCCATCCACCAGGAGCACCTGAAGATTAAAAGCAAAAGTCTATCCCTAGACATTGCATACACACAGTCACAGGCACTGTGGATATCATCAGGAGTCTACAGTGTGGTAGAAGTGTACAGATGCTAAATAAACATATAAATAATGTGAACTTGGTAAGCAATAGCCAACCCTTGGAAGAGAAATAAAAATATGAAGATATATAAAGCAATAAGAATCCATAGGAGTGACCTAATAGGTGCATTGTGGGTAGTTTGCAAATACTCACAGAGAGTTAAATAAGAATTATATAGTGATAGAAAATTTAATTCAGTAGTCAAATTGATTTGAGATTCAGACACGTATCTAATGGTAGACAAGATAATTTCCTATGGCTTAATATTATGACATAGCATTTTGTATGCAAGCAGAGCTCTGATACAGGTGCCATTTGCTTCTGTGATTGATTTATAACGGTTGTTTCTCATCCTAGATGGTCCGCCTTCTGTACAGTAGTCAGACTTTATGATGTGCCTCCCATGTGACAAGGGTAAAATTGAGGAGGCACAGTCAGCATCATAGCAGGTTTTCAACCAAACTCTTGTTAATACTGAACTCAGCCAAACAAATAGATAAAATAACTCAGTTCATATTATGAAATTGGTGACTTTCTTTTTACTATATGCTACTTTGAATTTTTTATTTTTAATTGATACATAAGACTTATTTATAAAGTTCGATGTGAAATTTCAATAATATGCAAATGGTGTATAATGATGAGATGAATCCTCTCATGTATTTAGTAGCAGAAAAAAAAAACAGGCTGATATGGATGAGCATTCTTAAATATCAATGAAATCTATCAAGAAGATGCCAGCTGCACATGCAAACCCAATTATGGGCACACAATTCCATTTTTTTGTCTTCTGCCGAGACAGTCTTGGAGAAGATAGTAAAGAAATTTCCCAGTATTAAGTTATAAAGACTTCTGAAGACTTTTAAATGGACTACACTTTGATTTTAGGACATTTTAGGATTTTAGTTTCTGAATATGTTCTGCCATATAACTGAGTCTTCTATAATGTCTAGGTCTGTCTTCTACAGCCTCCACAGTGAACCTTCACATTAGAAACCGGAACGCACAGTAGATGCACACTGGGATAGACACAGTCCTCACCAAAGACTTGTAGAGTCACAAAGCTCATTCGAACATCTACTAACAGAAAAAAAAATCACAATAAAAAGTTGCCACAGGTCTGGGAAAAAGGTCATTACAAAGGCTGGAGACCTCAGCTTGATATGTCTTTCAGGTGATTTTACAGACTTCATATACAACTTTAAGATAAATGCATCCATATTTGTTAATTTTAACTTTTGGTTAGATCATAGGCATTTGATTATGTGATATATATATGTATATATTCCTTTGGCTAAGGTATAATTTTAGCAGACCTTGTACCTATGATGTGAGTTTTGATAGCAATTGGCTTGATGAACTGGAAGATACTCTACCTGCCCAATGAAAGGAATCCCTTGTCTGAAATGTGTATCCGCGTTCACAAATGATAGTTTCGTTATGGTTGTTGTGATCTTGGTGAACCCTTTTCCCGTTTCCTCCACACCTGAAACAGAAGGAGAGATGTTCTTTTGTTGAAGGCCGATGTCTGCGAATTTCTTATATCACTACCTCCTTCCTTACAGCTCATAATTTGGCCCAAGCAACAAATCAATATGATATTCCTCTCCCAGACCCCTGCTTCACTCAACCTGTTCCTTCTTCTTGCATCTTGGCGGTCACATCAAGCTGCATCTCATACTCCTGTCTCTTTAGCTGGAAAGGCTTGGTTTTCACTCTCTGTGAGAAGCAGCCACGGCCGTCTAGCTAATAAGGGAGAAAATAATAGTGCGTATTAAACTGGATGGATTAATAGTAATAATCTAGTACATAATAATCTGGTAGAATTTAGGAGGAATGATAAAATAATCTACGCATTTTCTGTTATATTAGGACATAATGTGCACTGCCTAGGGACTAATTACTGAGAATTTTATAACAATGTCTTGTGTATAATTGACAGATATAATTTCTCACTACCTGACATTGCTTGATTGAGAAATATACTACTGGTTTTGGGTAATCTTACTGCAACAGAGACCTAACATTTCACCAAATGCTGAGTCCCCTCCCACAGCAGGCAGCTGGTGATTGGTCACCTATCTGATCCTGCCCACAGCAGACAGCTGGTGATTGGCCACCTATCTGACCCCTCCCATAGCAGTCAGCTATCTGATGACCCTCCCTGGGTTATCTCCCTGGCATCTAGATGGGGCATTGTGATAGATTCTTGCTTCTAGAAAGAGAATAGAGCTGACACTTTTCAGGGTCAAGGTAATTTGAAAGATGCATGGCTTTTCGCTTTTCTCCTTTTACAGAAGATACCTGGGAAAGCTTTTGATGGCTCAACTTCTGTGATTCTGGAACCCATCCATTGGGCGATTGCAAAAGACGAGTAATGATTTTTTTGCTAAGTCAATTATTTATTTTTAATTTCTTAGAGATATATAAAATTCTCCCCCTGCCTTAGCACTACGCTGCTGTCAACACACCTACCTGTTGACTGAGTTTCTCACAGAAAGCCACGGACTCTTCGCCAAAGCAGTTAGAAGGATTGCTGTACTTTCTGCAAATGTTCACAGTCACATGTCCTGGAACAGGCTTCCCATAGGTGTATCTGTCATTAGAATATTGCCAAATGACTTAAAGCAAGCACTGGACATCCCTGTTTCTTCCTTCTGTAAGTCCTCTTCAGCTACAGGACATTCATTCTCAGGGTTCCGTTCTGCCCTGTGCGGGGTTCTGCCCAGTGTAGGGGTCACTCTTTACACACCAGAGGCAGACAGACTCTGAGTCAGAAAACCTCCAAGCCACATGCTGGAGCTCACTGCACTCTCCTTTTGTCTAGCATTTTTATTTCTAAATTATAATCGAATTTCTTTTGAGATATCCCTCTATAGCCTAGGAGAGCCTTGAACTCATCATCCTCCTGCCTCAGCTTCCATTGTGTTGAGATTACAGGCATATACCACCATATTCAGTTCTTGCCTTTAAATTTTCAGTATAACCTAAAATAATGGTATTTTTGTTACAAAGGTTAGATAAATTTTAATTTCAAAATTTTAAATTATGGCACACATTCGGTGTCATCAAATTTTCAAACGGCATCTTTGAGTTCTTCTTCCAACTCTCCTTGCTCGTTCTCTTTCTCCCCTGTATCATCTCCCCTTACCGCCCACTTTCACTTTCTTGCCACACGTTCTCTTCCCTTTTCCTTCTCATGGCGGCCTAGCCACATAGCGCATGCGCACATTCTCCTCCACGTATGTGCGCTCATATGAGATTACGAGCTAGGATCCACACGTGAGAGACGGTGTGTGATTTCGCATTCTTAAGAGAAAAGTAATACCAACATACACACAAAAAGAAACTTAGTAGAAACTACAGATGTTTTCAAAATTACTTAAAAATTCAAACTACTACTTGATGCATCCCAGTACAAATCTCTACGTATATGTTTGTAACTTTTTATGAAGCGAATACTGTTGTGGGATAAATGTCACCCGTGACTGTTTTGTTTTCAAGGGCCTTTGTTCTCTTCCCTATTCGAAGTGTCTTCTGCGTCAGTCTGCATGAACACTGATTAGCACTTACAGGGGACTTAGTGGCCTTGACTCTGAAGCAGCCGATAGCATGTGTGCCACACGTATGATGTCAAGGCAGCACCTGTCGTGTTATTGCCACTACAGGTCTCTAAGAATGAGGACCTAAGATCCTGCAGACACTTCTGAGTTCAAAGGGATCATCCTGAAAGAGCTTGTCCAGTCTCTCGGTGAAAATGGTGTACAGAGAGGGAGGCAACAGACCTGCAGCAGCCTGGAGAATTACGCACGATTTAGATTCCAAATCTGCTCCTTTTAGCCGCTGTTTGCAAGGTCAAATCTGTGACCTGTTACTGACTGAAATTCCTCTATAATCATGCAGTCCTTATCTCCTTTCTTAAAGTTTTGCTATCACTTATGGCTAAGGGAAAGCTAGCATCCATCAGCGCACTTGTGTGAGTGCGTGCACGTGTGCATGTGTATGTATGAGTGTGTGTGCCCACATGTATGCATGTGTGTATGTGCATGTGTGCAAGTCTCTGTGTGTGTACGTGTGTGCATGTGTGTATGTGCACATGTGTGTGCACATGTGTGCATGCGTGTGTGTGTGTGTGTGTGTGTGTGTGTGTGTAGCTTTCTCACTTGTCAAGTCAATCCAAGCTACGTGGCTTCTCTATCAATGGTCCCCACTTCAGTGACAGTTATAGAAATGTTGATAAAGATTTAAAGAAATAAGGAGACCCAAAAAAGGAACAGGGGAAGGATGGCCTGTAGCTGGGAGCACACAAAGCTCCCGTGGTCCCTGCTCCTGGGAAATCATCCAAAACAGCTCAAACGATGAATCTGCTTTTGAGAGGAGGGTTTTTGTCAACTCACATGCCACACACAGACACATTCATCTCTTCTTCCAGGATGGTGATTGTCTCTGGTACGGTCACTCTCACTTCAAACTTGGGAAGCACTGTGGGCCACAGTAAAGAACGTTAGTGGCTGCTCTTTAGCTTTGCAGGTTTTAGTATCTCCTAGTTCTTCCTAACAGCTCTCTAATGATATTCTGGTATTTTGTAAAGGAAACTCCACTCTCCTACTTATCCACACTCACTTCATTCTCAACTAAACATTTTGATTAAGGAACTATGACAGTTCATTATAACCCACCCTAAAGAGTCTCTCTCTCTCTCTCTCTCCCCCCCCTTTCCCTTCCCTTCCCCCTTCCCACTTTCACTACTGAAACAGTATTTTATTTTGGTCATTCAGCATTGCTACAAACAACCAAACTAAATGAAATTTATTCACAAATCACTCATGCCCCACTGGACTTTAATGTAATTGATTCTACTCTAAGCTTGAAATCATCCACAGGAAACCAAATGAATCTAAACAAGCGCCAACTCTGAGCTCTAGAGATCTCAGTTGTGAAACACCATGTTCCCACAATCCGTACCAAATTCCTCCACAGAGAAAGGGTGCTCGACGGTTCTGCCTGACTCTGTCCGTATCACCACCTTGTAGGAGCCCTGAATGGGCTCTGACGAGAGGGGGAAGGACAACTGTTTGAGGCCACCCTCTAATCTGAAATTCTGCCATTGTACAATGCGATTTCTTTTGGGGTCCTGTAAGAAATAACCATAAAAGTGCAAAGAACATCAGAGACTATGAAAGAAATCTATGGGAACTTCCATGTTATCCATAAAGAGAGCAAATGAGAAGGGCTCAGAGGGCAGGTGAGTTCCAGCCATCCATTCCTGGATGGGCCGGGAGCTGCTCCCTTCCCCAACGTCTCTGGCATATGGTAAGACGTCCTCAAAGAAGGTTTCCTTTGAAATGGCCATTTTTCTCTAATTGTGGACTATTTGCGTTACTCACCTGAATGTACAGTAGAGGAATCTGAAAGAAAAGAAAAGAAAATATTTTATAACGTTCTGAAATAATCTCAATTCTAGTTTATGTGGTTTAATTCAACATATATAGAATATCTATATATCTGTATCTGTATATGCATTCTACAAATTAAATTTTTTAAAAATTTGTTTTAATTAACTCATTTGAAGCAATTAATAGGTCATGTTAAGAACTTAGTATGCCATGGGTAATAAATACTTATTCTGTACTATTGTTAGGATGGAGTTTGCTAATATCTAAGGGCTTGTGGCATCCCAGCCAAGCACATCCCTTCCTATGCAACCTCACAGACTGAAAAATAAATACACAGAGCTGGAAGTAACTAGTCCTGGACTTAGTCATTTCTATGTATTACTGGGTGCTTCTAAGAATGAGAAGGGATGGGACTAGCATCTCTACTGCCAAAGTTTATCCATTTATAAATCTAATACTGACTACACATCTAGCTATATGTCGTGTGCCATTCTAGATGCTGAGAACAGAGCAGTACAAAGAACAATGTGTCCGTGTGTCCTCATTCTAAAAGGATGGACAAAAAAGAAAAAAATACTTATATATGATATATTTGGCATCATATACACGGTTTGATGTGTGTGTGTGCACGTGTGTGTGTGTGTACATGTGTGTGTCTCACTTAATATCACACATACATGTTAACCTGACAGAGCGGTTACTATCATATTTGATTTCAGGTAGAATGTGAATAGAAGCTGAGAGACAAATACCAAGTTTACTTCCATGGTCTTGTTTACACATGTTGGTCAAGGAGTATCAATTCAGGTAGGAAGAAATGGTAATTTTCCAAACCAACATGACTTTGTGTGAGTACATGTGTGAGCGAGAGACAGAGAAGCCAAGGTCACGATATTTCCTCTTGCCCTTGGAATTAAGAGAACCAAGTCTTTGTAAGATGGGAAGATGTGGTGGAAAACTCAGCTGAGAATGGAGAGTCAGCTTGTCACCCACATGGTGGCAGGAGGATTCACGGATCCTCACAAAGGAATAAACTGAGCACCCCCAACTTCTTTCGTGGCAACATTCACATCTCTAAGAAATAACAAACTTAGATTCTCAGACAGCTATCCACTGTTTATTTTCTTACCTTTCCTAGTTTGAAACGGGAGAGTAAGTTTAGATGTATGACAAGCAACTGAGTGCCAGATCACAACAGAACATGTTCCTTACTGTTCGACCTGGGAGAGTGTTTTAAATGAAGACCCTGGACGATTGCAATGTGAGAAATCACTTCTCCACTCTCCAACTCCTCCTCCCTCTACAATCCAAACAGGGTCCCAGCCAGTTTGCTTAAATAACAATAATTTTATGTAAATAATAGGAGGCTTACCAATTCATTAAGGGGGTGGAAATTTTCATCCAGTGAGACAACACGAAATTTCACTGAAATAGAAATATTGTTTGATAAGCCTTAGCCCTTGACCATTCCTGTCAGTGTGCAATAAAAACCATTAAAGAACCAGGATCACAGGGACAATGAGGGACAGGTAGGGAGAGAGGAGTTTCCTTTTTGATGCTGTCCTGATTGTGAACTTCAACATACCTGTCTGTCCTGGTTTGTAGATGGGCTTGTCAGTCTGAACAAAGACCAGGCTCTCTTTATTCTTAATCAGCACCGCGCTCCGCCTCCTGAACTCATGAGTTGGTCCTTTTACTTGGACAGTGAAAAACATCACCTCATTGGATGAAGACTGTGGGATCTAAATTACAGAAGAGAGCCTGAAAACCCAGAGAGTCTCTCCAGCTTCTTTCTCCTCTCTCTGTTCTACATCTCTATGGAGATTTCTTTCTTTTTCTTGATTTCACCCCTTCATTCTCTTCCAGGAAACTGGCAAAGACAAGGACTCTTATATTTTACAAATTGGAAGACCCAAGTATAAGGTGAGGAAATACATTAATAAGAAAAGCTGTGACTGAAAATCTCATCTTGATTTGTATAGAAATCGCAGTGCAGTCTTGACTCAGTTACACACTGTATTTGACCAGGTGATTATACACTAACAGGACACTGTGGCAGCAGGTCTACAGGGTCTTAACACTATGGAAGAAGAAAGCATTTTGGTAGTACTAGATTGCAAGTATTCTCCATGCATCCAACTATAAAGATATATTGGACTCCTGCTCGGGGTGATTTCTACAATTTTTTTTTTTAATTTTTTTTTGGTTTTTTGAGACAGGGTTTCTCTGTGTAGCCCTGACTGTCCTGGAACTCACTCTGTAGACCAGGCTGGCCTTGAACTCAAAAATCTATCTACCTCTGCCTCCCAAGTGCTGGAAAGGTGTGCGCCACCATGGCTCGGCCAATTTTTACTCTTAAAAGAGTATGAGGTATACCTGCCTTTCACCATTAGTGACTCATGATTAACCTTGAACTCGTTTTCTTTATGAACTTTAAAGAGAAAGTTTCTCCCCTTTTCTACTATGTGTTGCTTTTTGTTGTTGTTTTGACAAATGGAATTTTTCTTTGGTCATTGGATTTCTTCTCAATATGCTTATAATATGTAGTTGGAAACAGGTGAGTTGACCCTTAATTCCTACGCTTGGTTACCAATGTTACATTCTTTACTGACACCCCAACCACCCCCAACCTCCCACTCCCACCCCTTGACTCACGGTGAAGGAAGCACAGTGGAACAAATCCTTGTCAACCACAAGGTCAGTGAAGAGGCTTTGGTTCCCAAGGACAGACTCCATGGAAACTCTCACAGTCACCGTCTCATTTAGGTGGCTGAACAGGAGGCAGCCCTTCTCAGGGGTGCCTGCGTGGAGCAGGGAGGGAACCATCACCATGTAGATTCTGAGGATGTAAGAAGACAGTCAAAGGAGCAGGAAGGGGGTTGTTGCTATGAGCATCTCTATGTCCCATCACGGTGCCACCATCGTCATTCTTAGTTATTCAGTAAGAGAAGGCAGACTCAACTGTGGATGGCCTAAGAATCCCCTCCCTCCTCAGGCCATTGTAGTTGGGAGAGGGGGAACATGCAGGTGTATTCAGCAAGCCTGTAAAACTTCCACATCAACAACTTGCTTCTATTTTACAAATAAGGAAGCTGAGCCTCACAAAAAAGAGAGTCACTAGTGGAGAGTCTCAGTTCCCATTGCAGATACCTAAGTCTTTGTGAGTTATCCAACCTGGATGCATCATATGGATTTGCCTTTGCAAATGTCGAGAAAAGCTCCATTCAAACATAATCCATCTTCTGGTGACTCAGGAACAGGGCAGTTTATCAATCATGTATGACTCAAGACTGACACTCCAAAGCAGCTTTCAAAAATGTTGTGAAATGCCACAGCCCTTATGGACTCAAGTTAACTTCTAGTTTTATTACTATTTGAAGCAGTAAACTCTTTTGAAACCCTAGACCAAGGCTTAATTTCTCTTAAGTTAGATTTCAACTTCCCCATAGAATTTTAAATGCTATAGGTAGTCTCCTCTACTTAACAATAGATATTGAGAGACACAGCTCACGACACGGGAGGCTGAGACAGGGAGACTTCCACAAGTTTGATACTGTGGCATACTTAGCAAAAACCCTGTCTCAAAACAAACAAACAAGCAAGCAAACAACCTCAAAACAAACAAATGAACAACAACAAAATAGTAAATAAAATGGATAGGTTCTTTTTGCAATGCTCAAAAATTCTACTTTCTGTGGTACTTACTATCCAGAAGTTTATACTATGATTTCCCTATGCTTCAGAATATCTCATGAACAGTTCTCATTTTTTTTATTATTTTATTATTTATTACACATGAAATATTACCTGTGGGTATATAAGTTTAACAGTGACTCTTCTTTTATATGCGTGACCATAAATTTGTAAGTGTTAAATGTTTTCTTATGATTGGATTATTTTCAGAAGTTCTAGTACATAACTTACTAAAATATATTCATGATTCATTCATATTAGATGTAAAAATTAAGTTACTTTCAAAACACATCTCTACTGAGAATTGTGTGCGCTCTTCTTCCGCCATGAACATGGCTGGCCCTTAGCTAGATAGTCCTCATTAAAACAAGTAACATTTGTCTTTTGTGGAAATACACGCCCTAAGAAAAAGTCTCCAATAACTATGTCTTTGTCACCGCTTCCTGTACATCTTCTTGTATGACCTGCTCTCAATCACCCAGGGACAGTGCTCCTAAGTATTTTCTAGCCGTCTGTCTGTCTGTCTGTCTACTCTCCTTGGTTCGTTTCTTTGAAGCACAGAATTCATCGCTAGCTGATTTGCATAATAGTTTTTCTGCTGATTTGCATAATAGTTTTTCTCAGCAACAAAAGTTGTTTACATTTTCAGCAGCATCAACATCAACTTTTGAAATCATTCCTAAGGGATTTTTAACACATGCGCGCGCGCACACACACTCAGACACGCACACTACTCTGGAAAGGAAGGTCTTTATTTTATTAAACGGACTGAGGGACGTAAAGGAGTCAGCAAGGACAAAATCTCAACAGAGCCACACAAGGTTCTGAAGACGCGAGTGCGTAGAAAGGTCCTGCGTGTCGAGGGGGAGTTTGGGTATTCCGAAATCCAGAAAGCTAAAGAGAAATGATTAAAACTGAACTGAGGAGGAAGAATGAGTGAGGACGATTTAGAAAAATCTCAGAGCTGTAAGGAACCTCGGAGATGAGAAAGCAGGTCATGGTTTTATAGGAAAGAAATGAGTAAACAGAAATTTCTTGTGTTCGGTGGACTCACGGTTTTTGTGTTGCTGAGGCATCTGTGGGCAGCAGCAGCGGCAGCAGCAGCGGCAGCAGCAGCAGCAGGGCCAGGTATGGGCGCCTGGGCTTCCCCATGCTGCAGAGAGGACTGGAGACCTGGCTGCTTTGTGCCCTGCTCCCCGCCAGAGATCTGGTGCTGACCGTGCTGAGGAGCAGCTAGGCTTTATGCTGGTCTTTGTGCAAACAGCTGGGTCCACCCACACAAGTTCTCCAAACAAAGCTGAAGTTTTTGAACGTTCTCTGAAAGGGTCATTGATGGCCTAATTACTGCCAGGGTTAATTCCTGACCCGTTAGCCAGAATTCCCAGAAGGATTAAGCTCTTTCCAGTTACTGCTCACTTTTTCTCTTTTGTACAATAAGGTTGATAATCGGCTTCTCCACCCCCACAGCCTCTTATTGTTGGTCCGGGCTCCTGTCTGGATTGTTGGCAAGGAGGCTACAGCTTAGCTGCACTGGGAAGGCTTGAATAGTTCACTCCATGCGAGTGTGCCAGCAAGTTTCTGGGCCATATGAGGCCTGTCTGCCTTTAACGTGAGTTCCATGTTCAGCACCCTTCCATGGAAAGAATTTTGAGCCAAACTAGGAAGTAGGTATTGACTTTAGAGTCAATTTGACTTTAGAGAGATTATTATACATTAGATCAAAAATGAAGTGTCAGGGCCAGGAGAAACAATTGTTTTTAAGTTTCCTAATGCTTAGCTATAATCCAGGTGCTGGAGGACAGGAGACAGGAGGGTCCTGGGCTTGCTGGCCAGCCAGTCTAGCCTAAACGGTGAATTTCTAAATCCCAGTATAACATAACATTGACCTTAACCTTCGCATACACTCATTTCTGTTTTAAGGAGAAAAGTAGCGAGTGTCAGATAACCCAGTTTTACTGTGCCTAACAAAGATCCCAGCTGGCTTCTTCATTCACTCTACAAACACATTGGTACGACACTCCCCTCTCTAGTCTCTAGGTCCTGCTGGCAGTTTCACTGATCCATGCATCCATCTGCTCGTTCTTGCAGCTTCTTGGTAATTTCTAAGCATTTATTGATCCTCCTTGGCTAGAACCTAGTGATAGAACGTCAGATACGCAGAAGTAAGAATCCATAAAAGTTCTAAGATCATGGGGCAGGGTATAGGACAGATTTTACATGCGAGGTGAGTACAGTAGTCAACCATTATCATCAGAGAAGCTGAAGTCTCCCCAAAGGTGCATTCAAGGGACACAAAATCTGTACGTGGGCTCCTGGAAACAACATGGAAGGAAACAGAAATCTAAAGTAAGCTGCGAATTCTGAGTGGCGCTTAGCCAGAGGAAGGAGATGGGCGAGGGGCATTCTAAGCTTTAGAATGACATACATATTCAAGAGCGGTGATGATGACCTTAATGAAATGAAATTTCTTTGTCCCGTGCAAATGCCTAACTACTTAGGAGTATGGTAAAAGGAATTGTTGGCTTTAAATCAGAGATCTTTGGCAGTATTAAAGCTCACATTTGATCCTTGAAGAGATCAATCTTACTGAAATATGGAGTGGTGACAAAGGAAATAATCCAGCAGACTGGAGAATGAGTGGATGGCCTACGGGTGGTACCCGGACATTAGCGATGGGATTGGAAGAAGGTTGCAGAATGGTAGAATCCTTGAGAGAGAAGATTATAGGAAATAAAAACGTGTTTGTTTTAATTTCCCAGCTGGTCAGTAAGTGAACTGTGGTGCCTTTAACTGAGAAAGAGAAGAAACAGACAGGCAGGAACAGAGGCAAGGACAGAGGGCTAGGCTGAGAGAACGCATAGTTTTAGAAAGTGCTTGTGAGCTCTCCAAGTATGCTGTTCTCGGTCTGTTTGTTCTAGGAGTGAAGTCTGCATCCTAACTTTGTGTGCCATTACTTCTGTGAGTCATGGCCACGTTCAACTATCCTTGTCCTGGGTCATAACTCTAAATTGGAATTATGTTGTTTCTTTGTGGACAGAATCTTGAGAACATGCAGGATTTCTTGTAGGTTGAAGTTAAGTTGTCTGAATATGTGAGGTCCCTAGATTCACCTGCGTGCACAGGCTGTGGGAAAGAATGGTGATACTACGAAGATGCTGATGAAGAAAACAAATGCTCAGGGCAAGGGCACGAAGAACATCTGTTAAGTGATAGGAAGAGGCAGTCAGATAGAGTCAGGATGGAGAAAGCTCAGGAGAGTGAGGGGGTCTCTGAGTCCCAAGAAAAGAACCATTCTAACGAGAAGGTCATTTTATTAGATCAGCATGATTGTGAACTCATACCAAGACATCAGTAACAACAGCATTAAAAATGAAAAAATACAAAAGACTTACTTTATAAACATCTTGGTTCATACTGTAACAGAATTTTAGTTATTTTTTACAGGCTAAAAGCAAGCTGTTTTCAGGAACGATCTCTTAAACATGATGGATAAAAGTTAATAAAATTTACTTCATCCCTCATCATAAATTGTGAAAATGAACAGTGAAGGTTATCAGTGCCAAATTTCTGGCTGTTTGAGTCCGATGCCACTGTGAGATTAAATTATAGAATGGCACCTATTCGTCTAGAGCACTGACATCCATCTGTCTTGGTGTCTGTGGGGAACAGAAGCTTTGTCCAGGTACAAGAGAACATGAAAAACAGGAGATAATTTTGTAGTTCATCTGAGAAGGAGAAAATGGGAGTGTGTATCTGCCAGAGATGCAAAATGAAAGGAAGTTTTCTATAGAGCAAGAGAGTCTAGAACACATGTAAATAAAAAATTCCGTCTATAAACACTGAGTGGGAACAGCCAATGTAAGGGGGAGAAGGACCCAACCTAAGGGGGAGGAGCAACCATTGTAAGGGGAAAGGCTAAACTGCCGTGATGTCTGTAGTGAGTTGCCAACTTGGCAGAATCTAGACTAACCTAGAGATGGTCTCTGCACATCCCTGTGGATGTCTTGGCTACTGTAGCTGAAGTTCTGATGCTGGAAGGCCCACCTGTCTTGGGTGGCACCATTCCTTACACAGTGTGAAAATGCAGGAAGTAACCTGAACACTAGCCTGCATGCTTAGTTCACACTCACAGTCTGTTTCAACTGTGGGTGTGATGTGTCCATGGGTTCATGGTCCTGTGGCTTTGACATTCCCACCATGATGTACCCTAAACCTTGAGTCTTTAAGTTGCTCTTGTCAGGATGTCACCACAGTCACAGATAAGAATTTAAAACACGTGTGGAGGAATCATTGCAGTGGGAGACTCTGAGGGCATGATGAGCAGGTGTGTTAAGATGTGTATCCTGGCCAGGCGGTGGTGGCCCACGCCTTTAATCCCAGCACTTGGGAGGCAGAGACAGGCGGATTTCTGAGTTCGAGGCCAGCCTTGTCTACAGCGTGAGTTCCAGGACAGCCAGGGCTCCACAGAGAAACCCTGTCTTGAAAAAAACGGAAAAAAAAAAAAGAAAAGAAAAAAGAAAGAAAGATGTGTATCCTGATGGAGCATTATTCAGTTACATTCTGCCATTTGCAATAAATGAAGGAACTGCAGAATACCGTGTTAAGTGAACCAAGCCAGACACAGAAAGGCAGTTACTTCAGCTTTTGTTTCATGGGTGGAAAGTAATGCAAGTCAGTTGGAAGTATACTCATGACTGGTTGAGCCTGGGAAACTGGAAAAGAAAAAAGGAAAGTTGGAATTGATCTGCACACACTGTGCGCATGAGTGGAAAGGAGGAGGAGGAGGAGGAGGAGGAGGAGGAGGAGGAGGAGGAGGAGGAGGAGGATGGTGGTGGTGATGATGATGGTGGTGGTGGTGGTGGTGGTGGTGATGATGATGATGATGATGATGGTGGTGGTGGTGGTGGTAGTGGTGGTGGTGGTGGTTATGGAGTGATTAATTAATGGCCCCTGGTGGAGGGACCCTCTCTCCTCACATACCCCATTCCCCACATATCCATAAGGAGGAAAAGTTTTTTCAAACCTATTTCACTTGGTGTGGGGGAATTTGAGAAGAAACAGTTGATAAATGGTTGGGGCAGTCAGTTGTTGAGTCACCAGAGCCTCAGTTCTGACTGAACCATGTGGTCCTGGCCAGCCGAGCTATCTGCTCCGGGCCTCAACTGTCCTGCCAGCAAGTCTGAAGTCTGACATCTGTGCTATTTAGTTAGCTTCATGAGGTTAACATGGACCAGACGCTGCAGTGTGACCTTTAACCTGTAAACCTCATCACACCAGAGAAAATTAATCCTTATATTTTACATCAATGGTTGAAAAGGGATTATTTATATCTTCTGTGGGTTTTGTCTAAGGAACCGGATCCAAAAATACTTTCAGGGAAAAAAATATATGAGTTTCCTTATCTGAATAGACCACCCCTCATGGAAGAGGGAGCACATGACGCGGAGGGGTTTATATAGCCTTGAAGAGCTTAGCAAGTGTTTACAGTTAGAAACACAAGTCAACTCACTTGGACACTTAACAGCTCTGAGACTGAACCACCAACCAAAGAACTCACACAAGCTGGACCTAGGCCTCCCTACACATATGTAGCAGATGTGCAGCTTGGCCTTCATATGGGTCCTAAACCACGGGAGTGGGGGCTGTCCCCAAAGCTGTTGCCTGTGTCCGGGGTATGTTCCTCTAGCTGGGCTGCCTTGTCTGGCCTCAGTGGGAGAGGAAGTGCCTAGCCACGCAGAGACTTGAAGTGCCAGGGAGGGTAGGCCTCCCTGCTCAGAGGAGAAGGGGAGAGGGGGATGGAGGAAGAATTGTGGGAGGGGGTGACCAGGAGGAGGGCAGTGAGTAGGATATAAAGTAAATAAGTTTAAAAAAAAGTCAAAAAAGAGAGAAAAAATAAGTCTTTTAACTTTCAATTATAAGATAGCTTTAATAATCGAGCTGTTATTTACTTTACATTATTTTTCCTTTCATTAGAAAACATGATTTCAAGACTTGAATCTTTCCAAATTCCCTAAGTGTTATTGTATAGCTCAGCATAATTAGCATTTTTAAAATTATTTTAATTTCTGAGAGTATAATTACATAATCACATACATGTATACTATCAATTTTATACTAGCAAATAAAAGTGTATTGCGGTGAAAAAAGAAAGAAACACGAGGTAGGGTGAGTGAAAGTAAGAACCTAAGAAAGGCGTTCATGGAACAGACAGTACGGGTGCAGAACACAGAAGGGACACATGGCAATGAGAATGTGGGGGGAATGTTTGGGAGCTGAGAAAAGAGATTAGGAGACTGATCGGCCTTAATCAAAATCGGTAAGAAGAAAACACTTCCCACTCACACTGCAAAAGTACTTGCAGGAAATAGTTTTACGATTGTACATGGTGTGCGTTAGCTCACGTTGCCTAAGCCAAGAGAACATAGGAAACACATCTTCTGTCCCTCGTGATTATGAGGCCATTTCAGCTGTTTACACATTAACTACATTCAAAATGAGAAAGGTAAGTTGTTGACACAGGCACATTCACCAAGAGCTGCAGGCCTGGAGCCAGAAATGAGAGGCAGTGCATGTACACAGTGAGGCTCTCGGGACTAACTACAGAAATGAGGAACAGCGCATGCGCACAGTGAGGCTCTCGGGCTAACTACAGGAATGAGGGGCAGTACATGTGAGCACAGTGAGGCTTTCGGGGCTAACCACATCTTGTTAGTGACGGGCAGCGCATGTCCACAGTGAGGCTCTCGGGACCACATCTTGTTAGTGAGGGGCAGCGCATGTACACAGTGAGGCTCTCAGGACTAACTACAGAAATGAGGAGCAGCGCATGCGCGCAGTGAGGCTCTCGGGCTAACTACAGGAATGAGGAACAGCGCATGTGCACAATGAGGCTCTCAGGGACTAACTATATCTTGTTACTGCAATCTCATCACCTCCCCGACTTTCAGTGAAAACTTAGCAGTGGAGATAAAAGCACACTGACTCCCAGGCATCTCTATTCTAACAATGTCCTTGCCAGAGACTCCCCAAGTTATCAGACATTTAACATGTTTTGTCTTCTTTTAAATTCTATTTGTTCCCTTAGGTTTCTGAAGACAACAGACATCCACAGAGGTAGGCCCATGGTGGCAGACCCTACATTGAGATATGGAGGAATTAGTGCCTAGACTCAACCAATTTACTACAACCAATAAAATTCCACCTCGGTCTCCACACACTGTGCACATCTTTGAAGTCTTACAGATGTGTTTTTGTTTTCTTTTAGATTTACATGTTTTAGTATTGTTTATGTGGATGCACGTTGAGCCTGCATGTATTTCTCTGCACCCCATGCATCCCTGGTACCTGCAGAGGTCAAGGGAGGGTATCCGATCCCCTGAGACTGGAGTTTCAGATGGCTGTGAGTTGTTACACAGGAGCTGGAAATCAAACTTAGGCCCCTTGGAAGACTGCAATGCTCTTAATCACCGAGCCATCTCTCCAGCCCCTGCAGACACCTTTGAATTGATGTGTCTATATGATGTTTTCTAAAAGTATAGTCTTCTAAAAGATCGTAAACACACTTTTATGTCATCTATTCAGAGATATAATCTCTTGCCAGCAGTATGAAAGACAAGACCGTGTTCTCACAAGTCAACATCTAAGATGTCACCAGTTTATGGAGGGGACACAGCACAGACTCTTCACTTTTGAAGTCCATAGTCTCTGAGCTGCTGGGCATCATCGTCACTTCTAGGTGTGACGTCTGTCACTCATGGCTTACTTTGTCTTAGAACAGTGGTTCTTAGCCTATGGGTCACAACCCCCTTGGGGTCACATGTCAGATAGCCTGTGTATCATATACTTACATTACAATTCATAACAGTAGAAAAATTCAGTTATGAACTAGCAATAAAATATTTTTGGTTGAGGGACACCACAGCGTAAGAAACTGTATTAAAGGGCCGTACCATTAAGAAGATTGAAGACTGCTAGCTTAGAAGTTTTCTTTTCCGATTAGGTCTTTCTGCATGCCAACCTGTAAAAATATAATCCTGTCTCTTTTCAGTATTTGTGTCAAAATTTTTATCTGTAATGTCTTCCATTTGTTTCTGAATATGAAACCATGTGGCAGACATCTTTGGGGATTCATTTTCTTTTGTCAAACAAGAACAAAGTGCATGTGTACATGTGTGCATCCACAGACACCTGTGTGTGCATGTGCTGTTCACAGGGCTGTTTCATGGCTCAGTTACATGCACACGGTTTGCTCACAGCAGCTCTAACGTTCATGGTGTCAGGTGTGTGTTTAACAGGAAGCCCAACACAGGAGTGAGGTTTGAAGACTAGGAAGGGCCGGGGGTGTGGTTGAGTGGAGCAGGGAGAAGGAGGAGGAAAAGGGTGTGTCAAGATGAGGCTATCAATAATAAACGGAATAATCCATGTATTTTCAAGGAAAGTTATAATTAAGTATGCTCATTAAACCTGAAATAACATGATGCCATTCGGAAGAAAATTACAAGTTATATACAAAGTGAAGGAACATGAGGCATATGTCATGTATCATACTCTGAATATTTTGACTGTAATAACAATTCAGTTAGTTGGTTAAGCATTGTAATGTCTTTTCTCAAGATTAATGTATTTTAATTTTTGTTACAGAGCAAAAATGTTAATTTTCCTATGGGCAAATAATTTAAATATTTCTTGTTGGCATATCCTATAACGTTATAAGAGCTTTTTAAACTCCCTCACCTAGCCTGGTGTTGCATTTTTCTTCCATAAAGCATGTGCTCAATACAGTGACATTTTCTAGATCTTGAGGGGTTTTTTTGTTTGTTTGTTTTTTAATGAAAAATGGAGTGAAGGCTCTTCATAGATATTTAAAATATGTAACTATTTCTTCTAGGTGTCATTCAATGGCTTTCTTTTTTTTTAGAACTGCAAGGTGGACCTCACACTCTACCAAATAAAAAGGACTGAAGGACTTTGATAAAAGGCACTGCCAACGGAAGGTGCAAAAGAAAGCTTCTGAAGGATGCTGCTACAGGATGCTGCTGACAGATGATGCTGCAGGATACTTCTAAAGGATGCTGCCGAAGGATGATACCAAAGTGTGCTACCAATGTTACCAGGATTCTGTCAATATGACAGCATTGACAGCCTTGGACGTTTACATCAGGCAAAGATGAAACTCTGAAAGCATAACAATGAGAAGAGATGCAATGCATTTGGATGCATTCAGTATGTTTAAATTCATGAAACTCTAACTACTAAACCATCCCTCCAGACCACCTTTATTTATTTTAACTGAAAATGTCTATTTTTAACTGACATTATGAGCACACACATATGCATGAAACATCACGCAAAAATGTGTATACATTGTAGAGTGGCTTCAACATTTTAAATGACATTTTCACTGTGTGTGTGTGCGCACGCGCGCGCATGTGCATATGTATGCATGTGATATGCCAGTGCACATGTAAAGGACAAGTTGTAGCAGTTGGTTCATGTGGGTGCCAGTATCAGGAAGTTTTACTCTCTGAGCCATTCACTGATGTCACAGGCCCTGCCTTGACTCTCT